>JAUCMX010000020.1:12979059-13121559 GCA_033459395.1 Hemibagrus guttatus
GCTTATGCTACTGACATTTTTTTTTTATTTTTTACATCACTCCTAAACCCAAGGGGTGATGCACAAAACCAAAAAAGCATTTCTTTCTTTCTTTTTTCCAGAACACATACACTGTTTATTTATTCCCTCTTTCAGAAT
The DNA here is from genome assembly GCA_033459395.1 of Hemibagrus guttatus. Classification (NCBI taxonomy): domain Eukaryota; kingdom Metazoa; phylum Chordata; class Actinopteri; order Siluriformes; family Bagridae; genus Hemibagrus; species Hemibagrus guttatus. Next base: position 12,979,198 of record JAUCMX010000020.1, read on the forward strand.
GTGCCTAAGAGCAGAGATTCAGTTTTAACAGGATGTAAAGTTCTAAAGATATTTTTTCCCCCCAAACCCTATTGTCTAGGTTCCGCGTTCGGAGATGCCTGAAAGAACTGCTGTGTGGTGGAGATAAAAGGCCTGAGCCTGCTGAAGCCACTGCTCTTCTGATTCAGTTTATATGGGAGCGACCAGTCCACATGGATAACACTCACCAAAAAGCCATTTCTAGAGCGCAATCACCTCCTGCTAAAGCTGCAGCAAAGAAAAGCTCAGTGCTACAAAGTATTTATGGTGAGTGGAAGAATAAAAAGAAAACTCTATAAACCGTTCATTGAATTAAGTTATTCTATGAATGGTAGTGTTGAAGGGCTTGGCTAAAGACCAGCTGGACGTAAACAGTCCGTAATTTCAGCCTCTGTGGTAAAACAACGCCATTACAATTTTAGTTGTGGAAGGACGTTTTGTAACATGGGTTTTGTCGCATCCACAAAGCTTTCACACGTCTAAATCTGTTAATTAAATAAACATCTCTTCACAGAAAACTTCGAAATTTTTCTAATTCATTTATGCGGAGTTTTCCCCCTACGACGGCTGTGTAAATGAATATGATAACGTTAGAACGAGTGCATTGAGAAATGGTGACAAATCAAATGATTTTTCTGAAACTGACATTTGAGTCCTACTTTATTGCTCAATGCTTTAAGTGTTTTAATAAAACTTCTACTTGAAGCACTTTCATATAGACTTTTTTTAGGTGCAGTTAATTCCTAGACACACCATAAATAGCAGCCCCAGGTGTCATAATTTTAGGCGACATTCCTAAATTTCATAATCTCACACACGCTTTCATATCATGAGATAAGCTGCAGTTTCGACCCGATGTAACGCAACCGACCTTCAAAGACATTAACAGGTGATGATGGCTGAGCAAGGTAGAGAGAGAGACACACACTCTCTCTCTCACACACACACACACACACACACACACATACAAACGCCTCCCTGACAGTTGCGCTGCTCTGAAAAGTTCAGCGCTGTCAGGTGGAATGTCGAGCTGTCTCCTTGTGCACACACACCACCTTCTGCAACTCTGCCTCTCAGTCAAATTGGACACACACACACACACACACACACACACACACACACACACTCCTACAGCCTGAATCTAAACTTGCCTGTTCATCCCTGTACAACATTGTGTGTAAGTGTGCATTTGTATGAGGAGATGTTTTGGAAAATGTAATCAGAAATCTTTTCCGTACAGGAGGAGCCCAAGCCAAAAGGGGGCGCTCTGTGAGAGCGGTGTCTGCCCTCAACACACACAGCCAGAGTCAACTGCTGCACGACCTGACGCTTAAACCAACCAAACAATGTAAGTGCAAAATAAACACACAACAAAGAGTATAAAATTCTACAAGTGCACATTAGAAAAGATCTAGAAATGCAGTGAAATTTCCACCGAGAAAAATCAGCTTCACACAGCTACACACGTGTGATAGTTTTATAGTTTTCATTGTTTTATTGATTGGCAGCTCCATTTTGTTAAGTAGTTATGAAGACTGATTTGTCAGTAATAATTATTTTCTAGAATCTGTTTTTTTCTAGTTTCTACTTACAAATTCAGTATATTCTAGGTTTATCACTTTAGACTGGATCTCAGTCTGGGCTTAGGGACTGATTCTGATCCATCCTCACCCAAAAGAAGATGAGGTTCCCTTTTAGGGTCTGGTTCCTTTCGAAGTTTCTTCCTCTTACCGCCTGAGGAAGTTCATCTTTGCCATAGGGATTAATACGAATAATTTTAATATAAGTCTAATATTAATCTTGAACTTTTTGTTTATTATAATTTCTTGAGCTTTGTACTATATATATGTTCTGTAAAGCTGCTTTGAGACAATGTCCATTGTCATGTGACTGATACTTCTATATACAGAAGGGGGACAAATTAAAGGAAAAAACAGTGGTTCTATTATGGAGTGGGAGCCATTTAGCAGCTTAGAGTCTTTTCATTATAGCCTCATGTAATTAGTCCAGAAAGGGTGAATGAGGGCTTGGTTTAAATCAGGTGGAATACTTTGCTGTCTGCAGTGTGGAATTAGAGGGACATTAACTGCAATACAAAGCTCTTCTGACTGAACACCTTTATCCTATGGTGAAATGTTTTGATCCTGATGGGTGTGGTCTCACCAACGGTGACTCCGCCCCATCCACAGGGTGTGAGAGCTCGGTGAATGGTTTGATGAGGAACAGAAATTTACCAAGCTGCCTTCAACGAAACCTTTCATTCTTAAATGCTCAGTTGTATCCTGCCTATACAAATCGAATTGAATAGAACCCTGGGACTGCATACAAACTCCCCGAAACAAAAGGTACCCCTGATGGTACCCGAAGAGCGATAAGGAAAAGATTGGTCACTTTATTTGTGAGAGAGCAGTTGATTTTATGTTATGCTTTCATTGAGATGATCGTGTTTTGTGTTTATTTATGTTGCATGTGTGTGTTTCCTCAGTGAGCGGCATGGAGTGTGTGCACTTACTGGACTCTCTGAATCAAGCAAAGCAGTACTCTTATCACCTGCGTCCTCAGAGTGCCAGCAGCCAGAGCAGAACCAAGGACTGACATCACCTCAGCATATGCTCTCGCTCATAACCGATGACTGAACCGTAGACACTAAACAGCTTCATTGAGCGAAAAACTGACACACAGTCGTCTGCCTATTTATATATTTTCTGTCTGGAAACTGATGGGGTCCAGGAACCTAAAAGACACCAGTGAGGTACTGAAGGATATCATGCCATCCATATAGGTCAAAGTTTAAACCTTCAAACACAACATATGCATAAGACGACCTTTTATCCTGCCATCAACTGCTTATGCACCTGTCATATGGGTGGCATACACATGACATAACAAGGCCCTCTGCATAAGAGTGCTAATATGATACAAGTGCAAGATTTTTACCAAAACAAGTATTGTGCCGGTTTCTTTGTCTTACAAGATGCTTTGTATTGTCATAATAGTTTCTATGTTTAAATTGTAATGCTGCGTTCACACATACAGCGAATCGCAATGACAAAAAGCTTCCGGTTACGTGAGCAGCAGTAACCGTTGGCAACTAGATGTGGAGCGATTTGACAGAGCTAAACTTAGTGACGCAGTGCAGCGACTACCAATGAGAGTGAAGACGTTAGAGAGCACGTGAACCGTGACAAAAATCGCACACTGCTTTTCCTTCATCTCGTATATGATGCAGCTTTACACTGCTGAAATTTATACACAAACTCCCAAATCTTCCTCCAGAATGTTTCATTTTAGCAGCAAGAAGACTCATTTATTGTCAAGTAGAAGGCAAGTTGCACCACCCACTGATATTTTTATCTTTATATCGTTATTACTATGGCAACCAGTATTAGGAACGCCCCCTGGCGACTGACAGCGACAAAATTGTTGTTTGTGTGAATATAGCTTTAGGATGTGTCATGTGACTGATACTCCTATATTCAGAAGGGGGACAAATGAAAGGAAAAAACAGTGGTTCTGTTAGGGAGTGGGAGCCATTTAGCAGCAGTCTTTTCATTATAGCCTCATGTAATTAGTCCAGAAAGGGTGAATGAGGGCTTGGTTTAAATCAGGTGGAATACTTTGCTGTCTGCAGTGTGGAATTAGAGGGACATTAACTGCAATACAAAGCTCTTCTGATTGAACACCTTTATCCTATGGTGAAATGTTTTGATCCTGATGGGTGTGGTCTCACCAACGGTGACTCCGCCCCATCCGCAGGGCATGAGAGCTCGGTGAATGGTTTGATGAGGAACAGAAATTTACCAAGCTGCCTCCGTTGAGTCCTTCAACAAAACCTTTCATTTTTAAATACTCAGTTGTATCCTTGTCTAAATTTTGAGTGTGGAGTTTGCATGTTCTTCCTGTGCTACAGGGATTTCCTCCTTCAGTCTGAAGACATGCGCTGTAGGCTGACTGACATCGATAAACTCTCTGTAGTGTGTAAATAGGTGTGTGTGTGTGTGTAGGACTGTGTCCTGTGATGGGATGGTACCCTGTCCAGTATGTCCCCTGCCTTGTGCCCAGACTCAACACACACAACACTGTAGAATAAGCAGTACAGAATATGAATGGATGACCTTCAGTCACCGGATCTTCACCTCAATTAAACACTTATGGGAGATTTTGGATCGATATTTAACACAGCGCTTTGTCTAACAGCCAAAGTACGGGGAGGAACATGCAAAATCCACACTCACAATTAACACACGATATAACCGAGCATTTAAAGATTAAGGGGCAGTGACAGCTCACCACCGAGCTGCCTCTTCTGAGCCCCTGAGCAAGGCCCCCCGACCCTCAGACTGCCCAGTCAGATACATGAGATAAATCTAAGTCACTCTGCATCCGTCTTATCATCATTATTGAAACACTAATCAACACAGTCCAGATACAGTCTATACCAGAAACCTGCAGTGGCTCAACACCTTATTAATGTTATTATTATTTGCTTTAATTTGTCTCCTTTCTGTATGCATGTATTATATATTCTAAATAATTCTATAAACTGTAGATAGAGTAGAATGTATACTCCAGCTATGCATTCATGTTTGTATCAATTGCCGTTATTTATTCTACAGCTTTGGTGTGATGCATACAGCTTTGTAAAATCTTTTTATATTTTTGACATTTCACTGTTGTCGGAATGCTGAAAGATGTCTCACCATGCACGTTTTTGTAAGTCGTGCTGCACAGCAGCTGCCAGTGTTTTAACTTTAGGCTTCCACCACAAAGACCTCCGGGGCTTTAGGGTTAAGCTGAGAAATGCGTTAATTACGGGAGTAAATGAAAGGCCTGCAATGTCAGACTGCAGCCACAGGCTGAATTCCCCACTAACAGATGTGCCCAATTCTCCCGAGTTATCAATTTCCAAATAGTTTTGATGTTTCCATTTGGTCGTAAACAAAATTCAGTAGTCTTCTTGTAGCAATTACTGGATTTTTTTTTTTTTACCAAATCATTGCAGAGTTTGAAGACTTCTGATCATCATTAATGAAAAACTCATGGTATGTCGGTTGTCAAGTGGTTGCTAAGCAGGCATCATTAGCACTTTCCCTGTGTATCTCTATTGTATCCAGTATGTGCAAACATGACTTTATTGTTGTGCTAATAAACAGAATGAAATCAAGAACACTTTGATTCATTAATTATCCCAACATGTTTATTTTTCCTCTTAGACTATAAAAAGCGACATTTGTAAACATGGAAAGACGAAGAGGCTGAGAGGAAAGCAGAGTGAAGATGGAGCGAGGCTCATGAGGTTAATAGATATCCCTCATGGCCATGTTGCCACGGTGACTTGAAAGCGTCACACTGTAGCAGTACAGGAGGTCTGTTAGCCACTGCTCTCGAGTCTCACCGCCGTGGTAGCGCTGTCAAAACACACGCATATACAGTCACACACACATACACACAGAGAGCAAGTGAATTACATTCAGCTTTTAATGCCTGAACCTACATTTCATTAATTTTCTGTGCATGTGCACAACACAAAGCTACGATTTCAGCAACACAAGACAAATCAACATCTCTGTGCAAATTGGTTATGACACAGTAAAGCAACAGATCCAATCAATTAGCTTCAAGAAATTTCTCGAGCTTAACTATTAAGCTATATATAAGTATTATACATAACGTTCACAAGGACAACAATGGTCGCTACACAGACCCACGGCAGACAAACTAAAATTGACAAACAAAATGAGTGACTTGTCCTTTGTTAATATGAACAATTCACAAACTTGGAGAATAATGAGGAATGAAAGAAAATAGTGATAAGATTTTGGTTAAAATGAATAACATACACAGCCAAAAGCTTTCCAAAAGACACCTGACCTTCACACTCGTAAGTGTATTCCTCAAACTTATACACCAGTGTTGAAGCACACAGACGTACAGGAACAAACCTGTTTCAGCATAAAGCGAACTCCATGAAGACATGATTGCTTAAGTTAGAGTGCAGAACCTTACACCTTTTGGATGAACTGAAACGTTGACTGAACCCCAGGCATTCTTGCCAAGCATCACTACCTGACTTCACTCCTGTGGCTGAATGAACACAAATCCCCACAGCCATGATTCAGTTTCTAGTGGAAAACCTTCTCGGAAGAGTGAAGGATATAAAAATAGTAAAAGGGGACTACATGTGGAACAGGATGTTCAACAAGAGTATATGGTTGTGATGGTCAGGTGTCTAGTTTTTGACCAGGAGAGTGAATTGCTTTTAAAACTGTAAACTAAACTACTCGCTCATTCTGTTCAAAATGTCCAGTGAACAGAATAAACAATAATCTTACAGACAAAAAATGTTTAATTTTGTTATACTGTGACCTTGTAATATGATGCAAAAAAAAAAAAAAAAGGCAAACTGAGATTAATGGCAAAATACTGAAATATTACAGCTAATATAACGTTATACTGTATTTTGTACTGTATTTTATTTTTTATATTTTAGTCTTGGATGTAGTACTTCCTGTTTCTGTTGAATGGTGGTTCTGGAGATTGGATGGTGATGAAATATCACTGAGTTTTGACCTACAATCACTTCAGGCTTATTTATAGTACCTTAAAGTGTCATGTGGTGCAACTGAAATTGTACACCAAGCTAGTTTTAAACTAACGTATCATTTACTAACTTCAAAACTATCGAAAATACAAAAAAGTATTCTCCACAACATGGCCTGTAGTTTTAATCCGCACGTCAACATTCTGGATGATCAAGCGGGTGAATATTCTCAAATCAAGGAACTCTGCATGTTAGTCGTTTCATGCACAGAACAGAGTTTGGGTGTATGATGGTCAGGTTTACCGTCAGGTCCTGGATGATGGTCTGTAGCAAGGCGCCGTTGGCGGCTACCTGATTGCGAAGTTGTGTGTGTTGCAGGAGCAGTGAGAGAATCTGCGCCAGCAGGGGAAGCTCCGCCTTGCACAGGTCGCACACATGGAGAGACTGCAGAACCAGTCGCAAAAGACGTGGTACTGTGCTCAGCGCTGCAAAACACGCCTCCCATACAGCGTCCCTGTGGAGCAGACAGACGAGTGATGTCTGAGTCAATAAAATATTCAAAAAGCCTTTATTTTTGTCACACACACACACACATATGCAATGGACAAAATTTCACTATGCTAATATATATATCACAGCTCTGCAAGCAAGTTGGGGTCAGAGCAGGGGGTCAGCCATGATACAGCACCTCTGGAGAGGAGAAAGGGTTAAGTGTCTCAGCTTGGCAGTACTGGGGTTTGAACAACTAAAGCCACCACTGACCCTGAGCAGTGTGTTCAATTTTTTCAATTCAATTTATAGTGGAACCTCGGCATACAAATTTTATTTCGTTCTAGAGGCGAGTTCTTAAAAAAAAGCGAAGAAATAATAGAAATGCAGATAATCCGATCCAGCCACCCCAAAATATTAGCAATATTACCAATACGAAGCGTATGTAAACTGGCTGCTGACAAAGAACTGACCCAAGGCAAGCCACCAAGCTGAAAAATCAGGTAGCTTATGAACATATGCCGAAGGCAATGTTGGTATCGTGTGTGTTGACTCTTTCAAAACAGCTTTCGCTGACTGAAAAAAATAATGCGTAGAATCCATAAGCTCCCTTCAGTTCAGTTTGTTCATATGTTGAAATGCTTCATATAAAATTTCATTTCTTAAGGCGAAAATTCGTAAGGGAGGGCATTCGTATGCTGAGGTTCCACTGTATTTGTATAGCGCTTTTAATAATGGACTTTTTCTCATGGCAGCTTTACAGAAGCATAAAAACATAGAATAAAAATAATAAAGTTTAAAGTTATTAATTTTCCTGTTGCTGGGGTTGATTCATATGTGATGAGCGTATCCTATAACACAAAAAAACTCCATGCATTCAATACACACCTTATTTTAATACAGAAAGACTGGAATAAAAACAAGCACTTGTAGGGAGCGTGTCCTCGCAAGATCTATATTGCTATATTTTACTCTAATGCATTTTGGCCAGTATTTGGTTTCAGTAGGAAACGATTGAAAAGTGTGAAGCCTTCCGTGGAGTGACTTTACACAGAATTTTCCCCAAATGTGAATTCTAAATCTGAGTGCCATACGTCAGACTGTTGCAGAGATACTGCCTCACTTCAAGTTTCAAGTTTAATCGTCATACATACAAAGATCAGTGACAGTTTGTACAATGAAATGCTTAGGTGAGGCTCAGGCAAACTACAGCAATAATTTAAGCAAAAACCTAACTAAAAAATAGTCAAGTCAAGAAGCTTTTATTGTCATTTCAACCACATATAGCTGACGCAGTACATAGTGAAATGAAACAACGTTTCTCCAGGACCCTGGTGCTACATAAACATCATACAACATATAGTAACAAACAGAACGGCGACACAGAGCTAGGAAGTTTGTCCTAGCTACATAAAGTGCAACGCGTGCAACCAGGTGCAAACAGTGCAAAGACAAGACAGTGCAAAAACAGGAAGTACAAAGACAACACAAGACAGACACGTAGCGCCGGAAAAAAAAACATGTGCAATGAAACAAAATGGAATGTGATGTGCAGACTAGAGAAACTGTAGAAACCAGGTAACTAATTACATACATGTTCGTAAACATATACATAGCAACATGACGACAACGAGAATACTAATATTATATATGGTATATGGATGTGTGTGCATATCTATTTATACATTATATATTGAGGTACTTAATGGAAGGTGTGCAGAATATACAGTGTGCGCAAGTAAGGTGCAAATAGTAACGACGTCACAGCTTGTTTGAAAAATATTCCAAGATTGTGATCGATATGCAAAAGCAGATAAATGGTGTCACTTCCTGTTTCGTGGCTGCAGGTTGGTTTTACAAACCCGTGATCCAATATGGCGGAAATTACCATCATGCTCTATGTTGAACTCAGCATGACCCAAGGAATCAGAGTAAAGTATAACCGCATTTCTAAGAATAAGTTATTATTGTAATGACCCTGCATGACCCTTAATAATAAACTCTGAGTGATGTAAGCTCTGAGCTATATTTAGATATGAACAAATCAAGTCATGTGTATGACTGTGTGCAAAAATTTGCATCCCCCCAAATTTTCTGGATTCTGAATACCTCAAAGGCAAAGTGGGGGATTGAGTGGGGTTAAAAAGAGAACTTCAGCTTTATGCTAGTTTTGTACTTTACTGAGTCTATGCTAATCTTGTACTTTGTATAATACAACACTATGCTACTATTTGTGTTTCAGCTTTTCGCTTCCTCGTTCCCTTTATATACTGCAGCTTTATTATGGCTGCATTAAACTGCGTATATAAGCTACACGCACACCTGTACTTGACATATGTTAACACTTTATAAGCTATCTTTAACTTTATAACTATAGATGTGAGTCATCAGAGAGTTGCACTCTATAAACACCAGATAATTGCACTCTTTGTAGCTGGATGGACACTGCAGCTGCCTTTTCTTTAGGAAGCATGTCTTCTTCTCTTGTTTTTGATAAGGCAAGAAAGTTTCTTTTCCTTTTTTCAATTTGGAATAGCGAGATTGTTTTTATTATTATCTGGCGTTACTCACAATGAGGTTAATTCTCCAGGAGTCAGGATACGTTTCTGGATTTTTCCAATGGATTTGTATCTGTGATTTATGCTACACTGGCACAACAAGCCACTTCTTCTTTTTTTTTGAGATCATAATAATGGTTGTAGCAAATGTATGTTATTGTCACACGCACAAATGTGTGTGTGTGTGTGTATACCTCTTGCGAGCACTTTGCTCCAGTTGCAGAAGAAGACTGAGCATGCTCAGACAACAGTCAGCCAGGAAGTGCAGGAGTGTGTCGTTGGGCAGGAGGCTGTGATCCAGCAACCGTGGAATACACCTCAGCAGGGCAGCACACATGCAGTCAGGCACCACCACCAAGCCACACTAGATGTACATAGAGGGACAATCTGTCAATTTCATTCATACAGTGTTCTGAGTTATTTTTAGACCCATGATGCACAGCATTACACTCACCAGGTTCTTGATGATGGCATTTTGCAAGATTTCAAAACACTGCCCTCGAGAGCCCAGCGTCTCCAAACAGTGACATACTTCCTGTAGGCAGAAACGATGCAAATGTTGTTTTTTTTTCGAACATAAAGGAGTACTCACTAAAATACACTTTAGATACATTTTAGAAATAATTTTGAGAAATTGTAAAAAATAAATTTTTAATTAATTATTTAAATATGAATAAATATATTATTTAAATATTATTTTAACATAATATATTTCTGTACCATAAGATTTCAGACACTAGGTTGTAGAAGGCTCTTGGTTAATGCAGAATATTTTAAAATCGTTATATTCTCAGTTTCATCTCAGATGAATCTGCACACATTATATTAAATTCCTGGATAATTATGCATTTAAGCTAAAATGATATTCGCAGTAATACAGTAGCTTTTTTCTTGTTTTATGTTTCTAAATTGTTTCACAATACACCAATGGTGTGAAAAAATATTTCACCATACAACACCGATGTGCATCACAATATTAAGGTAACTAAAACTCTTTTTTTGCTGATATCTTTATTTAGTGTCTGAAAAATGAAATTAAAATGAAATTAATTGAAACTAAAATTCTTACAATTGTAAATATTCTGTACAAATATTATACCATTAACTCAGCTGCTCTTAAAATTTGGAATTAATAAAAAAAAAAAAGAAAAGTACAGAATATTTCAGAAAGGTGTATCGTGGCGGATCATGTTTATATTATTACATGTTATATTATTGTTATGTTACAATTATATCATCATATTGCCATTCCCTACTTAACATTCGGATATTAAAAAGATATTAAACTATTAATGCATTAAATATTTTTTTTTTTTTTTTTTACCATGTCTTACAAGATAGAAGACACAAAGTTAAAATCTTGGTCCACATATTTTACACTTGTTATATTTTCAGGTTCAAGCATGAGGATTTCTTTTTACTTCAGTGTTTTCAGTACGGTTCAACTCCTGAGTGATGCTCAATGCAAAACACGGCTTTTGTGTTTATTTCACAATTTCTGCGTTTACTTGTATAGATATTTTGACACCTTGTTAAATGCTGTACCTATAACCATGTCTGAACCTCCTGGCAGAGGCAACCAGGATTGGGACTAAAGCATGATGTCGTAAATCTGCACAAGAGATGATGGTTTCATTTCTGTATAAGGGCATTAAGCAACATGGGATGTAGGGAGTCCCAATTAAAACACATTAGAATTCACATTAGAAAATTCTAAGGCTGCATTTCGAACCACATAATGTGCCCTAATAGTAATCGCACCAGTTATATATGCAGTTTGGGATGCAAACCTGGTACTTCTCTATATAATCTAATCATCTACTCCCATTTCTTCAATATTACTAAAGCTTCATGAGGATGTAGCAGCTGAAAAAGTTCAGAGCATGTTTCTTTGTCAGCTCACATCTTTCCTGCTTGGATGAAAAAGATGTGTTCGGGTCCAATAATTTTACAATTCTATACTGCACAGAACAAAACCATCTCCTCTAGTGTTTTTTTTTTTATTTTTGTTAAAGACACCAGCAGGATAACGTTGCCATTTCAGTAAAACTGGTGCAAAAAATATTTCTCACTTGCATTTCTCTCCCTTGTATTTATTTCTCTGTGCACATTTATATGTAGATATTTGTATTCAGCTTTAGAAAATGTATTTATATTTAGACATAGAAAAGCTATGATTCTTCAATTGTGAACAATTCTGGAAAACCATTTTTGTTTTCCATTTAGCCCTATAAACCCCAGTACCATTTTGCTACACGAGTTTCTGCAACTTCTGCACCACATTATCAATACTTTCCTATAAAAAACCTATTGTATACAATTTGAGACTTTTCTTCTGCCCTCCTGGTGGTTTTATCCACTTTTCACATTTCTACTGTGGGAAATGTCCATCTTTGCCTGAACAAGAACAGGAACTGTTTGTTTACGAAATAAAAAGGTTGTAAAGAGCTTCCTGTTTGGGGAAAAAAAAGAGAATCAAACCAAAAGAAATGTTTAAAATGTTTCAAACACAATGAACTTGTTGAATTTGTTTTTGTCCTAAAATAAACATTGTATTGGTCAGTGGATTGCCATAAATGCTTGATGCATTAAATATGATAGTCTTCTTCTTCTTTTGGCTTTTCCTTTCAGGGGTCACCACAGTGAATCATCTCTCTCCACCTATCCCCATCTTCTGTATCCGCAACACTTGCACCCACTAGCTTCATATCCTCATTTATTCCATCCATATACCTCCTCTTTGGCCTCCTTTTATTACCTTTGGCCTTCCTCTTTGCCTCCTGCCTGGCAGCTCCATGTCCAACATTCTCCTACCAATATACTCACTCTCCCTCCTCTGAACATGTCCAAACCATCTTAATCTGGCCTCCCTAACTTTGTCCCCCAAACGTCCAACATGAGCTGTCCCTCTGATGTACTCGTTCCTAATCCTGTCCAGCCTTGTCACTCCCAAAGAGAACCTCAACATCTTCAGCTCTGCTACCTCTAGCTCTGACTCCTGTCTCTTCCTCAGTGACACTGTCTCTAAACCATACAGCATGGCCGGTCTCACCACTGTCCTGTACACCTTCCCCTTGATTCTCGCTGATATTTTCCTATCACACAGGACTCCCGACACCTTTCTCCACCCATTCCAACCTGCCTGCACTCGCTTCTTTACCTCTTTCCCACACTCTCCATTACTTTGGACTGTTGACCCCAAGTACTTAAACTCCTGTACCTTCTTCACCTCTTTCACCCTGTAACCTTACTGTTCCACTTCCCTCCCTTTCATTCACACACATGTGTAAATGGTTATCAGTTTTTTTTTGCATTTTGTTTAAAAAGCCCACTAAACACTTTAATTAAAAAAAAAATTGAAATTACAGTCAATTATGTCAGGATTTTATAGAGTTAGATTGTTTAGTCTGTCATTCTCACTCATGTTTGGCTGACAGCTCTTATGTGTCACCATGTTGCATTTTATTTATTTATATATTTATATATAAATTTGTTTTTATAGGACAATATTTTCACCTCTTGCTTTAAGTTCTTTTCAATTAATTTGTTCTATTGCTATTACTTTATGCTGAAAAAAAACCCATCATTATTACACCACACATAATCTAAGATCAGGATAATAAAACCTATTTGTAATGATAATGAAAATATGTTCTGATCGTTTTTATTGTCAGGTATGAGGCACAAACTTGCACTTCTCTACTGATACATATACTTATGACAAAATAAAGAAGCCTTCAAGAAAAGAAAGGCCTACGAAGAAGAAAAGGCTACACCACAAACGCACACACACACACACAACGTAACCTAACCACTGATAGCCGTGAGTGGTAATGAATGTTGACGCTGGACTGATTAGTGACGGCTCGTTGTTGTTTCAACTGAAATTTTATGAGCACAAACAATAAATAAGTGTGTGTGTGCGTGTGACACCTGTGTGTGTCGTACGAGCTGAAATCAAATAGTGCTAATAGAATTAGAGAGGATTGGATTAAACAGATGAAGGCAGATGGGAATGTCATTCAGAGCAGGTTATTATCTGACATTAATCAAGCTAACCGTGTTAACGCGCATTACACACAATTTAGATCGGATACACCTGATTGCCAATAAAGCAGTGAACACCCAGCAGTAATGTTTGCGCACACGTGCACACACACACGGCATCTAATTAACAATTAAGCGCTGGATAAAGTACAAAACATTTTTTACGAAGGAACGGCTTTCATTGTTTTTATGTATTCATGTTGTGACAGATTTTGTGACAAAATTTGACAAAAAATGTTACACCATACTTATACTTATTTTTCATATGTATGTGTACATATAAATTTGCTGATTTTTGTCTGACAAAATAAATACTGCAAATCAAATAATTACATTTCGCTATTGTAAAGATTCCGCACAAACATTTTAACGTTAACTCAGCTACTTCAAAGATTTGTAATTGAGTAAAAAAATGGGGGGAAAAAACAATAACATATATATTGCATAAATATTATTAATAACAAATAATAAATATTAAATAAATAAGTAATATTATTGTTAATAACGTAAATAATAAATATTACAGAAATAAATATTACTGTTAATAACAAATAAATATTAAATAAATAAATATTATTATTTTTAATATTTAGAAGTGTGTATTGTGACATATAATGTATTATTTATGTATAATGTTTTAGTGACAACGACAGGAAATGTTTTACAGAGATATGCACACGTTTCCTCGCGTTATTCCATGGGTTGTTCAAAAAAGCTCCAAATGTTGGAAGAGTTAGAGTTAGAGTGTGAGCAAACATGCAAACAGTCAGGAGATCGTCATATATATGTTCAAATTCTGACATGACGAACACGACTAGTGCAGAGGGTCAGAATAGAAAGTGCTGGAAGAGGATTGAGTGTTGATTATGACTTATTTTGTTTTAAACTGCAGGATGTCCTGCTTTTACAAACAGCTTGGCCAAAGTGTTTTAAGAGACACGGTATGAGACTCTTTCTCAGCTTGGATTAATTAAATTTGATGTTGACAGTGAAGGTGTAATTTATGAGTGTGTGTGTGTGTGTGTGTGTGTGATGACTCTTTCCCTCATTAGACCTTATTATTCTCCGTCAGCCTCACCTGTTGGCATCACCTCTCATTACAGTATCCGTGGTGATGCGAGCTGTTACAGTCATGCACAGAATCGCAGATTGACTCAGGCATCGAAATGAAAGCTTGTGTGTGGGGGTGAGTGAGAGATGTAGAAGTGCTGTTCGAGAGAGAGAGAGAGAACCTAGCTGGAGGGCATGCTTTTTGTCAGGTTTTAATTTCCGTGTAAAATGTCAGCCGCTGATGGTGTCCGCTGGCTGGCATTAGCATTTCGCTTTAGCCAGCGGCGCTCCGATAACCAGCCCTTATTGAAATGTGGAGCTGGTGCGGCATGATAACCCCCTCCACACACACACACGCACGCTTCTGCTCTCTAGGGGGGAACTACATCACTCACATGTGTGCGGAATACGAACTGTGGATGGTCGGTTTATTTGATAACGCCTAAAATAAGGGGTTGATTGACAAGGCTTGCAAGAAGGAGATGCCTGGTATAGACTCTATTACGCCTACTTAGGGGTCAGGAAGTAAAATGCGCATGTGTGTGTGTGAGTGTGTGTCAGTCATCGTGGACGTTCAGGCATGCCAAGCTGGCGCAGAAGAAAAACAACTGAGCCTTGACTAAAAACAGAGAGAAACCTCACCTCGACCATGTCCCAGTGGTGCGTGAACTGCTCGAGTGGTGTGGCAAACACGCTGAGAGGTGAGAGTGAAGACGAAGGCAGCACACCTTCATCATCTGCCTGCTGGAGGTTCCTCAGTCTATCAGATGAGAAACCTGAGAAGCAGAAAAAGTGAGCAGCCTCAAACCAGCACGGCTTCACAACTAAGGGCCAATTTAGGGCCAATACTGCAATAAATCTTAGTTAAAAAGTTAAAATATCCTGAAACTAGTCACATATATCTACTATTTTTATATCTACTAAGATTTAAGCTTTAAATCTTCTACTGAAAAATCATTTTGAAACTGAAAAATAATTTCCATCTAGAAGTTCTTGCTTAACGTTAGCAAAATTATCTACCAGTAGAACAAGAAAACATAAGCTTATATCTAGGTTTAATAATCATATATAAGCTTGATTGTAATAATTTTCTGGACTAGATTTAAGATATTTTAAAGACCTGCCTTGTGTCATGAATTCACCCTGACCTTTGGTGTGACGATGTGGGAGTTTTTTAAGTTTCCCGCTTAATACAGATTGAGCATTGTTTGAATGCCGCAGCCAGGAGGATTAATTTAGTCCCTTTAATTTAGCCATCTGATAAGTTTTAAGTAAGTAGCCTTTTATTTGTCACATATACATTACTGCACAGTGAAATTCTTTCCTTGCATATCCAATACTTGTGTGGTTGGGGTCAGCTTGGCGGTGCTGGAGGTGCTTAAACCCTGATCTTCCAATCAACAACCCAGAGCCTTAACTGCTTGAGCTACCACCGCCTGTTATAATGTGATGAAGCGTCCTATCAGAAGTGTTCTGGATCTGCTCGTATAATGGTGCAGCTCAGTGGCTCCAGCTCTGAATCCATTGGGGATGAGTCAGGAGAAGAGATCTGAAGCAATTATGTGATGCAATCATGTCAACATGAACCAGAGTCTCGAAGGAATGTTTCCAACACCTTGTGGAATCCATGCCATGGAGAACTGAGGCTGTTTTGGGAGAAAAGGGTTAGGGTGGGATAATGGAATAGGGGTCATCCCACCCAATGGGGCAACCTCTACAATTGTTCTACGTAGTTCACATATTTTTTTTTTATCTTACACTGTAGCATTAATTGTACTTTATGTAGTTTCTCATGCTGTGAAAAGTTTTTAAATTGAATGAGCCTTAAAATAAAACATTTTAAGAAATCATTACTTTAAAATACGTCAAGTAATGTCAAACACCGGCTTCAAATCAGTTCTTCAGAGATCCTCCGAGATGGTCATGGCAATATTTGGCACTTTTAGTTGATTAAAACAACATTTTGACAAATTCTTCTTCTCATTATTACATTATATATACAAAGAAGAAAAAAAGGCTGGAATAAAAAAAGTGACAGAAATGGAAAGAAGTTGTTCTTCATTCTAGAAGATGAGAAAATGATGAAAGTGGATGAAGTGAACAGAGTATGCATGTGCACTCAGTTTAATTTTGGTCACTGTAACGTAACGTACAAAGCTCATTTAGATTAATGCGTGTGTGCTTGTGTGTGTGTGTGTGTACCTGTCAGTGTTGAGAAAAGGAAACTGAAGTAATCCACGTCCCGCACTGGCACATCCTGCAAACTGCTGGACCAGCCACTTAAAGGAGACCTGCACAAGACCACACATGCACACATTACTGAGCAGCGGTCCAGCACTGATCCACTCTCCCATTACAATGTGCCCCACTGTGCTTGTGTGTGTGCTGAAAATGTCAGTCTAAAAATACCCGACACCTGAGATCCCCCCATTTCCTCTAAGAACACATTAAAAAAGTGGCCAGTGTTAATATACGAACTTTCACACACGGCTGCTTCGAACACGATCTGATGCACAGAATCCCTATCCTTACTTTACCTCTGTTGGGTCAGCTCAGCACGCGAGCGTCCTCGTCGGAGTTTCCCCCAGAACGTTCTTTAACACGGCGCGATCCAGATCCAGTAATTAGTGCTCGAGTCACTGAACGCATTTTCTAAACATCAATCAGTGAGAATCGATTGCTGTGTTTTGACTTGGGACAGATGTTTCATGATTATTAATATTATTAGAATTATTACAAACCATTATCAAAAGATATTATTCATAATACTAACTTCTTATGCTGATTTGACTGCTATTTTAAAGAGTTATTTAGACCTCAATAACCAAAAAAAAGTATATAATACTTTAAAAATATAAATTAAATCAATCTTAACTTACACCTAATATGGTCTGGTGATGGAAAGCTGAATCTAAGAAAAAGCCAGAATTTGACTGTACATGATAGTTGAATATAATATAGCAATTTTATATATCTGGACTCATAAAATTGATTTTATGTTGAGGGTGTGTGAAATTTTATTTTACAGTTAAAGGGGTCGAGAGTTTTGAAAACTCTTGCTCTGGAGACATAATCTCAGTCATTTGGTGCTGCAATGCTAGATTTTGCATTATAGATTTTTTCAAAATTATTATGCATGTGGCATTTGGCTTAAAAAGAAAAAGGAAAAATAAATCAGTATTTTTGTCTGTTCAAATAAACAATGCACGGCATTTTAAAAACACTAACACACCCAAACTGCTGTTTTACTGGATGACTGAGATAATTAGAGAACCGTTTCAGAGTCATGCTCTTCTATAAAAGAAATCTGAGCGAGGCTGCTCGTGTGTGTCTGTGTGTGTGTGTGTGTATGTATGTGTGTCCCCATGCGCTTATGTGCATTCAAGGACAATAAGCTCACTCTCTCTGCTAAACAGATTATTTTAGATTGGCCAATTTAGGTAAGCTGGCCAAAAAAATTATTTCGATTTGCATGGAATACTTTCATGTGACGTGTTTAAATATCTCATTAATCACGTGATGCACACATTCTCTCACACATTCATCCTGTAACACTAAACTATTACAGCAATTTAATAGGGTTTATTTATATATTTATTTATTGTGTGTGTACACTATATTAAAAATCTCATTTGGATGTTTTAAAAAAAAAATAGAGAAAATTTACAGTTGCACTAAGGGGGAAAAAAAAGGAAATTCTTTGAAGTTCCTATAAATAAATCATTTCTTTTCTCTAAAGACTTTTTTTGATGCTGTGCTTGATCACTGATTCTCCAGACGTAAATAGTCTCCGTTATGAAAGTGACCTGTAACTGATTCTTGCTGTTGCGGGCTGCGTGATCCACATACAGCACATCGAGCAAATCTAACAGCTTCATTATCCACTGGAAACATCTGACGTGTTTAAATATTCAGCAGGAAATGTGACGTCCGTGCGCAGACCCAGGTGTAGCGTGAGGTTGCTGTAATGAGATTTGGGTGCTGACTTTCCATCAGTTCACAAGCATACGTATGGAGATCATGTATAGATAGATCGATTTACACACGGTTCTGCATCGCATCCAGCGCTCTAATAATTCATTTGGGCCTGTAATTAAATCAACCAACCAGAAACGTGGTGTAGGATGTCTCTAATCTAGTACAGGTGTGTATTTTTTGTAGTACATCTGCATTCTGTGACGAGAAAAGCGGCAATCTCTTAAAATGTTAAAGATACAGTGGTAAAAAAAACAAAACCACCACAAAAAATGTTTTCAAGGTTGCACTTCTTTCAAGGAACAAATATGTATTGGAAATAAGGAAAAGATTTGTACAATGTTTTGGTGGTTAAAAATCATCTTCCTGATATGAATGAGAGCTTTGAAAAAACAAATTCTCAGAATAAATGTTCACGATTTTATAAATCCTTATTTTTCTTTTGTTAATAAATAATACTATGGAAGACTCTGAAGATCTGAAAGTTTCAAATCCACTGGATTTTTTATAATAAAAATGTTATTATTTGTTTTAAACTAACCGAATTGTCTTTATTTCAGTTTTCTAAAAATTTACGTTAAAATAAATAAATAAAGAAAACACCCCTGAATATTTAAAATCAACCTCTTAAAAAAATTTTTCTCCAGAAATTTAGATTTAAATCATTCATATTTCAGATATTCAAATACTATTCAGCCGCGAATATAATCCTGTGCTCAAATCTGCGCAGTTAAATTCCATTTGCAAAATTCACAACACAAGTTAAGCATCTGGGATCTCCAGGGACAAGCAAATGAGGCAGCAGAATGAGGGAAAGAATAGATCATTCAGATCGATAGATAATTCATTGCATTCCAGACTCGATTATCTTTTTCCAGAGTAGCTCAGATCAGAATTTGGGAATATTTGAGGAAAACATTTCAGGAAAAAAAAAAAAAAAAAGAAAAAAAAATCAATTTGAATATAGAATATTTGAATATTGAAGCTTGATCGATTTTAAAGCGGGAATTTCTAAAAACACTGAAAATTGGAAAAAATAAATAAACAAATATTGATGCATGTTTTTTATAAACTCAATTACATTTAAATTTCATTGTTAAACATTGGAAAAAATTTACGACAATTTACAAATTTTAACAGAGTATTCTGTTAATGAATCATAACAATTGAACTAATTTTCTTCAGTTTAAATAGTCCCAAATAAAATAATTGAGTATTAATAACTGAGTTTTAATTTTGTTATAAAAGCGGCCTTATTTTACCATATTTATAAATTTAACTTAAACCCTTAATGTTTTGTCAGATTCAAGCTTAGATTTCACAGAAAGCAGCTTATTTATCTGAGATTTCTCTGAGAGAGGCAAACCAATACCAAAAAAAAAAAACCTCCACCAAAGCAAAGTTTTTGTCAGAATATTTCTCTCATATTACATTATCGTAAATTTTTAACCAAAAACAGTAGCAGAAGCAGCTAATGCAGAACACAGAGGATCTGTAGAATTGAGAAAAATGTGTCAGGATCAGATGTTAGTTGCTAAAAGATTTTTCACATTGTAAAAATTTCCACAAACCAAAAAAAAAACGATCTAAAAAATCCTGCTCAATTTTAACTGTGTTCTGAAATACTTTCAGTACATTCTTGGATCAGAATTTTGGAGCCAGTTTTCTTGCACAAAAAAAAATAAAAAAATTCACATTCTAAGTATATTTTCCAATGTTAAAAAATGACAAACAATATACCTCTTGATCCTGAACTGAAAAATAAAAAATAAATAAAATAAACCTGGAACATGGCAGGAATAAGCTACAAAATTTCTTGACAGAGAGACCTCGCATCCATAGAAACACAATTTCACACAACTTCAGAAAATGATAAGGTGAAAACTGCTTCGATTAAGCTTAAAATTATTGACTGTATTTTAATAAAGAAAAAAACACTACTATTACAAGTAATCTTAGACGTAAAAAGGAAAAAAATAACGTAGCTCAGTTATGCTGCTGAATTCTGCGGGCATGGTTAGGGCCGATTCGTCCCCTTAGAGCAAAGTCGAATCGTAGCAAAGATCTCCATCTTATGATGAAACGTTTCTATTCAGATAAGAGTGCCCTCTTTCAGGATAACCCCGCCCCCATCCACATGGCACAGGGGTCGGTGAATACTCTGAGGAGTATGAAAACTCATATGCCATGGAATTTCCAGTCAGCAGATATGAATAAAATGTATATGTACACCTGGATTATGGGAGATTTTGGACTGCTGTGTTAGACAGCGTTCTTTACCTCCATTATCAAAACATCACTTGAGGGTATATCGTTTGGAAGAATGATGTTCATAGCTCCGGTACAGTTCCACACACTTGTGGTTTAGGATGTGGTCAGGAGTTTGATTGACCCAAGGCATGCTGCAATTGTGAAATATCAATATGGGATATTGCAAGCTGTTTAAGCAGTGCAATACTGCCCTCTACTGCCCTCAACTAGCAGCCATTACCTCGAGTGGCCTGATTCCTGTCTATGCTAAACCGTCATCCTTCTGAGCAAACAGCCCTGAGGAACTGAAGTGTATCTATCTCTCTCTCGCTCTCCCTCACACACACACTGTGTTCGAAAGACAGCTCCCATTAGAATTGTAAGAAAAAACACAAATAAAAGAGTGGCTTTAGGCTAGTGTCTAAAAACCACAGTGGGGCCACAATATGTCTCGTCTCTCCTCTCTCTCTCTCTGTTTTTTCTCTCACACATGCACACAACACACATACTTCCTGATGCTCACAGCATGTGGCTGACTTTAGAATAAGCTGTCAATCATCCACTGCTCAGGTTCCACAGTTCAACACAGGCACCCGAAAAATAAAAATAAATAAATAAAAAAAAACAAACAAAAAAAGGAAAATTCTGAGAACTTAGAAACTTCAAGGACATTTAAAGTTCAAATATGTTTTGCAACTAGACCCATATCTACGTACAGTGCCGGTCTCTAATAATAAAAAAACCTAAACTAACAGTGAATACATTGTACCTGTATGCTGGATGACCTCAGTGATAGCGGAACAATGACCCGGCTTTCTTCTGACCGATCTCACCTAATGACGAACGGTCACAGGCCAATCAGACTTTAAGAGAGATATTAAACTGCCTTTAATCGTTAAATTGGTTGATTCTATTACGTAGGTAAACTCCTCAACGGCTGGCTCCGCTTTGACGCCATGAACATTCTGAAGTCGAGCTTTCGCACCCTTTTTGGGGGTCTAAGTTTTGAATCTAGACTCACAACCATACAGTTCTAAAAAACCGTGTACACGTGGAGTTGATCTGTAGGTCTGTCCTACAGCGCTGAATTCTTTAATCTGATTGGTCAGAAGGTGTTGAGTTTTGACAGTAATTCTAGCGAATAACAGCTTTTATTAACACACTTGAGCTTATACACTGATCAGGCATAACATTATGACCACCTGCCTAATATTGTGTTGGTCCCCCTTTGGCAGCCCAAAAGAGCCCTGAAACCTATTCATAATGACATGGCACATAAACAAATAAGATGATTAAAAACATTTTGGACAGAGACTTTTACGCATTCCAGTTTCTCTTTAACATGACAAGCTGTGGGGTTTTTTTCCTTTTACGAGAAAGAAAGCGAAAGATGCTGGTGATAGAACGACTTTAGAGTTGCTAAAACATAAGTGATTGCATGTATTGACTCATTTCCACAGATAACCAACAAACAATAAAAAATGTAGTCTTGGTAAAAAAAAAACAAAAAAAACATATGCATGTGTGGGTTTAATGTGACTGAAAAATATTAGAATTTCTTTATATGTTGAGGATATTGTGAAAATATATATATTTTATAAAAATAAATAAAAAGCCATATTGTAACCTTGAAAACTTGAACCAAGTGGGAAATTTTCACTAAAATGATTAGAATGTCCAGTTTAATATTTTCAATTTCAGATAATTAAACTACTTGTTTTAAAAATAAATAAATGAAAAAAAAAATTTAATCATGAATACAAATGAATAAGTCATAAAAGAACTAAAATGTAATAAGCATACCAATACTTTTGAGCACATCAGGAACTCTAATAAAACGTGCACATGTACTCATACATGATTCTAAAAAATTTTCTCTTTATATTAAGCAAATATTAATTTAGGAAAATGCACTTGCTGAATAAATTAAGTAAACACAATGTCTGCAGTAAAGTGCCAGTGGTAAATGGCCACTTCGGCTCTCAGCTATTAGCCAATGCAAAGCAGTTCTGTCTGTGTATAATGCAAAATTTGGCCATTAACTAAAATAAAAGAGGAAACAAAAACTCAGATTTGCTCATATTATCATCTGGCTCATCTGCTCAGTCTATGATTCCTCTAATGGGAAGTTTTTGTGTTTATTCCGACTCTTAAGAAAACCCGTGCTTTGACACAGTTACACTTTCTCAGGTCATTTTGATTGGATATTTCGTTACAGTCCACCCTGAAACACGGTTTGTGCATGGAAATAGTTTGTCAGTGCTATATTTTTCTTATTCCCGAAAATATCTGACGCTGATAGAACAGTTATAACAGTCTTATAACAGCTATAATAGATCTATTTTACTCTGAAAGCTGATGGTAAAATGAAAGAGCTGTACAGTGTACAGGAATAAAGCACTGCTGCATCACTCTCTTTAGCTACAAATGATGCAAGCGCTTAATCCCACTTGAGCTACTATCAGCGGGTAACTGAACGGCATTGTGGGTAATGTAACCAAAGAAACGGAATAAAAAACACAAGAGCAGGTAGTGCATCATAAGACAGTCTAACAAAGAGGACAGGATATTTACATAGGACCTGGTTGGGAGCTATGCAGCAACTGTTTGGACTAGAGTGTTTCTGCTGTAGTTTGTGTGTGTTACCTGAAGTGTACTGTGCGGATGAGCGTGGAAGCGAGGCTTGCAGAAACCCTGCCTGTGTTACACACTTGGCTGAGACAGGATAGAACATCAGCAGGAAACGCTGGCAGGTAGAACAGGATCTGAACCAAGCGCTGTTGCTGTTCCACCGGCAACAACACAACACAGCCCTCCTGAGGATCTACATACACACACACACGCAAAATACAGAATTCACTGGTACAAATGTTTATGTATACAAGAAAAGACAAAGAGCTCCCCCACCTGATACACTGCTCAAACAGTTACTCTATAGTAAGTGTGTGTGTGTTTGTGTGTGTGTGTGTGTGTGTGTGAAATAAGGGGGAAAAGTGTGTTTTTTCCACTGTAAGTGATCACAGAGAGACAGACATTATTAGCTGCTGACGCACTCTGCTGATGTCACCGGAGCCACCACACACAATGGTAGCGCTGTGTTCTGGAAACATGAAACTACAGAAGACTTATCACACGCGTGCACACACACATGCAGGCACGCACACCTCACTTGCACTCTTACACACAGTTTCAGGGCTATAGAGATTTTGGTGTATGCCTTTGATTTATCATTCACGACACAGTTTTTGTTCTGTACATGCATGTGTCGTGTGTGTGTGTGTGTAAGAGAAACAGAACCCCCTTTTTTTTTTAACCTTCTCTGTTTATCCTCCATCAAAATAGATTTCTTTTCCCTGATTTTTACTACCACCCCCATTCTAGATATCTTAGTGGCCGCATTATTAGGAACACTAACCTAGCACACCTGCTCAGCCATGCATCATGTGACAGCAGCACAATGCATGAAATCATACAGGTATAGTAGAGATTCCTGTTTTTGGCTGAGATGAGTGCAAAGTTCGATGTTGATATGTTTTTCTGCGCTCCATTGCTGCACAGCATAGTCCAACCAATCTGGTCATTCTCATCTGACCTTGTTCCTTATCAAGGCATTTTCCTTCCACAGAGCTGCTATTCACTGGACAGTTTTTGCACTATTTCGTGTAAACTCTATACACAGTGACAGAGCAGTTTCACGTTTTCCCCCATTATGATTTTGGATGTGAGCATTAACTGAAGCTCCTGACCTGTATCTGCGTGATCTTATACACTGCGCTGCTGCCACATGATTGGCTGATTAGTTAATTGAATAAATGATCAGGTAATGAGAGGTATTCCTATTAAAGTGGCCATTATGCATATACTGTTTAATATTATGATATGATTTTGATGTTGCGTTGAAGTTCGGATATTGTGTGTGTGTGTGTGTTCACCATAAAGGCTGCTTGCATGTGTCTGCAGGCTGTGTAGCAGGTCTTTGTTGCCCCAGGCTGAAGCTGACTGCAGCGTCTGCAGGATCTGTGCAGACAGTTGAGGATTACGGCCACCCAACTGCACCAACTGCAGTGGCAAAGACGCCAACCACCGGGTCAAAATCCTGCTCCTGTGATAGAAAGAGAGAAAAGGGAGTGACCAGGTTAAAAAACAAAAAAACAGACCCTTATGGAAAAACCTGACCATCATGCACTAAAGTTGAACACACACAAAAAAAAAACAGCTGTCAGTAGTTTCATAATTAAAGCTGATTAAAACAGCGAACAAACTTCTTACAGCCATCATACTTCTACAGACTGCATTTCTAGCTTCAATGCTTTTTAGGCTACATGGTCAGCCTTGCTTGGATGATTGATGCCATGTGTATACTTTGGCATGGGAGGATTTTCTAAGCTGAGAATAGTCTCACGTAGCCAAACATTCAGACTGACAACAGAAGGTCTGGACATCACAGCAGCTTTTATTGGCCATGGACCAACCAAGAGGGCGTCGGTATCCCTAATAAATCTACACGAAAATACACTGATCAGCCATAGCATTATGGCCACTGACAGGTAAAGTGAATAACACTGATTATCTCCTCATCATGGCACCGGTTAGTGGGTGGGATATATTAGGCAGCAAGTGAATATTATAGTTTAATTATATACAGGAAAAATGGGCAAGTGTAAGGATTTGAGCGAGTCTGACAAGGGCCAAATTGTGATGGCTAAACGACTGGATCAGAGCATCTCCAAAACTGCAGCTCTTGTGAGGTGTTCCCAATCTGCAGTCGTCAGTATCTATCAAAAGTGGTCCAAGGAAGGAACAGTGGTGAACTGGCGACAGGGTCAAGGGCGGCCAAGGTTCATTGATGCACATGGGGAGTGAAGGCTGGCCCGTGTGGTCTGATCCAACAGACGAGCTACTGTTGCTCAGATTGCTGAAGTTAATGCTAGTTCTGATAGAAAGGTGTCAGAATACACAGTGCATCGCAGTTTGTTGCGTATAGGGCTGTATAGCCGCATACCAGTCAGGGTGCCCATGCTGACCCCTGTGCACTGCCGAAAGCGCCAACAAACAAGTGCTGGACAAACAAGTCCGATCCATGGAGGCCCCACCTCGCAACCTACAGGACTTACAGAATCAGCTGCTAACATCTTAATGCCAGATACCACAGCACACCTTCAGGGATCTAGTGAAGTCTATGCCTCATCGGGTCAGGGCTGTTTTGGCAGCAAAAGGGGGACCGACACAATATTAGGCAGGTGGTCATAATGTTATGGCTGATCAGTGTATAGGCCCATAAACTGCCAATCCTAAAAACTTCCTTTTAGAGATACATAAGATTTAAATCACCCCTCCTTGAACCGCCACCTTATTGTGGTGGACGGGTTTGAGTACCCGAATGAACCTAGGAGCCATGTTATCAGGGGCCTAGTGCTCCTGGTAGGGTCTCCCAAGGCAAACGGGTTCTAGGTGACGGGTCAGACTAAGAGGGGTTCAAGACCTTTATGGAAAT
Organism: Hemibagrus guttatus; assembly: GCA_033459395.1. NCBI lineage: Eukaryota > Metazoa > Chordata > Actinopteri > Siluriformes > Bagridae > Hemibagrus > Hemibagrus guttatus. The sequence goes on from JAUCMX010000020.1 coordinate 13,005,620, forward strand.
AAAATCAAGGACCGTTACGTCGCCTGGACTGGCATCACTGGGGCCCCACCCTGGAGCCAGGCCTGGGGTTGGGGCACGCAGACAAGCGCCTGGTGGCCGAGGCTTTACCTGCGGGACTCGGCCGGGCACAGCCCAAAGAAAAGACGTAGGCCCACCTTCCCGTAGGCCCACCACCCGCAGGAAGGAGCATAAGGGTCCGGTGCAATGTGTTTGGGTAGCAGTCATGGGCGGGGGCCCCAGCGACCCAAACCCTGGACAAAGAATCTGGCTTTTGGGACATGGAATGTCACCTCACTGGGGGGGAAGGAGCCCGAGCTGGTAAGGGAGATTGAGCGGTACCGGCTAGAGATAGTCGAGCTTGCCTCCACGCACAGCCTGGGCTCTGGAACCCAACTCCTTGAGAGAGGTTGGACACTCTTCTTCTCTGGAGTGCCCCATGGTGAGAGGTGTCGGGCTGGGGTGGGCTTGCTTATAGCCCCCCAGCTCAGCCGCCATGTGCTGGAGTTTTCCCCGGTAAACAAGAGGGTTGTTTCCCTGCGCCTTTGGGCCGGGCATAGGTGTCTCTCTGTTGTTTCAGCTTATGGGCCGAACGGCAGTGTGGACTACCCAACCTTCTTGGAGACCCTGCGAGGGGTGCTGGAAGGTGCTCAGACTGGGGACTCCATAGTTTTGCTGGGGGACTTCAACGCCCATGTGGGCAACGACAGTGATACCTGGAGGGGCGTGATTGGGAGGAACGGCCCCCCTGATCTGAACTCGAGTGGAGTCCTATTGCTGGACTTCTGTGCTAGTCACAGCCTGTCCATAACGAACACCATGTTCAAGCATAAGGGTGCCCATCAGTACACGTGGTACCAGGACACCCTAGGCCGGAGATCAATGATCGACCTTGTGGTCGTGTCATCTGACCTTCGGCCGCATGTCTTGGACACTCGGGTGAAGAGAGAGTCTCTGGTCTCTAGGTCTCTGGTGCCGGTCGCGGCGGCAATCCCCGAACACAGTGGTGGACACTGGAAGTGAGGGATGCCGTCAAGCTGAAGGAGTCCTATCAAGCCTGGTTGGCTCGGGGGACTCCGGAGGCAGCTGAGGCATACCGGCAGGCCAAGCGAACTACAGCCGTGGTGGTCTCGGAAGCAAAAACTTGGGTCTGGGAGGAGTTCGGTGAGGCCATGGAGAAGGACTATCGGACGGCCTTGGGGAAATTCTGGCAGACCGTTTGGCGCCTCAGAAGGGGTAAGCAGCTCTCTGCCAACACTGTTTACAGTGGAGGTGGAGAGTTGCTGGCCTCGACTGGAAATATTGTCGGACGGTGGAAGGAATACTTCGAGGATCTCCTCAACCCCACTGACACGCCTTCCGTAGAGGAACCAGAGGCCGAGGACTCAGAGGTAGATTCATTCCTCACCCAAGCTGAGGTCACTGAGGTAGTTCAGCAGCTCCTTGGTGGCAAGGCACCGGGGGTGGATGAGATTCGCCCTGAGTACCTTAAGTCTAAGGATATTGTGGGGCTGTCTTGGCTGACACGTCTCTGCAACATGACACATGGCGGTCAGGGACAGTGCCTCTGGACTGGGTGACCGGGGTGGTGGTCCCTCTTTTTAAGAAGGGGGACCGGAGGGTGTGTTCCAAATACAGGGGGATCACACTCTTCAGCCTCCCAGGGAAAGTCTATTCCAGAGTACTGGAGAGGAGAGTCCAACCGTTAGTCGAACCTCGGATACAGGAGGAGTAATGCGGTTTTCGACCTAGTCGTGGAACACTGGACCAGCTCTATACCCTCCACAGGGTGCTCGAGGGTTCGTGGGAGTTTGCCCAACCAGTCCACATGTGTTTTGTGGACTTGGAGAAGGCTTTCGACCTTCTGTGGTCTGAAGGCATTCTGTGGGAGGTGCTCTGGGAGTACGGGGTCCGTGGCCCTCTGTTAAGGGCTGTTTGGTCTCTGTATAACCGGAGCAGGAGCTTGGTTCGCATTTCCAGCTGTAAGTCAGATCTGTTCCCAGTGCATGTTGGACTCCGACAGGGCTGTCCTTTGTCACCGGTTCTGTTCATTGTTTTTATGGACAGAATTTCTAGGCGCAGCCAGGGGCTGGAGGGAGTCCGGTTTGGGGACCACAGGATTTCATCGCTGATTTTTGCAGATGATGTTGTCCTGTTGGCTCCTTCAAGCCTGGACTTACAGCATGCACTGGGGCATTTTGCAGCTGAGTGTGAAGTGGCTGGGATGAGGGTCAGCACCTCCAAATCGGAGGCCATGGTTCTCGACCGGAAAAAGGTGGCTTGCACCCTCCAGGTTGGAGGGGAGGTCCTTCCTCAAGTGGAGGAGTTTAAGTATCTCGGGGTCTTGTTCACGAGTGAGGGAAGGATGGATCGTGAGATCGGTGCAGCGGCAACAGTAATGCGGTCTATGTACCGGTCTGTTGTGGTGAAGAAGGAGCTGAGCTGGAAGGCGAAGCTCTCAATTTACCAGTCAATCTACGTTCCTACCCTCACCTATGGTCACGAGCTCTGGGTCATGACTGAAAAGGTAAGATCCCGGATACAAGCGACCGAAATGAGCTTCCTCTGTAGGGTGGCGGGGCGTTCCCTTAGAGATAGGGTAAGGAGCTCTGTCACCCGGGAGGAGCTCAGAGTAGAGCCGCTGCTCCTCCACATCGAAAGGGGGCAGTTGAGGTGGCTCGGGCATCTGTTTCGGATGCCTCCGGGACGTCTCCCTGGAGAGGTGTTCCGGGCATGCCCCACCGGGAAGAGGCCCCGGGGAAGACCCAGGACACGCTGGAGCGACTATGTCTCTCGGCTGGCCTGGGAACGCCTCGGGGTCCCTCCGGAAGAGCTGGAGGAAGTGTCTGGGGAGAGGGAGGTCTGGGCATCCCTGCTTAGACTGCTGCCCTCGCGACCCGGCTCCGGATAAGTGGAAGACAATGAATGAATGAATGAAGATTTAAATCACTTTTTTATAGCCATTATGACACCACATATTTTATTCAGATGATATTTCAGTTATGGTTTAGAAGCAAATTTCTTAGAAAGAAAAAGCAGGGTTAAATAATTGAGGGTTAAAGGCCTTGCTAAGGGGCCCAACAAAGGCAGCTTGCGATTTGAACGCACAACCTTCCGATCAGTAGTCTAACACCTTAACCAGTGAGCCATCACGTCCCAAAGGACACATGTCACACCCCTATTTGTTTACCTTATGAGTCAAAACCTCCGCCGTGGCCGGTCCCAAGCCCGGGTGAGAAAGGAGGAGGGTTAGGCGTGGGGCTAGCAACCCAACCCTGTAAAAACACTTCCGCTACGGAAACGAAAACAAGGGAAACAACTTCACCTGGCAAAGGGAGTGAAGCAGTCCAAGCAACTGGGCTTATGAAGGACGGGGACCAAAGCCGAGAGGACGTCTCCAGCCCGACAGCGGATCTCCTAACGCCGAAACGCCACATGCGAGTGGGATGCTGGAATGTACGAACATTGTACCAGACGGGAAAGTTAGTGCAGACAGTGAACGAGATGAACCGATACAACCTGGATCTACTCGCAATCACGGAGGCCAGATGGACCCAGACAGGAAAACAGAAACTGAACACAGGAGAATTGATCATCTGGTCAGGAAGAAAGGATGACAACCACGATGAAGGAGTAGCTCTTATCATCAACAAGAAACAGGCCAACGCACTGCTGCAGTAGAAACCCCTCAGTGAACGGCTCCTGTATGTGAGGATGAACTCAAGGTACATCAAGCTGTCGATCCTGGTAGCCTACGCCCCGATCAACGCGGCGGCAGAGGAGGACAAGGACCAGTTCTACAGCACAGTGCAGGCGGCACTCGAGGACATCCCAGGGCACGACGTGCTTCTCCTGATGGGAGACTTTAATGCAAGAGTTGGCAGCAATAACTTGGACAGAGAGAGAATCATGGGACGTCATGGAGAGGGAAAATGCACGGAAAACGGCGAAAGACTCATCGACCTATGCGAAGAAAACAACCTCGTCATCGGCGGAACACTCTTCCAACACAAGACCATCCATAAGCTAACGTGGACATCACCGGACGGAAAAACTCGGAGCCAAATCGACCACATCATCATCAACGGAAAGTGGAGGCGCTCCCTACAAGATGTACGCGTGATGCGACACGCCGACGCTGGCAGTGACCACAATCTGGTAGTGGCGAAGCTGACCCTGAAGTTGAGGAAGGCAAAGATCGGAGACAAGAGGAGCCAGCGTTTCGACGTTGCCAAGCTGAAAGAACCGACGGCAAAGAAGGAATTCAGCATTTCCCTGAAGAACCGATTTGCAATCCTCCAGGATGACGCAGCGCTGACCATAGACAGCTTCAACAAAGCCTTGAAGGAAGCCGCCGAAGAGACCATTGGATACAGAAAGAACGTTAAAACAGAATGGATTTCCAACGACACCTGGAAAACCATAGAAGAAAGAAGACAGATCAAGAAGAAGCTACTGGACTCCAAATCACCAAGGCTAAAAGAGCGAATAACGAGTTGGTACAGGGAGAAAGACAGAGAAGTCAAGACATCGACAAGAAGGGACAAGCGCAGGCACATCGAACAACTTGCTGAGGATGCTGAGAGGGCTGCAGAACAGAAAGACATGAAAACCGTCTACATGACCACCAAGAAACTGAGAGGAGACCGCGGACAGAATCAAGACATCCCTGTAAGAGCAAAGGACGGAACTCCCATCACAGAAGAATATGCAAAACTAGAAAGGTAGAAAGAACATTTCCGTCAAATCCTGAACCGGCCAGATCCACCAGCGCTTGCTGACATACCTGAGGCAGATGAGGACCTGGACATTGACATGGGAGACATTAGAGTGGAGGAAGTCAAGGCAGCCATCCACAAGATGAAGAACGGTAAGGCCCCTGGAGAGGATGGCGTGTGCCCCGAAATGCTCAAGGCGGAGGAAGAGGAAACGCCACTGGTTCTTCAGTGCGTCTTGCAAGACATCTGGGAAAAGGAGAGATGCCCAGACATTTGGAGAATTGGCACCATCATCAAGTTGCCTAAGAAAGGAGATCTAGGGGACTGCAACAACTGGAGGGGCATCACTCTACTTTCTCTCACGAGCAAAGTCTTCTGCCGCATTATATTACAGCGCATCATAGCAGCGGTGGACATCAAACTGCGTCAAGAACAAGCTGGCTTCAGGAAAGGAAAGTCATGCATCGACCACATCTTCACGCTTTGGCAGATCTTGGAACAGTCCCACGAATGGAACAGCCCACTCTACCTGGTCTTCGTCGACTTCGAGAAGGCGTTTGACAGCCTACACCGTGACTCACTCTGGAAGATACTTCGACACTACGGCATTCCAAAGAAGCTGGTAACCATCATCCAGGACCTGTACAAGAACTTTGAGTGTCATGTCATCCATAACAATGAACTTACCGAACCGTTCAATGTGCACACCGGAGTGAAGCAGGGATGCATCCTGTCGCCGATCCTGTTTTCTCTGGCCATTGATTGGCTGATGCGAAGCGTCACCGAAGGACAGCGACAAGGAATACAGTGGACCTTGACGACAGCTCTGGAGGACCTGGACTATGCTGACGACCTTGGACTGTTGGCCCACAGACACCAGGACATCCAACAGAAGACCGAGAGACTCAGTGAGATTGCCAGCACCATCGGGCTTAAGGTCAACAACAAGAAGACCCAGGTCCTGAGGAAAAACGTCACCTCCAACACCCCTATCGCCATAGATGGCACTCCATTGGAAGACGTGCAAGAATTTGTCTATCTGGGCAGCAAAGTGACAACCGATGGCGATTGCAACAAAGACATCAACACCAGAGTCAGCAAGGCAAATCAAGCTTTCGCCATGCTCAAGCCCATATGGAGAACCACCAGCCTCAGCATTCACACCAAAATCAAGATCTTCAGAAGCAACGTCATCAGTGTGCTCCTGTACGGATCAGAATGTTGGAAGACAACAACTGCCATTGAACAGAAGCTAGAAGTATTCCAAAATAAATGCTTGAGACGCATCCTGAAGATTTTCTGGCCTAACACCATTTCAAACGAGGAGCTGCGCAGAAGAACAGGTGCGAACTCAATCCAAGAAACAATCCAGAAACGCCGATGGAGGTGGCTGGGACATGTTTGCCGCATGCCACCTGATTCGCTGCCAAGGATAGCCCTACGATGGACCCCACAAGGGAAGAGGAACCGCGGGCGGCCAAAGGAGACCTGGCGCAGGACTGTGGAGAAAGACCTGAAGAGCAGGGGACTGACCCTCGAAACAGCCCCCAGGACAGCAGCAGACCGAGCCAAGTGGAGTTCCCTTGCCATCGCCTCAAGCACCAGACGGCGCAGAGAGGATTGATTGATTGATTGATTTTGAGTCAAAACCAGTGTGGGTGTCTGTGTGTGCGTTTGTGTGTGTGCGCATGTACCTGGCGATATGTGGCTGGTTCTGGTGCTCTTGTATGTAGAGTTGACTAAAGAACCGCAGCAACAGGGTGCGAACAGACAGTACCAAGTTCTTCTGCTGATATTGAACATACACAGCTTGTAGGAGCTCCTCCGTCACAGCTGAAAACACACACACACACACACACACACTTTACATCCTACATCACTTATCTAGGCAGAGGCACATATACCAAAGATATTACACACACAATATTAAATAAGATTAAGTTTTATTACAGTTTACAAGATCAGAAATAAAAATCTCCTTTTAACCTAGCAGGAATTTTATTAATGTGAAAGTTTATGACCAGCAGAAAGTCTCACCACGGCTACGCTGGGTAACAATCATCCTCCAAACCACCTCCAGAAGAGCAGCAAGGTGCTTAGAGCTCAGCTTCCCACCACTGGACAGCGTCTCTGTAACAAAGGCTCGGATTGGACCGAGCCAGTCAGCGTCCTGGCCGGCAATGTGGTCCCGCCCCCTCAGGCTGAGCGTCACCATTACCTGACACAGCATGACATTCAGAGCCAGTGGCTCTACGCTTCCTGCAGCATTGATGCCACCCATCACCTGCTGCTTGTTCCTATAGGAAGAGAGGATTTTTTCTGTTAGACTGGATCATATACATGTGTAGGTCTTCACTAGCTTAGGTAGAGACACAAAAAACAAACAAAAACAAACAAAAACAAACAAGCATCCAGTGTCTAGAATGTAGCTTCTCAGAATTCACAATACATTAAAACTTAGATAGGCTATGACAGGAAAAGACCACATCTTACACATCATGCATTTCCTATTCATATACATACACACACACACACACACACACACACACACACACACACACACACACACACACACAAACACAAAGGTGGACACACATACAGACGGACGGGGACACACACACACGGACGTGGACACACACACACACGGACGTGGACACACACACACACGGACGTGGACACACACACACACGGACGTGGACACACACACACACACGGACGGACGTGGACACACAAAGATGTGGACACACAGACATGGAAACATACACACGGACAGGGGCACACACACAGATGTGGACACACAGACAAAGATGTGGACACACACACGCACACAGACATGGACACACACACACACGGACGTGGACACACACGGACGTGGACACACAAAGATGTGGACACATGGACATGGACACAAAGATGTGGACACACACAGACATGGACGTGGACACGCACAAAGATGTGGACACGCACAGACATGGACAAACAGACAGACGTGGACACAGATGTGAACACACACAGACAGACACACACACACGGACGTGGACACACACACGGACGTGGACACACACACGGACGTGGGGACACACACGGACGTGGGGACACACAGTTGTGGACACAGACGTAGACACACACACGGACGTGGACACACACGGACGTGGATACACACACAAAGATGTGGACACGCACAGACATGGACAAACACAGACAGACACGGACACGGACGTAGACACAGATGTGAGAACACAAACACACAGACGTGGACACACAGATGCGGACACACGGACATGGACACACGGACATGGACACAGACACACAAAGACACGGACAAACAAAGACGATGTGGACACAAAGACGATGTGGACACACGGACGTGGACACACACAGACATGGACACAGATGTGGACACACGTGGACGTGGACACACACGCAGACACGGACACACGCAGACACGGACACCAAAAGACATGGACACCAAAAGACATGGACACATACATGTACACACACACAGAAAGACATGGACACACAGATGTGAACACAAACACGGACGACGTGGACACACACACACACAGACGTGGACACACACAGAGACCTGGACACACACACAGAGACCTGGACACACACACACAGACGTGGACACACACAGAGACCTGGACACACACACAGAGACCTGGACACACACACAGAGACCTGGACACACACACAGAGACCTGGACACACACACACAGACACACACACACACGGACAGGGACACGCGCACACACACGGACGTGGACACGCACACACACGGACGTGGACACGCACACGGACGTGGACACACACACGGACGTGGACACACACACGGACGTGGACACACACACACACAGACGTGGACACACACACACACAGACGTGGACACACACAGACATGGACACAGATGTGGACACACGTGGACGTGGACACACGCAGACACGGACACCAAAAGACATGGACACCAAAAGACATGGACACCAAAAGACATGGACACATACATGTACACACACACAGAAAGACATGGACACACAGATGTGAACACAAACACGGACGACGTGGACACACACACACACACAGACGTGGACACACACACAGAGACCTGGACACACACACAGAGACCTGGACACACACACACAGACACACACACACACACGGACAGGGACACGCGCACACACACGGACATGGACACACACACACACACACACACAGACGTGGACACACACACACACACACAGACGTGGACACACACACACACACACAGACGTGGACACACACACACACAGACGTGGACACACACACACACAGATGTGGACACACACACACACACAGACGTGGACACACACACACACACACACACAGACGTGGACACACACACACACACACACACAGACGTGGACACACACACACACAGACGTGGACACACACACACACACAGACGTGGACACACACAGACAGACACATACACACACACAGAAAGACATGGACACACAGACGTGGATACAAAAACAGAAGTGGACATGGACACACACAGACACACACACACCTCTTCCCATCCATTTTCTTCTTGTGTCTCGCCACCTCTAGCTGTCCGTAGGGGAAATTCTTCATGAAGTGCTGCTTGAAGTCACTCAGGTAAGAATTTCGAAACCAGGAATCCTGCACAACACAAGTGGCCAATGTTCAATACAATATTATATTCCCTTTGAGAGTAGCAGCGTTCCGTCTCATACTGAACAATACCTTCACCTGCTCTTTAAAGCATGCTATTGGAGACAGATTTAAAGATTTAAAGGAATTGGTACATGTACAAGAGGTCACAGAACTCATCATTAGGTTGTTTTCAGACTGTTCAGCTAAATGTCACCAAAACACCGATCAGCCATAACATTATGACCACCTGCCTAATATTGTGTCGATCCCCCTTTTGCTGCCAAAACAGCCCTGACCCGTCGAGGCATGGACTCCACTAGATCCCTGAAAGTGTACTGTGGTATCTGACACCAAGATGTTAGCAGCAGATCCTTAAGTTGCGAGGTGGGACAACTTTCTATCAGAACCAGCATTAACTTCTTTGGCAATCTGAGCAACAGTAGCTCGTCTGTTGGATCGGATCACACAGGCCAACATTCCCTCCCCAAGTGCATCAAAGAGCCTTGGTTGCCCATGACCCTGTCACCGGTTCACCACTGTTCCTTCCTTGGACCACTTTTGACAGATACTGACCACTGCAGACCGGGAACACCCCACAAGAGCTGCAGTTTTGGAGATGCTCTGATCCAGTCGTCTAGCCATCACAATTTGGCCCATGTCAAACTCGCTCCTTACGCTTGCCCATTTTTCCTGCTTCTAACACATCAACATTGAGGACAAAATGTTCACTTGCTGCCTAATATATCCCACCCACTAACAGGTGCCATGATGAGGAGATCATCAGTGCTATTCACTTCATCTGTCACTGCTCATAATGTTATGCCTGATCAGTGTACATCTTTTGTGTGTTCTAGGGGAGTAACACAATGCCTCTGTCTCTATCTGTTTAAAACTGTATTGTGTAGCGTAAACAGTAAGCATTTTAATTGTCTTTTTTTAAATAAAGAAATTAACCCTACCACCATACAAAAAATAACAGCAGTGAAAAAGGCAGCAAGTGTGTGAATTGTCTAACCCTAACACTTCCTCAACCTAACTAGAGATACACATGGGAATATTTATAGAAATAACGCTCATGCAGTTATCGTTTTTATTGTTCGTGCCTGCGTAGAATATAGTATTATTGAAACTAATAGCTTTATTTAATCCAACTCCAGTTACCGTTACGAAGAAAATGCATTTTAACACAGGTTCATCTTATCGAATGTGGTGTGTTTTTGTCTCGCAGGCTTTATATACGATTCCTGTAAATAAATTTGTTAAGAATGTATTATCTGTTCATTTCTATTAACGTATTCATATTTGTTCACGTCCTGATTGTGTTCTAGTCTGATCTAAGAGTTGACCTAGTAATGCAAAGCAGAACAATAGTGTATGGCTGTACATGTGGTGATGTGTGTGTGTACCAGCATGTCCTGTTGATCTTTCTGAGGTGCGAGTCGTCTCAGTAGCTGCAGTATCGTAAGGATCTGGAACATGAGTGCCATGGCTTCCTCTGAGAGCAGGTGCCCGCTGTCTGTCTGACCTCGTCCTCCACCTATGGCTTCCACCCACACCTCCAGGAGGAGAGGCACCAGCGTACCTGCGAAACCCTGCACTGTCTCTGCTGAGCACAGGTCCTCACTCACCCCAGCTCTGGGCTCCGAATCCAGCCTGTAACGAGTCAAAGGCAGACGTGCATCAAACACTGCAACACAACTGGTGGGAAAACCAGCTGAAAAGGTGGGATGTGGTAGCTTAGTGGTTCGAATACCAGGTCCACCACTGCTGGGCCCCTGAGCATAAAATGTAAGTCGCTTTGGATAAGGCCATCTGCCAAATTTCGTAAATCTAACTAGCCTACTTACAACTTTTTCCTTTCAGTTGAATGATTACGGGCAAAACAAGTGAGCAAAGACAAATCTGACAAAATTGGCAAAGAATCTGACAAAACTGGCAAAGAAACAAATTCTGTATTTCAGGATCTAATATATAGATGCATAATAATAGATTCATTTTGTTAAGGGATTCCAGGGGATCATTAAAATACAGAAACCCATTTTAAATTTAGTGAGAAATTATTGAAAAACCTGGATAAATAAAAAAATAAATAATAAATAAAATAATAAATAAAAAAAATCCCCTTTGGTATTGGTGGAAACCCAAATACTGCAAACTACAATCAATATTTTCCTTAAACACACTTTATATTGTGATTAAAACCAAACTCTACAAAGTGGCATCTATCCCTTTCACATTTTGCTTTAGCAACTGGAAAATCTGCTAATTTTTGTATACTTAGAACTTTTTTCCACTGTACAAAGTACAAACTCTTTCAGCACCAGAAAACTAGCACTACACCAGTCACCAGTTGGTGGTCTGCTCAAAACTGACACGCTACACAAGGATGAGCCATCGTGTGTACTAAATTTTATATTATAATATTATAATTATTATTATTATGTACAGACAAACATGCATTCAGTGAAACAACCAACACAATAGTGGGAGCTTGTATGATATTACACATGGATTTTCCCCACAGAGCCACCAGGTGCCAAGTGACTCCATCTAGATTCACCTCGATACTTTCTTTTCCACATGAGCACAGAGACCTTCCAGCTAAACCACAAAAAAAAAGCAGTATTTTTAAGAAATTATACTTTTAGGCAAATTCCCATCACATACGCCAGACCTTCGTGTTCTGGTTTTCTCGATGAAGCTTAATATAATCCTCCCTGCCCAACCTTACATGTTCTCTCATGACATTTACTCATGAGCTGCCCGCTTTCATGCACTCCGAGAAAGAGTTTAAGCATCCAAAGGAATTGTGACTGCCACCATGCAGCTCCCGACTACGCAGCTGATATTATTACTACGCTTTCTCCAAGTCACCTTAAACCTAAAATGAAAGAAATGCTCTTTTTCCTCTCTTTCAATGCTGTCAGTTTTAAATCTTAAGCCACACGTTATTATTGGTGAATAATAAAAATAGGGATTAATATCGACTATGAGTATATGTTTCAAATCACACATATGTTGTGTGATTCCAATAAAAAAATCCTGCATACCTTAACCGATAGGTAGAGTGTGGCGTCGGCTTTGCGCCCGAATTCTCAAACACTTGAACGCTTTCTTTACTGAATATCTGCTCCTCCCAGCTGATCTCCACAGGCGTAACCATGCCTTTCTCTCCACTCCACATCCCAAAACCACTTCCACACACGATGCCATCTTCTGTAGGCCTCTCCTCCACTACTGCCTGAAGAAAGCGGCCCAACCTGAACACACACAAAATTAACACACACTTGTGTATACAATGTACAGACATCTTGCTTACTTATTATTTGATGCTGTTGATTTAATTGCTGTAACAATGCAAGAAAAACTGGTAAAGGTTTAAAAAAAATATAGATATCATATCATACAATATTATAATTTAATATTTAACATTAAAATAATTATCTTTTTATTTGGCAAACATTTTGACATTAGACCTAAATTATATTTACATATTCACATTATATTTATGAGAAGACAGAATTGTCTAAACAATGGGATGTGGTTTATACGTTACATTTACAAACCACGCTCTGATCTCAGTACCTGAGCAGGACAGTGAGTCTCCATTGCTGCGCTGTAATGGATCGGCTAGTGCTTACTGAAAGAGCATAGTTTCCTTTTTCTGTCCGATCTCCACCGACTTGACCCCTGTCCACGGTGGCGCTCATGCGCCTCTGTGAGATGAGCTCGAGGAAGTTTGAGAGCAGCACGGCGTGTCTCTGTGCTAGCAGAGCAGGATAGTGCTCAAGCAGCACATCCAGCACCCGCAGTGCATCCTCCTGGATGCCAGTGGAGACATGGGTCATGGCGCAGGAGAGGTGAGCACCGAGTAGAGGGAAGAAGGGAGCCACGCGCTCGGCCGGCATGCACTGTGCCACTAAGCGCAGGAGACGTGAACCGGCTGCCCGCACAGCTCCATCTTTATCGGTGAAGAGTGCAGCCACTTCGGCGAGCACGACTGAGGCGTGCTGCTCGAGCAGGGATGGGTGAGCTGAGAGCAGCTCGCGAAGGCCTACAAGAGCACCCTGCTTCACGCTGCTGCTGTAGTGGTGCAGCTGGGACAGCAGATCCTACGAGGAGGAAAAACACACAGGAACATAAGATTGAGATTATTTAATGTTTTTTTTATTGTATAGTTCTTTAATTTGTTTCGTGTGTGTGTGTGTGTGTGTGTGTGTGAGTGAGAGAGTGAGTCAGTGAGAGAGTGAGACTAGGAGAAAGCACATTGTGAACTAAACTGAGAAAGGTAGACCAAGACAGATAGAAATAGACAGATCATTAGGAAATAAGAAAGAAAGCAAGACAGAGAGAGACAGAGAGAGAGAGAGAGAGAGAGAGAGAGAGAGAGAGAGAGAGAGAGAGAGAATGATCCAATAAAGCAAGTGAGAAAGAAAGCAATACTTCTGTATTACTGCCAGTCTAATATATTTAAGACCACCTCCAGCTCGTGATGGGGACATAAACGTTTGGACTCAGCTGTATATTTGCCATATTGGTTAATACGGTGCCATGTAAGGGGGTGTCTGTGAACCTTAATGCTGAGCTGGCGGTGTGTCGTCGGTCCTCCGTCATCTCTCTTCAGCTGATCTGGTAAGTGAATGCTCCTCGATTTGAAGTTGACGTTAGTAGAGTTTTCCGCCTTGGGCTTCTTCTTGCCGACTTTTAGTTTAACTTTATGGAAATCGTCCTGCCTTTTCTTCTTCTTTGACATTTTCCTGTTAAAACAGAAAGGAACAATCCAACAGAATAGACTTTGAGAGCATTTCATAAACACTCGAGGTGCGACTCGATATGGAGCATGTGAGCCGATATGTTTAAACCAATAACAGTTCATTCAATTCATTACAGATCACATATGAAATAAAGTTTTCCACCATGGGAGAGCCTTAGAGAAAGGAGAGAGAGAGAGAGAGAGAGAGAGAGAGAGAGAGAGAGAGAGAGAGAGATGGACAGAGACATATATAGAAAAGAAAAGGGGAAGAAAGAGACAAAGAAAGTCAGACAGACAAAGGTAGAAGAGGAGGAGACAGACAGACAGAGGAGACAGACAGACAGACAGAGGAGAGAGAGAGAGAGAGAGAGAGAGAGAGAGAGAGAGAGAGAGAGAGAGAGAGAGAGAGAAAATGGGGAAGGAAAGCCTCAGTTAAACCCCTGCAAGTTCACCCAAACCAATAACTTTTACTCATCACATATAACAGTCCGGTATGAAACGCTCAGTTATGGAAGATTTCTGCACAATGTACACACACAGCTCGTAAGCTTAGATCAGGAAAACAACGTGTGAAATCTTACGAAAATTAAGGGTTATATATGTATTCTATCTAAACCATAAACAGTAACTGTGTATGAATCCGGTTTGTTTTGTAGACCTGGATTTCCAGCAGTGATGCTACCGACTAGCAACATGCGGGTCCTGGCTATATCTATCCAAACTACTGCACATGTCGTTTCCTTCTTTAATTCCACACAAAGAATAAATAATCCTACTCACATGTTTTGTTAGATTTTGAGTTCAAAACAATAAGATTTTATAAAGTTAATTTCATCAATCACTGTGTTCTGCAGTCGATCTACTACACTTGGGGTCCTTTAAGTATATTGGCGCCTGTACATCTGCCTGAGTATAATTACAACATCTTAAGTCTATCAAGTTTATAAACAGAGTGCTACAAACAAGGGCATAAAAATTGTTTTAATTAATTTACTTTTTAATCTAGGTTATTGTATAGATAAAATTAAGTAGTCTGGGAAGATGTAAATTAATATCTGCAAACAATTTTAAATGTAAAAGCTTAATTATTTATTATTTCAATTGTTTGGACTTTCTGTATCATTTCGTAAACGTTATATGTACACTCTAGTAATTGTTAATAATAATCCAAAAAAGTAATTCGGGTGAAAAAAAAAAGCACCTACGGTACTTTAATTTTGAAAGCCCCCTGGATAAGACTGCCGCTTGCCTCATCAAAAAAAAAAAAAAAAAAACCCACAAAAATAACTAACTGTGTGGACTGTGAGCTGTTGTGGGGAAAATAGTATTGTTTAGCACAAACCGGACGTAAGTGCATCACATTATTGATAACAGTTTATTTTACTGCTTAATGTAAACAGAGTTGATCGTGTGTTTACAAAAAGCCGTTTTTCTTTCCGTGGTAATGTGTCTGCACCATTGCTAATGGTATCACTACTAATCTTAAGCTAGCTACTGTTTAATTATTACTATAGATGGTAATATTTGTGTATGCTTATTCCAAAACGACATCTTACGTAGGTTTCTTCTTGTTAAATTTGAAAAACTTTACACTGTTGCTGTCTTACGAAGGATCATGATTAGGTTTAGGCGTGTGACGTCATGACGCAGACTTGACGCCCCGTGTTATTTAAGTGAGGAATAATCATAACGCACAGCTACTATTAATGTGAAAGAAAAATAATCAACAACTATCAGAATAAAAATATTCAACAGTGCTGTAGTATGTGTTGTTAAAATATTTTATAAGAATTTATTTACATGTTGGAATTTCTTACAGAATGGAGACATCAGCGCAAGTACAAACTTGTATGAAACAGAAGAAGGTGGGTTAAAGTATAATTCATATGTTTATATGTAGTTTATTTACAAACGAAAGGTAAAGATCAATAGGTAATTTACTACTTTAACCAGCACTGTTTCAATACTGTGATGAGGCCTAAACCATGGAAGAAAGATTTCAAACATGTGAATCTTATCCAAATATTTAGTAGCTTAACTGTCCAGCTACAATTACTTTTAAGAAATTTACTTGTGTTTTAATTCTGGAAAAAGAGCTGAAGAGCTCGTCAGGACATGAAAACGTATTAGAGACGTGTGTGGGGTGCTTCACCTTCTGTAACTTTAATGTTGTATAAATAGCCTAAAGTGTTTAAATGTAATTAAAAATGTTTTGCAGTGTACGTGGGGTGTTGGAGTGTGCGTGGATCTGTATAATCTTAATATCTTTAGTTGATTAGCTATTGTCAGTTGTTCATTGTATAGTGCCTTGTATAAGTATTCATCAACTTAAACTTTTCCATATCTTGTATTTTTTAACATGAAACTGAAATAGACTTTTTCATTGTGACGCAAAGTCTTTGATTGCATTAGTATTCAACCTCCTAGATTCAGAAGGTTGACAGAACCAACTTTGGCTGCAATTACAGCTTCTGGGATATGCTTCAATCAGATTGCTCATCTAAAGCCATTCTTCTTTGTAAAAATACTTGTACCATGTCTGATTAGATGGAGATCACTGGTTAAAAACAATCTTGCCATCAACCCTGACCAGTTTCCCAATCCCTGTTTCCCAATCCCTGTTGAGGAAAATCAGCCCCACTATACAATGCTACCACCACCTTCCTTCTCAGGGTTATAAACAATGTTGGGTTTTCACTAAATTTAGTGTTTGTCCCAAGGCCCTTTGTCTTAAAGGTTCCATTTTTGTTTCATCATACCAGAAGAACTTTTTGTGCATGTGCACTGAGTAAATAAGTGTGTAAATAATCCCCTCTCACCCTTTCAATACTACGTCACATTTGTAAAAATGTGGAAAAGGTCAAGGGGAAGATGAAGGCACTGCGTGTTGTTTATGGAGTATGGGATGAATTTGCAAGAGACTTACAGGACTAACTACACATATCCTTCTCAGCTTTTTCACGCATACTAAAAGCAGTTTTTTATGCTAGTGGGGGCCTAACATCAGTGCTCTGCATGCATTGCGTAACACGATGCTCCACTCGACAAAACGACAAACAAAATCTTCAAGGCATACTCATGAGTATGAATCCAGAACAGATTCTTCTCCGGGGACATAACCCCATATGTCTCTTCCGTGCAGCTTACTGCCCAATTATTAGTCATGGACTGTTGTTTTTATGTCTGCCTAAAAATCCCCTTTCTGTAGTAGGGAAAAGGCAGCTGTTCTCCCAGTACAAGTCTTTGACCAACCTGTAGAGTTGATTGTGGCTCCATAACCTTCATACTCAAGAACAGCCTCCTATTGGAGAGCATTGAAGGCGAGGATGGACCACAGGAGTGTTGGGGTCCTGTTCCCAACCTTGCATGCTATTCTGTCTTTCTAACACCTCTGTATTTCTCTCTCTTTCTGATGGTTTTACTTGTCATCTATGACAGAAAAAGCAGCAGGTCTACAGTGGGGACATAGGTAAGTCTTGCCCTCAGAGCCCAGTTCTTTACTTTTGACCTTCAGCACTGTCTGGCCTGGGTGATGTCATTGCCAGTGTGCCATGTCTGAGGTCTTTAGAGTTTTCAATATAACACACACATACAGCTTCTATGGCTGTAATGGAATGTAACATTCTTTTTCAAGAATGTGTCTTTTTTTTCTAGATTATTATTACCTTGAACAACATTAGAAACTGTATCACCTATTTCAATGTTTTGCTTGGAGTGTTTGGGCTTGTGATATTTACCTTTTCTAGCACAGGTTATTTGTAGGATAATTTTTAATGGTGCAGCAGATTAATTGATGGTAGAAATGGAGAACATGCATGGCTATGCATCATATGAAAACGTAACTACATGGACTTAAGTTGGACTGGCTCGACCAACTGCAACAGAGGCTTCTGTTGAACAAACTTGGAGTGCTGTGGTGCAAAGCCAGTGAAAATATGAACTGTGTGTTGCATACAGCAACGCAGGTGTGTAAAAAACCATCAAAATCAGCTGCACTAAGCTTATATATGCAAGAGAATTGTGCCATTAAAGAGATGTAATTAATGGCCTTAATTGGACAAGTCTGATTCGGGTGATGTATTGCAAAAATAAATACTGGCTGAATGTTAAAATGAAAACAGTCACCTGAAGGTTAATGCTGCCCTGACTATCAATAGATAAAACGTGCATCTGCCTATAAAATGGGATTCATCCTGAATTTGTGGATGGACCACAAAGAATAAAGAAACCTTAACCATGCTTTATATAAATTTTTAGCTTCCATTACCAATTTTTGCAAAACATCAGAGGATTTGTGAACTGTGTTCATGAGAAAGAAATTGTCAATTGACAAAAGTGTCAATTCTGATCCAGTAACATTGTACTGAATCAGGCAAATGTTGGTTCTATAGAGATGCTTGATATTGGGTTGGGGTATCCCACCCCTCTGCACCTGGGTGTTGTAGACACCTATTGTTCAGCATGTCCAAACTCAAGTTATAAATGTGGTTCAATTGCTTTGCCTCAGTTTCTTTGTCCATGCTGTTGATGTCTGTGTGGGAAAAGCATTGAAATTAAGCACTCTCTGAAGTTTAGATGGATTTACAATTTGCTTTTGTCTGTTTTGAATGATCATGTTTCAGTCTTCTCTTACCATAAGGCATGTGTAGTATTATGTACTAAGGGGTATAAAATATTGTGGTTTTAATTTATGGAACTCCTTTCAGTGTTCACCAAGCATGGATCCCTTCAGACTGTACCCTCCCTGTCCAGACGGCTGAAAACTGTCACAGACCCAGTTATTGGTACATGATGTATTCTTAATGAAATAAATGAAGCTCACTGTGAAAAAGTTTGAGAATTGAGTGTGTGTGTGTGTGTGTGTGTGTGTGTGTGTGTGTGTGTGTAGGCCTACAGTATGTGTGGGAGTATCGCAGCCCTAGCAAGTCAGTCCCTCCTCATTACCAGTGTAAACTGTGTAAGGTGCAGCAGCTACAGAATGAAATGGTGGCTCATATCACTGGATGGAAGCACTGTTTCAGATACATGGTAAAGCCTGTAATTCTCAAAGCATCTGTATGTTGTGTGTGAAAGATGTTTCCCAATGCTTTAACTCTTATTACAAGGAGGGATTAAGTATATATGTGCTGAAACAGTTTTTTCACTTGATTAACAGAAACACGCTCACTCAGAAAAAGTGTCCTACAAAGAAGAGGAAGTAAAACAGGAGCCGGACACCAAAAGGGCAGTCAGAGTGATTGCCGCTGAGGTGGAGAAAGCTGAGGGCAGAGGTCAAATCAAGGTGGGACACTGTACACTTGATTTAAATCCTGTTATTTAGATAGAGTACATTTTCCTCACGTACAGTGTGCAAACACATTAGACCAAAAAATGCAACAGCATTCTTATTTTTTTTTTAAATTAAGAAAAAATTAATTCCAAATGTAATAACCAAGTTTGCATTAAATTAGTTAAGCTAGTTAGGCTCTTTGTAAGCAGTTTGCATACGTGTCAGAGAAATTTTAAAATTTACTTTTATGCTTACTTTTAACATAATACTCTGCTTAAAATAGTATATTCTTACAGTATTCGAGTATATTCTTACAGTATTCAATTATAACTTAAGGTCAGTCTTTGCTTGAGGCAAAATTATGATGAGCATAACCATAAGTATTAATGTGCTAGTGTAATAGCATAGCATATCATGTGATTATGCAATCTTCGTAAACACCAGGCTTAGCTTAAAGAAAAATAAAATAAAGGCATAAAATAAAATGATAACGCTTAAAGGCTCAAGGCCTAGACAGTGTTATCTGTAACATAAAAAACAATAAGTGCAGACACAAAGTACAGAGGATGTGAAATCAGTACAGTGGAGAAGCTTGCATAGTGTCTAGCAAAAAATAATAATAATAATAAGTGCAACTAACTAAAAAAATAATCATTTTAATAATATATCAATGGCTTGGAGACATAGACTCGTGATAAAAGGTATCAACTGTGAGGTCAAGATGATCTGTAAGATCTGTAGGGTCAGCGTGAAGGTCTAAAGTCAAACAAAGCTGACAGTGATGTCAGGGAAATTTAATGATAAATGCTTAACTTTAAAATAGCAATATATAGGGGAAATTCATGCTTATCTTCAAAGTAGTAATAACTCATTTAAGAGCAGTGGTATCTATTATCCTATCATCTATCTAACAGCTAAGCTTATGACAATCAGTACAGTATAACCTCTGATGGGGCATTGGTGGCTCAGTGGTAGGTTTCTCGCCTATCATGCGGAAGGCCCGGGTTCGATTCCCAGCCAATGCCCCAACCCCAGCCACTGGATGCAGTGCCGGTCCCAAGCCCGGAAAAATGGGAGATTTGCGTCAGGAAGGGCATCCAGCGTAAAACATTTGCCAAGTTGATGTGCGGACCAGTTGGTCCGCTGTGGCGACCCCGAACAGGGAGCAGCCGAAAGCATTAACTTAACTATAGTATAACCTCTGATAGTATGTATATGCAGTAATAATACAATTATACAAATAGAATATAATAACAGTAACCACGCTGAGATTGGAAAAAGAGAGAAAAGACATTTAGTGAAAACCGTTGGAGCTTACAGCTTAAAGTTGCGGTTTGGTCAGTCAGGCTATCCAATGGGATTATTGGATTGGCTGACCGGCCGATTGAGCTAATGGAAATTGGATGAGGAAGGTGCATATCATGCGGCTATCTAATCTTAAAACGCAGGTTATTTAATCTTAACATGCAGGTTATGAAACGATTAAAAGCTTCAAGGCAAAAATAAAAACTAGACAGGAGGAAACAAAACTAGACAGCGTGGGGTTTCAAATAACGGTGGAACTTGTTTTGCACCATGTTATGAATAAAATGCGGAAGAACATCGTGTTCAAAGAATCAAAAAGAAAAAAAACTAGGTGAGAGGTCGAGACGTTCTGAAGAGATAGCTGAAAAAGGCCACCGATATGTATGAATGCAAATTAGGTAAGGAGGGGCTCAAATGAAGGGGATGAAATGTTAAAACTGAATTAGAAAAAGTGTGTATAAATAGTAGGGAATTTTTCGAAGTTCTTCAGACCAGCTGCTCTCTTCAGTAAAACACGTGTAGTGACGGGTGTCTTGCTGAATAAAGAATTTGCTTCTTCCCATCTGCTGACTGACCTCTCATCATTTTGGCTAAGTTTTGGTAGTTTACTGAGTTTCATTTTGATAAGTTTACTGAGTTAATTGATCATGGATGAAAACTAAGGGGAAATAGATGCAAACTCAACATTCATCCTGTGATATGTCCACTCGGAGGGGACTCTGAGTTCCGACATACACTTCGTATTGGTAATATTGGTAATATTTTTGGGTGGCTGGAACGGATTATCTGCATTTACATTATTTCTTATGGGAAAATTCGTTTCGCAATACAAATTTTCGCCTTAAGAACTCGCCTCCAGAACAAATGAAATTTGTATGCCGAGGTTCCACTGTACAAATTGAACAGTTTCATGGGTCACACAAATAATAAAACTTTTTGATTTTTAAGTGATGAACCCCTGCCAATAAATATTAAAAACACTTGCCTAACTAAAGCACAGTGACATGAGAATATTTGCTGAGATCCTTGTGTGGAATAACTGTCTTGAGATGATGCAGATCTCCAGTTTATTTAGTAATGCTTTGTCTATTTCATTTTTTAGGTCATCATTAGGGAACCTGGTGATGTACCAGTTTTTCATAACATGAGTAAGTCCTGCCTTATGTTGCCAAATTCAGACATTTTCTTATACTTGACTACACTCTATATTGACCATAGGTTTACTGTCTGCTGTGTGTGTGTGTGTGTGTGTGTGTGTGTGTGTGTGTGTGTGTGTGTGTGTGTGTAACAGAGTCTGCCATTCCCAATGCGGGTGGACCAGGTGCTCCAAGTTTGCTTGGACCAATCCCTGGAGATTTTTACCCAGGTTAGTTTAATTGTATATGTGTGAGGAGAAAGTAAAAAGTGTTTACAAACGTATGTTTACCAGAAACCCTTTTAAAATTTATGAATGTATGTTCAACTCTGTTATTGTTTAGTATATAGATAACTATATAACAGTTAACTATATTTATTAGAGATGCTACCCAGATGACTAAATACAGTGTAACAATGAAAACTGATAGTTAATCATGAAACACACACACTCACACACAGAGCTCTCTGAGAAAAGGGTCAGGTGTGCCACATGAATTTGCCCGTTTCCAATCATTCCCCTGAATCTTTAAATGAAGATTTAAAGAATCTGAAAAAGCTTTGTGCAAACCTGCACTAAACCATGCCCCCTGCATGCTACCTGCCACAGTCCTCCCACTGCCTGATGCAGAACAGCAGTCTGTGGACCACAGAAAACAAATTAACACCTGTAATACGAGACACCAACAAGTGATTTGCATGTTGGTACCCTGCAGTGAACCCTTTGCAGGGGAGTGTAGTCCTAATACAGAGTGAATAGGCTTCCCAATAAGCAGTACCAGAGAATGAGAACCACCCACTCCTTTTCAGTGATGCTGTACTTGGACTCTCAGTGAGTTTTCGGTTCATGTACAGCACAAGGGGATCCTCACCCACCACCTGGGACAGAATGTCTCCCAGCCCGTTGTCTGATGTGTAGGTTCTACAACACTGATGTAAGAGAAATGTTAGGGGAGTGAAGCTGAGGGCCACCACCGAAAGCTGCTTTAACACTGAAAGGCCCTCTGCAATGGTTCAACCACTGGATTAGATCTGATGCCCCCATTTAGTGGTCCTAATAGCACAAATCTGCTATAATATCCTGTGTTTCCTTAGGAACCAACTGACCACAATTGCAGCAATTTAGTTGGAGATACACCTGCCTATGACCCAAGTTGTTGGCCAGATACCTGTCCAGTTGCACACTTTGTCACATTGCTTATACCTCTGCCAGTAGGCATAAAATTTAAGCACTGCATTCACCTTGCAGGAGTCCACACAAAAACATAACATGCCATAACATAACATAATGCTAGTGCTTTGGGCACTAGCATTATCTTTTTAAGCGTAGGGCCTAATAGTTGACTTATTACACTTCACGTGTGATCTTGAAGGATTTTTGTCACTTGTTAGCTAGAGTTGGGATACAAGAGCCTTATCGTCTGGTGAAAATTGTCTCATTTGGGAGGTCATCTGATTCAGGAATGAATCACCTCACATAATCCACAAGACTTAAAGCAAAGAGCTGTCCCCTTGATGACTGGTCTGATGTCCAATGAGATCCATGCCAATTCTGAAGATTCACCAGTTGACATTTGCTATAAGAAACACACCACAGATGTACAGCACCATGAATGCCCAGACAAGTCAGTTAAACTGGTCCATTAACCAGGGTAGTGTTTTAGTAGCTCAGAGGTGTCCATTCAGGGGGTTATAATGGGCTAAGCTTTTCTCTGTGACTTTTTGATACTAGCAGCTGGTTCAGGGAGTTGGATTGGGACAGGCAGCGTTCTACTGCCAGCAGGTAGGATGGCACACTGAAACCCTAGGTCTGCGGATGCAGGTCGGTTGTCCTCCTCCAACTAGGTGGCCTCACTGGAGAATCATGTTTGTGGCAGTGGATCCATTCATTCATTCATTCATTCATTCATTCATCAGAAGGAATTTGAAGAATTGGGGTGTGACAAGTCCAGACTCAGTGTTTGAAGGAGTCTTTGGGCAAAGGTGAATAAATGGTCCTTCCTCGAGCACCATAGAGCAGAAGTTTCAGCAATGCCCCAATGACAATGCTCTAATCATTTAAATAGTGTAGCATAAGAAGGTTGAAGGGTGTCCTCACCGAAGGGCGGTAAACATTGCTTGATTTGGGAGCCATGACACATTATCTGTGCCTATAGCAAAGCAGGACACCAAGGAGCAGGGGCTCTAAGGAGACTGAACAAGAAATATTTTTTGTGGGGTTTTGTTTTGTTTTCCATTCATATATGGTGGACAAATTGTAATTTTTCAGCAAGATTAATGTGATTTATTGGTTACAAAGCAATGAATTTTCATTTATAAGTTAAAACATTTGGGGGTATAATTACTCTTGCTTCTATTGTATATATCCTCAGGTGGCCCTTATGCTGGTGGTTTTTCACACCCACCTTACCCAGAAGATCTACCACCTTGGGGTGACATGATGACAGATTTTCCTCCTAACATGCATGGTGGTCCAGATGACATCCCTATGAGTGGACTCTCCAATTCTGGCCATTTTGGTGATTCTAAATGAAGACAGTTGATGGAGAATTGCTGCTTTTGTTTGCTTTAATGGCTTTTAAGTGCTTTTATTTTGTTGCTTACATACATCCAGAATTATTGGATTGTATGAATTCTTGTCGGATTCTATAGATTGTATGGATTTTGTTCTAACAACAAAAAGTTGTTTTAAGTAGAACAATAACAACTTTGCGCCTTTTCCTGTAATGTCTAACAAGGTTGGACACTTTGTAGAGGGATCTTGATCCACTCCTCCATTCATAACATATCAGTACACTTTACATTCTCAGCATTCTCAGTGCATGTGGACTTCAGGTTCAGGACCCCAGGTTTTCAGTAGGGTTCAAATACAGAGACTGAGGCATGGCTTTAGTACAAGTTTATGGAAATCACAATACTCCTGCATATTTCTAGAAATTTGAGTATTTTTTTTTTTTTATTGTAAATTTATTATACATTTCTACATGCATAAAAATATTAGAGGTGAAAAAAAGAATGTAATCGTTTAATATGAGGTGGGAATGAATCCATTTGTAGCGGTAAAATATCCAAATAGGTCCAAAACGTTTATACAATAAACAAGGAAGGCATGTTAATGTACATTTCTGTAAGTTATTCTTCAAATGTCTGTTAATATCCTACAACAATGTTACTTTGGGGCAGCTAGAGCTGTAAAGCAAATTTTGGATACTGCCACATAAAAATTTGACTTATTTCTGTGCCAGGACCAGACAGGATTATGGGAGGTCCAGAGAGCGTGCAGCATTTACCCAACAGCAGATTCATGCCCATGAGCTCAGACGGATTTGGGATGGGTCCACGAAGAGAGGATGTGGGCAGAACGTACCTTGATGATCTGCCAATGAATGGCAGTGATAGAATGATGAGAGCTAAAGGCCCAGAGTCCAGCAACACCCTTCCAACTCTTCTCAGATATTTGGTATAGTTTTTTTATGTTTGTGTTATAGAATATTGAAGATTGCTTAGTAAATAACTTATCACTACACAAGTCAATAATTTAACAAGGACACACTTTGGATGTGGAGTTTATTCAGTCTTCTTTATGTTAGGATGAATTTCGCATCGAGTGTGAAGATGATGCTCAGATCGTGCTGAAGATCACACAGAAGCTCACGGAGGTCTTGATGGAATACCGTCTCAGGACTTTCAACTCGGTAAATCATTGTGGGGGGTGGCAGCTGGTGAAATGGGAAGTTTCATTGTCCAGAACTGTTTCCCACATATTTCTGGTGTACAGACATTACACTTCATTATCCACCTTTTACTCTCCAAATCTTGCAGTTGATTTTATTATAGAAATGGTTATGTGCATCATAGACACAGTGTCTGGATTTACAATTTGCTTTCTAACTCATTAGGTGTAATTCCAATTGTTTGCTATAAAGCAAGATCTTGGTAGCTTTTAAATTAGTACAATATGGCGAATCCATCGTTTATTTATCCAAGGCTCCTCCTCTAGTTAAAAGCGAGCACGTGTCAGAGTATTGCTTTCCCAATAGACCTTGATTAACATGTGTTGCAGTTCTCATTTTTGATGCAATAATAACTATGGAATATAAGAGACTAGTGAGCAACATTTAGAAATGTGAGGAACATCAGCTTATATCTGTCAAATAGTGACCCTTCTTCTGAGTGACACCACTCAAAACTGGCATTTAAACAGCTTAAAATGTATAGGTTGACAAATGAGAACTTTATGAAAATAAACTTTTGTTAAAAGGCTGATATAATACAGTATGTATGGGTATTGATGTGTAATGGAACTGTAAATATTACCACAAATTTGTTTTATATTTCTGACATTGTGGTTTAATATG
This sequence comes from Hemibagrus guttatus, assembly GCA_033459395.1. NCBI lineage: Eukaryota > Metazoa > Chordata > Actinopteri > Siluriformes > Bagridae > Hemibagrus > Hemibagrus guttatus. Next base: position 13,031,810 of record JAUCMX010000020.1, read on the forward strand.
TATTAACAATTTATACTGATCAGCCATAACATTATGACCACCTGCCTAATATTGTGTTGATCCCCCTTTTGCTGCCAAAACAGCCCTGACCCGATGAGGCATGGACCCCACTAGATCCCTGAAGGTGTTCTGTGGTATCTGGCACCAAGATGTTAGCCGCAGATTTTCTAAGTCACTTAAGTAACTTACAGGATTTAAATGATACTTACAGGACTTAAAGGAAACATTTGATAGATACTGACCACTGCAGACCGAGAACACCCCACAAGAGCTGCAGTTTTGGAGATGATCTGATCCAGTCATCTAGCCATCACAATTTGTCCCTTGTCAAACTCGCTCAAATCCTTACGCTTGCCCATTTGCCTGCTTCTAACACCAACTTTGAGGACAAAATGTTCACTTGCTGCCTAATACAGTGGGGCAAAAAAGTATTTAGTCAGCCACCAATTGTGCAAGTTCTCCCACTTAAAAAGATGAGAGGCCTGTAATTTTCATCATAGGTACACTTCAACTATGAGAGACAGAATGAGAAAAAAAAATCCAGAAAATCACGTCTGATTTTTAAAGAATTTATTTGCAAGTTATGGTGGAAAATAAGTATTTGGTCAATAACAAAAGTTCATCTCAATACTTTGTTATATACCCTTTGTTGGCAATGACAGAGGTCAAACGTTTTCTGTAAGTCGCCACAAGGTTTTTACACACTGTTGCTGGTAGTTTGGCCCATTCCTCCATGCAGATCTCCTCTAGAGCAGTGATGTTTTGGGGCTGTCGCTGGGCAACACAGATTTTCAACTCCCTCCAAAGATTTTCTATGGGGTTGAGATCTGGAGACTGGCTAGGCCACTCCAGGACCTTGAAATGCTTCTTACGAAGCCACTCCTTCGTTGCCCGGGCGGTGTGTTTGGGATCATTGTCATGCTGAAAGACCCAGCCATGTTTCATCTTCAATGCCTTTGCTGATGGAAGGAGGTTTTTACTCAAAATCTCACGATACATGGCCCCATTCATTCTTTCCTTTACACGGATCAGTCGTCCTGGTCTTTTTGCAGAAAAACAGCCCCAAAGCATGATGTTTCCACCCCCATGCTTCACAGTAGGTATGGTGTTCTTTGGATGCAACTCAGCATTCTTTCTCCTCCAAACATGACAAGTTGAGTTTTTACCAAAAAGTTCTATTTTGGTTTCATCTGACCATATGACATTCTCCCAATCCTCTTCTGGATCATCCAAATGCCCTCTAGCAAACTTCAGACGGGCCCGGACATGTACTGGCTTAAGCATGGGGACACGTCTGGCACTGCAGGATTTGAGTCCCTGGCGGCACAGTGTGTTACTGATGGTAGCCTTTGTTACTTTGGTCCCAGCTCTCTGCAGGTCATTCACTAGGTCCCCCCGTGTGGTTCTGGGATTTTTGCTCACCGTTCTTGTGATCATTTTGACCCCACGGGGTGAGATCTTGCATGGAGCCCCAGATCGAGGGAGATTATCAGTGGTCTTGTATGTCTTCCATTTTCTAATAATTGCTCCCACAGTTGATTTCTTCACACCAAGCTGCTTACCTATTGCAGATTCAGTCTTCCCAGCCTGGTGCAGGTCTACAATTTTGTTTCTGGTGTTCTTTGACAGCTCTTTGGTCTTGGCCATAGTGGAGTTTGGAGTCTGACTGTTTGAGGGTGTGGACAGGTGTCTTTTATACTGATAACGAGTTCAAACAGGTGCCATTAATACAGGTAACAAGTGGAGGACAGAGGAGCCTCTTAAAGAAGAAGTTACAGGTCTGTGAGAGCCAGAAATCTTGCTTTTTTGTAGGTGACCAAATACTTATTTTCCACCATAACTTGCAAATAAATTCTTTAAAAATCAGACAATGTGATTTTCTGGATTTTTTTTCTCATTCTGTCTCTCATAGTTGAAGTGTACCTATGATGAAAATTACAGGCCTCTCTCATCTTTTTAAGTGGGAGAACTTGCACAATTGGTGGCTGACTAAATACTTTTTTGCCCCACTGTATATCCCACCCACCATTCACGTCACCTGTCAGTGGTCATAATGTTATGCCCGATCGTGGTACATGCCCTGCTATTTTCAGTGCAGTATGCCGGTCATGTTGAACTCTGTTCGAATTGTGTTAATTCAAGCATTTTTTTTTCAGGGATCTAGAATGAATTCTTCCCGTCTGCCTCCATCTTCCGACAGATTCTCCGACAGTATGTCAGGTGCTCAATCAGCATGAAGATCAATAAAATATTCATGCATTACACAGTTGTGATAAATTCTAATCTATTACACATTCTAATCTATTCTCTCCTCCCTTGCAGGTCCTTCAAGATTCTATAATTAAACTGCCCATGTGATGCTGACCTACATATTTTCATTTTCTTTATGTAGCAACTGTTTTAATGTACCTTTCCCTCCTAAAATATTGGAACAGCAAGGTCATTTTGGGGAGCCATAAACTGAAGACATTTGGGTTTGAGATCAAAAGATGAATATCGGGTGATGAGTCAGAATTTATTTCAGCTTTCATTCCATGATATTTGCGTATAATAGCGTTACATTCAAAATTATTGGAAAATGTATGGTTTCAAATTTATAAAAATTTTGATTAACACCTCTTCATTAGGAAATGAAGCTTTCTGATCTATCATCTCGTATTCATCTTCTGATCTCAAACTCGGATGCATTTAGTTTATAGCAGCAATAATAAATGAATCAGTCTTGCTGTTCCAGTACTATCAGAGGGGAATTTACTTCCCAATGCAAACCTTCTTTTTGTGTTTTTTTTTTTTTAATTTAAACCAAACTTCCTAGACTTAAATAAGTCTATGTTTGTAGTGTCTTCTGTTTTGCAGGACATTCCTTTAAAATACTTAAGGTTGCTTTAGGATTATTCTGAAATTAATTATAGATTAATGATCCTAATGCTTATAAGTTTGTTTACAAATGTTTCTTATTGTAAATTTAATAAACATGTAAATAATTGAACACCATGTGTAGTCATTCCGGGCAAAGGCTTCAGGGTCAAGGTTTAATGGAGTCTAACTCGGAGAATAAGAGGCCCCCTTTCTCCCTGTCTGGGGTCCACGCAGAGGACCATCCAACACACGTATATTTGATTTGCCACAGGTTTTACACCGGATGACCTCAGAGTTCACCCCTCAATGCCTGGGATGTCCCTGCCTGGGAATTTAACCCAGGGTGCAGTGGTGAGAGCACAGGAGCGAACTGCTATTGCTATGTGAAGCTCTATAATTTTAATGTGAGCTTGTGAAAATGTATGGCATAATGTTCTTTTTAAACATTCCAGTGCACTTTGTAGTAATAGTCATGCTGATGAACATTAAAACGCAGTAACGTTTGGAAGGTTCTTAAACAGTGGACCTAGGAAGCAAACTCCTGTTTATGGGATGCACATTGCTACATAACATTTGGAATAATTGCACACAGCAGGAGGTCAGGGCAAAAGATGGCAAAAGTGGTGAAGAGTTCTGTCTAAAACTAAGTGCAGATCTGAACAGGGTCAAATGCATCATATGATCCATTTGCAGAGCTGTTTCAACATCAGTGTGTCTTGATATGTCCTTGACTTCATGGTGTCACTGAATAACAACAGATTATCAGCAAATAAACCAAGCAAAAAATGAAATGAAATTGTTAAGTGAAAGGGGTTAACATGCTCTGATTGGTTAAACGAATTTTTATTATATTAAATGTATGGTTTGAAAAATAGACATTTTATTTTCAAGAGCTGTAAAAAAGAAACGTAAGCGCAATCGGGGAACGCTAGAATGACTTTTATTTTGAAAGCAAGAGAGCGAGCCTCCAGCAGGTACGCTTCCGGCTTTCGCAGCACAAAACAGAACTATTAGATGTAAATATTTTGATTTTGTCCACCGGTGAAGACGATACGGAGGTTATTATTATTATTATTACTATTACTATTATTATTATTATTATTATTATTATTATTATTATTATTATTAATAATAATTGAAACAGAGCTGAACGATATTTTTAGTGAAAAGCAGTTTCTTTTTGATGTAATGTTATTGTATGGTATCTCATATCACGGCTAATGTTAAGCTTGATACTTTTAATTTGTTAATGAAGATGAGAGTCTTTGTGTCTGTCTGTTTATTATTACGCATTTATAATTAGTACAACTGGCTCTGAGTTTTTTTTCCCTTGTAAAATTGTAAGAAATGCTACAAGGTCGCTGCCCTATGCTATGCTGCTAATCTGGTTTATGCTAGCAGACTAAGAAGCTAGGCTCTTTTTGGTGTTACTATACTGTAGAAAATAATGTCGCAGTTATTTGTGTGTAAGTTAATTGTAGCTTGTTGTCCGTTTTGAGATTTGACAGAATGGAGGGTTCACCACGAGGCCAAACCTTTCAGCCAAAAAAGAAGAACGCTGGGAAGGTGAGTTAATGCTAGCTATAATATTATACCATAGCTAGAGCTGACTGTGAGTATAGGGGATTATAGGATATGTGAGTCATATATTAGCATTCTGCATGTGTTTTGATACATGCTACATGTCGACGTACGTGCCCGAGCTAGCAAGAACTAGCTGTACTTATTAATAGGTATGTTTAAGACAGTGATGTTGAACCCACCTACCAGCGCTAAAATCTCGAGTGGTTTGATTTTATAAAAGCAACATATAAAAAGTGCAGTGCCCAAGCATTAATTATAATTAATATTTGCTATAAACATTTTTTCTGCCATGCACTGTAGCCTCTTAATAGTATGCATTGGTTGCTAAGCAACAGTGATAAATGATCAAGGCATTTTATAGTGTGTGTATATATATATATATATATATATACAATGTGTGTGTGTATGTATGTATGTATGTATACACACACACACTGATCAGTCATAACATTTTGACCACCTGCCAATATTGTGTTGGTCCCCTTTTTGCTGCCAAAACAGCCCTGACCTGTGGAGGCATGGTCTCCACTAGATCCCTGAAGGTGTGCTGTGTTATCTGGCACCAAGATGTTAGCAGCAGTTCCTTTAAGTCCTGTAAGTTGCGAGGTGGGGCCTCTATGGATCAGACTTGTTTGTCCAGCACATCCCACAGATGCTCTATTGGATTGAGATCTGGGGAATTTGGAGGCCAAGTCAACACCTCAAACTCGTTGTTCTCACCAAACCATTACTGAACCATTTTTGCGTTTTGGCACGGTACATTATCCTGCTGAAAGAGGCCAAAGACATCAGAAAATACCATTTCCATGAACTTGGTCTGAAACCATGGGTGTACATGGAATGCAACAATGCTTAGGTAGGTGGTACGTGTCAAAGTAACATCCACATGGATGGCAGGACCCAAGGTTTCCCAGCAGAAGATTGTCCAAAGCATGACACTGCCTCTGCCGGCTTGCCTTCTTCCCATAGGGCATCCTCAGGTAAGCGACGCATCCACATGATGTAAAAGAAAACATTCCATTCCATTGCTTCTTCCATTGCTCTGTGGTCCAGTTCTAATGCTCACGTGCTCATTGTTGGTGCTTTCGGTGGTGCACAGGGGTCAGCATGGGCACTCTGACTGGTCTGCAGCTATGTAGTCCCATATGCAACAAACTGCGATGCACTGTGTATTCTGACACCTTTCTATCAGAACCAGCATTAACTTCTTCAGCAATTTGAGAAACAGTAGCTCGTCTGTTGGATCGGAACACACGGGCCAGCCTTCTATTTTTTCTAACACCCCACAAGAGCTGCAGTTTTGGAGATGCTCTGATCCAGTGGTCTAGCCATTACAATTTGGCCCTTGTCAAACTTGCTCAAATCCTTACACTTGCCCATTTTTCCTGCTTCTAACTCATCAACTTTGAGGACAAAATGTTCACTTGCTGCCTAATATATCCCACCCACTAACAGGTGCCATGATGAGATAATCAGTGTTCTTCACTTCACCTGTCAGTGCTCGTAATATTATGTCTGATCAGTGTGTGTATATTAAAATACAATATGCAGGAATTATAGTATGCATATAATATTATATATATGCATTATATGCATATAATATTATATTTTATATATATATATATATATATATATATATATATATATATACTGTATATAATGCATACTGTATTTTAATTAATAATTTCTTCTTCTTCTTCTTCTTCTTCTTTTTTTTTATTATTATTATTATTATTATTAGTATTAGTATTATTATTATTATTAGTATTAGTATTCTGTCATTTTTAGAAGTGCAGCTGACCTTAATGTACAGAATAGCTGTAAAGAGTGTCAATGTATATATCTTAGTCAGAGTAAACAGACTGAGGCCAATCTGATTTTAATTTATGTCCGATTGAAACAAGGCTGGAAATTCTTTTAATAATCAGTTAAATACAAAAATATTAAATGTGTAAACTGTTGTGTGCACACATGTGTTTGATTTTCAGTATCACAATCTGCCTGGGTTCTTGGGTCATGATGCTGACCTGGTGCCTTAAAATGCTTCAAATAATTAAAAATAATTATGGGTTTGGATTGGCATCACACTAATATTTGTATATGTGGCTGGTTGAAAGCGTTTCAGGAGAGTGCTGTTTCAGTAGGCGGATACACAATACGGCCAAAAGTTTGCACACCTGACTGTCACAGCCATGTGCGAGCCTGCCTCAGACTGCTCCTACAAAGTTGAAAGGATACAGTTACATAGGATGTCTTTATATTGTGTAGCATTAAGGTTTCCTTTCACTGGAACTGAGGGGCCCAATTCTGTTCCAGCATGACAATGCGACCATGAAGACATGGTTTGCGAGTGTTGGAGTGAAAGACCTCAGAATTCCTGCCCTCAAACCCACTGAACACTTTTGGGATGAATTGTGCTGATGGCTGCAAGCAAAGCCTCATGACAACAGTTCCCATTGAGCAGATATCCCCAGCCAAGTGATTCTAATCCCTTCTCATAAGAGTAGAGGTTATTATTGTAGCACGGGGAAACTACTCAATTAACACACATAATGTGGGTGCTCACAGAATACCAGTACTCCGGTGTTCATGTGCTTTTGGCCATATAGTGTATTATTCCTTGTCTATGCAAAAAGCATCCAGAAATAACTGTTCATCTGTCTGTTGTTAAAGCACAGCCTATGGCATTTAAACAGTAACATTATTTTAGAAAAAACCTAAGAAGGCTTAACCGAGCACAAAGAGCCATATCTGTGAGCATGGTCATTATAAACTATTGCACAATGCTCACACACAAAGGTATTCACAAGAGTGAAGCAAGGGTGTGTAGCGAGTCTGGTGCATGAGATCACACTTCAGTTCTGCAGGCACTGAGACATGCTCTCTTCCTATGGCCTCGCTCACTAGGCTCGACTTTTTGCAAAGTTAAGGAAAATGAAAGAGCTATGACAAAGTTTTTTCCTGCAAGTATTGTCCTTCCAACTTTGCTAACGGTTTTTATAAATAATTGTTCTTATTGTTATGTCTATAAAAACTGTAGACATGAAAATGAATGGCCTTCACCCACACTGAAGTCCAAGTCAAAACAAACAAAAAAAAAAATGCTGGTAGTCATCATCGGATGATCGTGCCAGAGAATCAGGTTGTTAGTAACTTGAATAACATGAAGTAGCGTCACTCAACAGACATCATGTAAATGTCTGACTTGCTTTTTGAGCTCGTGGGAGTCTGCAGTTTTACACACAGTATGCGAGATTTCTGTTTAAAATTGTTGCTTTCTTATACAGAGGAAGCAGACAATAATGCTGCATTAGTATTCTTTACAGAATGAAATAAATGACCAGACTTTTCAAGCTATTGGAAACCTTACATCAGTTCCATGTATGCATTGCATAACATTAAGCTCTCGTCAACAGAATGACAACGAAGATCTTCAGTGCATGCTCACGAGTAGGAATCGAGGACAGGGTTCATAACCCTGAGCACACGAGCACTTGTGCATATGCAGTATTAAGCATAAAACCCTGTGCGGCTTATTGCCTCATGTTTTTTAACCATGGACTGTCATTTTCATGTCTGCCTAAGTAATCCCCATGCTGTAGAGGGAAGAGACATGTCTATGACTAACCAGGAGAGTTAATTGTGGCTCCATAACCTTCATACTCAAGAACGGCCTCCTCTGCTAATGGAGAGCATCGAAGGAGAGGATGGACCACAGGAGTGTTGGGGTCCTGTTCCCAACCTCACATGCTATTCTGTCTCTCTAACACCTCTTTATTTCTCTCTCTCTCTGACTGGTTTACTTGTCATCTATGACAGAAAAAGCAGCAGGCCTACGGTGGGGACATAGGTAAGTCTTTTGACCTTCAGCACTCTCTGGCCTTGGTGATGTCATTGCCAACGTGCCTTGTCTGAGGTCTCCAGAGCTTTAATATAACACACAAAATCAGCCCCTATGGCTATGATTTGGATTTAACTAAATGATTGGTGTTATTCCTTGCAGTTATTTTTTTCTAACGTTATTACTGCAGGGTGTCTGTAGGTCTTTAAATTCTTACATTGTTTTAAAATAGCTCGTATTTTACAGATGTAAGATCTAAGTCCTAAATGAACGGTCCAGTAGTTTTTAAACCTACCCCATCATTTGCATCAGCTGTAAACGAACAATTGTCACAACCAACAATTTCAAATTGATTACGATGTCCTTTTCGTACCACATATGTTGTAAGCATCACGGAGATTTAAGATCAGTATTATTATTAATTATTATCATTAGTAAAATTATTATAAATAGAAAGAATATGGCACAATTACAGTTCTTCAGTGAATTTCTATAATAGGAATGCATTACTCATAGAAGAAATAGACCGAAGGTAACTGTAAAGGAGCTGGAGATATCCACAGCTTGGGTTCATGAAGCTGCTCAGCAGACATCATCAACAGCCTGGATACATCACAAAGCTGAACGTTAGAGAAGAGTGGCAAGAAGAAAGCTGAGGCTTAAGGAAGGCATTTGAAATTAAGTTTGCCAAAAGAGCATGCAAGAGACAAGCAAACATGTGAAAAAAGATTATCTGGTCTGATGGAGGCCAGCTGCTAAGTTTGACCTGAGAACACCGTCCCCCAGAGTGAAACATGGTAGTGGAAGCATCGGGTTGTGGGGATGCTTCTCATCACAAGGAACTTGGAAACAGGTCAGGGTTGAGGGCAAGATGGAGATCAAATCTGGAAAAATGCAACTCGTCCCACAAAAGTGGGTGCTTGGGACAGAACGTTGAACAGAAGTTCTGTGAGAATGCATTGAAGAGAAAGATACTGGGGCCTTGCAGCTGAATAGTGATCCTAAACATATTGCTTCCTCAGAGTGCTTCTGTAAGGTAGAATGATAAAGTTACTTGCAGCTGGAACTGGAGCCAAAGATGGTTGGACCCTGGGGAGTGAATGCCCAGAAGATTTCTGTCTTTTTTTTATTGTTTAATTAAACTTCGTGGGTTTTTTTTTTGCCCTGTCAAATACAGAATTTCAAAAAAGTCTCAGTTAAATACATTCCAGGTTATAACACTACAAAACACATTCTTTTAACTGACCGCAAATTTGGGAATGAATTATATTTAAAATGGCATCTTAATTTAATACCTGCAGACACCCTGGTAACTGAATTCAACCTGAACAACATTAGAAACACAAAGTCCTGCAACACTGACAGAATGTGTTCACTGTGAGTTATGGTTATTTATGATATGATAACGGTAGACTCATCCTCATGGCTTGTCCACTGCAAGGGCTGTTTCTGTTGGACAACCCTGGAGGACAGTGGACCAGAGAGATGCAGTCCAAAGCCAGTTCAAATGGGAACCATTACTATACTGTATGTTATATGACAACATTCAGTGAAGGATAGCTGATGACCTTTATTGGACAAGTCTGAGTCCAATGCTGTTTTGCAGAAATAGCTAGGCCGACTGGTTAAATCTAGAAAGTAACCACTTGATGCTGGAGTGCATCTGTAAGTAACTTGTAATTCTATGGAAAGTTCACAAAACCTTCCATCTGGTCATCCTGAATGTTTGGAGGACCATAAAGAATACAAATAACTTGACTGCATGTGATTGACTGAATGTTGTGGACATTATGACCATTGGATTCCGCCTGGACCCATTTGGAGGGAACTTCCTTGTGGTCCACTCAGTCTGTGCCTTAAAACTCCCTGGCATCAGAGTGAGTGTTGTGTACATCCAGAAAGCCTAAATATATTGAAGTTATGGAGAAATGTTGACTGCTAATAAACCAATTCTCCGTAAGTTTCTGTTGCCAAGTTCTGCAAAACGTCAGTCACGGTGTCTAAGACCATTTGTGAACCGTGTTCACTTTTATATAAATTTTTTTTTTTAAAAAGCCATTGGATCAGATCTGAAAATGTTAAATCTGATCTAATACCAATCAACAGAATCAGCCACCAGTAGGTGGTACTTGATATCTGATTGGGAAAACACTGGTTGTTGATAAGCTCAGTGTTTTGATTAATAGAATGAATCAGGACTGAGTTTTTATATGTTGTTCAGCAGTTCATTTTCAAGCGTGGCTCACTAGCTTTGCCCCAACTGAAGAGCAGTGTAAGAGCAGTGTAATTAAGTGCTCTGTTGAACTGAAGTGGATTTACAGATCATTTTGAATGATGAAAATATCCAGTGCTCACTTAATCTTGTAGTATCATGTATTATGGGGTGTAATCTCATCATTCTATTGCATGCAACTCCCATCAGTGTTCAACAGGCAAGGATCCATTCAGACCGTTCCCTCCCTCACCAAACGGCTGAAAACAGTCACAGATCCGATTATCGGTATGTAATATATTCTTAATGAAAAATGAAACACATTGTGGAAATGTATGAGTACTGAGTGTGTGCATGTGTGTGTGTGTAGGCCTACAGTATGTATGGGAGTATCGCAGCCCCAGCAAGACTGTAGCTCCTCATTACCAGTGTAGACTGTGTAAGGTGCAACGGAGGCAGAATGAGATGGCTTCTCATGTTATTGGATGGAAGCATTGCTTCAAATACCTGGTAAGGCTTATAGATGCACTTCATTCTTTCCTCCCAGTTTATTAACAAGAGGATTTGGCAAAACATGTTTGCATGTGCCATAACAGTTTTCTCTCTTATTTGATGAACAGAAACATGCTCATGCAGAAAAAATGCCTCATGAAGAAGAGGAAGTAACAAGGAACCCAGTTATCAAAAAGGAAATGAAAGCGATTGCTGCTGAGGTGGAGAAGACTGAGGGCAGAGGTCAAATCAAGGTAAGAATCAGTGTGTTTTTTTTTTTGTTTTTTGTTTTTTTACGGTGGAAGAAAAGTGCAAAACAAAATAATAAATCAGAAAACAAAATAACAAATCCAAAAACACAACAGTTTAGACAAACCGGAAAAGGTAGGTATAGTTTGTATCGAATTTTTTTTTTTTTTTTTTTTTTTTTTTTTAAGTGAACGCAGGAATCCACACATGTACAAGAAATAAAAGTTACATACACAGATTCCTACTTTTTGTCTGTCTTGAGTGACAGATGTCTCGTCCAATCAGTGGTAAGAATTCCATTAACAAACTATACCTACATTTTCCCAGATGTCTGAATCATTTTTGTGTTTTTGGATTTGTTCTTTTGTTTTCTGATTTGTTATTTTGTTTTGCACTTCTTGGCCACCGTAGTTTTTTCTGTGTTGTATTACATCCTAGAATTGAAGTAGATTTTTGTAGGGCTTTACGGGTTTGTACTGATTGATTTACACAGCATGCAAGGGGACATACCAGATAAACTGTGTGTAGTGATTGAAAGTCAGCACAGTGGCCCTGAAGTTGCTTCCAGGGAAGTCGAAAGTTGAGTTAGAGCAGTATGATATTTGTCATGTTATCATTTTTCATATCTATAACATATAAGTTTGCACCAATACTATTTGCTTTATATGATCAGCTTGCCATGAAGTATCCAAAATACTTTTCCTCCTAAGTCACTGTTATTTGAGAAGAAGTTGCTTTTGGGTGCGCCACAGCGGACCAACTGGTTCGCACAACAACTTGGCAAATGTTTTACGCCGGATGCCATTACTGACGCAACCCTCCCATTTTTCCGGGTTGGGACCAGCACTGGCAGTGGCTGGGGTTGAGGCATTGGCTAGGAATCAAACCCGGGCCTTCCACATGATAGGCGAGAAACCTACCACTGAGCCACCAATGCCCCAAGTCACTGTTACCTGAGAATATTGTGAAAATCCGTTTGTAGAATGACTTTCTTGAGATCATGCAAATTTAAGATGATGAATTTATGTTTTCTCTTCAGGTTGTCCTTAAAGAACCGTATGATGTGCCGTCCTTTCAGAACATGAGTAGGTCCAGCCCACTGTATGTGTTCCAATATATACATGAATAGTACTGTATTGCTAAAAATAACCATATATGCACTGTGTTTTTACTGTCTTTCCTTTGTGTATGTATCAGAGTCTGCATTTCCCTATGTAGCGGGACTAGGTGCTAGCAGTTTGCTTGGACCAATTCCTGGAGGTTTTCACCCAGGTTAGTTTGTCTGTGTATGTATGAAAGCCTTTGTGGACCTATTTTGTAGAATAAGTCACAGTAGATTCAAAGACAGTTTTTGCATATTATATAGTCTTATATAGCATATATTATATATTATATAGTCTTATATGTAAGACTATATTGTCTTGTATTTCCACAGGTAGACCTTTTGGTGATGGATTTTTGGACCCACCCTTTTCAGAGGAGTTCTCACCCAGGGGTGGCATGATGTCTGATTTTCATGGCGACTCGGGTAACGGCCCAAGGAGTCCTGACTGCTACGGTAATTCTAATTGATGACTCTTTCTATGTTTTTTACTTACCCAGGTATTGACAACACTTTTTGACAAAAAAATTTTTTATACTGTGTATTCAAGAAAGTATTGTATGCATGTATATTTTTGTGTGTGTGTATGTGTTTATTTTATATATATATATATATATTCTTTTTTTTTTTTTTTTTTTATGAAATGAAATTATGTTTTGTGTTGAAATGATTTGCCAAACTGATGAAAATTCACATTAATATTATTTAAAAATTAGAGGCAGGTCTGTTGAGACCTTTTTTTCCCCCTTACTTTCCCATCTAAAACTTCCTCTTAAATCCTTTAGCATCCCGAACCTCCCCTTATATTTTGTTTCCTAATTATTGAATTCTCTATTTTCTTAGTTTTACTGAACAGTGCCAGTTCCAAATCACATCATTGGGAATTTTCATCCATTTGGCAAATCATTTCAACACAAAACATAATTCCATGTATGTGTATTCCAAACTGATGAAACTTCACATAGGCGTGATTTGGAAAACCCCACAACTGACACTGTATAGTAAAACTGTAAGTGTTATCTAGAGCACAATTAGAGGAAGGTCCGTGTTGAGGCACTCCTATTTTTTTCTTCTTTTTTTTTCTATTTTTTTTTTTTACCTAAAACTTCCCCTTCAATCCTTTATCATCCTGAAATTGTTTTTGACTTTTATCATCCTGAGATTGTTTCCGATTATTTTCATTTGCATCCTTTCGGGCATATACAAAATACCCTCTGGCTATTACCTGACAGTTCATAGATGTTTACCGTTAGTAATAGGAAGTCTTGCCAATATATAATTGCTATTCATGAGAAAAGAACAGTCGTAACACAAAGCTCAGAGGACCCGTAACAGGTTGGGCAGGGCAAACATAGCAGTAGTTTACCGTAATCTGTATTTTCAGTTTCAAGCTAGACGTTAACGTCAGTATGATTAACGTTCCCTTTCTTATCCCCGTTTTCTTGGATAGGCCTTTCATTTTCTGACCACTGTTTTGTATCTTCAGGATTCGATTTGGCATAAGAACATGTTTTATTTGACTTTTTCTTTTTGCTTTTCTTAAATGTTAACACTAACCCAGGGGTGGACGAAAAAAAACTCTCTTGCCAATCGCAAGGGAAAATGCGGTATGATATTTACACCTTTTGGCAGACAACATTATCCAGAGCAACATATACAGGTGCATCTCAATAAATTAGAATGTCGTGGAAAAGTTCATTTATTTCAGTAATTCGACTCAAATTGTGAAACTCGTGTATTAAATAAATTCAATGCACACACACTGAAGTAGTTTAAGTCTTTGGTTCTTTTAATTGTGATGATTTTGGCTCACATTTAACAAAAACCCACCAATTCACTATCTCAACAAATTAGAATACTTCATAAGACCAATAAAAAAAACATTTTTAGTGAATTGTTGGCCTTCTGGAAAGTATGTTCATTTACTGTACATGTACCCCAATACTTGGTATAATAATTCGGCGTGGCATGGAGGTGATCAGTTTGTGGCACTGCTGAGGTGGTATGGAAGCCCAGGTTTCTTTGACAGTGGCCTTCAGCTCATCTGCATTTTTTGGTCTCTTGTTTCTCATTTTCCTTTTTGACAATACAGTTGAGGTCTGGTGAGTTTGCTGGCCAGTCAAGCACACCAACACCATGGTCATTTAACCAACTTCAGGTGATTTTGGCAGTGTGGGCAGTGCCAAATCCTGCTGGAAAATGAAATCAGCATCTTCAAAAAGCTGGTCAGCAGAAGGGAGCATGAAGTGCTCCAAAATTTCTTGGTAAACGGGTGCAGTGACTTTGGTTTTCAAAAAACACAATGGACCCAACACCAGCAGATGCACCCCAAATCATCACAGACTGAGGAAACTTAACACTGGACTTCAAGCAACTTGGGCTATGAGCTTCTCCACACTTCCTCCAGACTCTAGGACCTTGGTTTCCAAATGAAATACAAAAAAAGAGGGACTTTGGGAAACCACTGGGCTGTCCAGTTCTTCTCCTTAGCCCAGGTAAGACGCCTCTGATGTTGTCCGTGGTTCAGGAGTGGCTTAACAAGAGGAATACGACAACTGTAGCCAAATTCCTTGACAATTCCTTGTCTGTGTGTGGTGGCTCTTGATGCCTTGACCCCAGCCTCAGTCCATTCCTTGTGAAGTTCACTCAAATTCTTGAATGGATTTTGCTTGACATTTCCTCATAAGGCTGCGGTTCTCTCGGTTGGTTGTGCATCTTTTTCTTCCACACTTTTTCCTTCCACTCAACGCTCTGTTAACATGCTTGGATACAGCACTCTGTGAACAGCCAGCTTCTTTGGCAATGTTTGTGGCTTACCCTCCTTGTGAAGGGTGTCAATGATTGTCTTCTGGACAACTGTCAGATCAGTAGTCTTCCCCATGATTGTGTAGCCTAGTGAACCAAACTGAGAAACCATTTTGAAGGCTCAGGAAACCTTTGCAGGTGTTTTGAGTTGATTAGCTGATTGACATGTCACCATATTCTAATTTGTTGAGAGAGTGAATTGGTGGGTTTTTGTTAAATGTGAGCCAAAATCATCACAATTAAAAGAACCAAAGACTTAAACTACTTCAGTCTGTGTGCAATGAATTTATTTAGTACACGAGTTTCACAATTTGAGTTGAATTACTGAAATAAATGAACTTTTCCACAACATTCTAATTTATTGAGATGCACCTGTATTTATCTCATTTATACATATGGACAAGTGAGGGTTAAGGGCCTTGCTCTGGGGCCCAGCAGTGGCAGATTGGTGATCCTGGGGTTCAAACTCGAACCTACCAATCAATAGTCCATCACCATCACTGAGCTACCACTTACCTGGTATCACCTGGTTCAGTGGTTCAAACTTTTTTTTGGACCAAAGGTGATCTGTCCATCTAGTTTTCTTACAAAGTCTTGTTGAATTCATGCCAGGGCACAGTGTAACTTTCCTAGGACATTGTAATGGTCCAACACAATACTTTTTTTCTTTACTTGGTCACCCACTGTGTAGTAAATAGAGATCACCTCATACATCAGCTCAATTCTCTAAAAACCATGAAAATAAGCATGAGTACTTAGAGCTCTGAAACATATATATCGTTAGTGATGCAGATCTTATATTTTGGATATCGTCTAATAATGAGACCTTATTTCCACCCCAGGACTAGACATGATGATGGGAGGCCCAGAGAGCATGCAAAATGTGTCCAACAGCAGATTCATGCACATGGTCACAGACGGATTTGGGATGGGTCTACGAAGAGAGGATATGGGCAGACCGTACCCTGACGATCTGCCAATGAACAGCAGCGACAGAATGATGAGATCTAAAGGCCCAGAGTCCAGCAACACCCTCACAACTCTTCTCAGATGCCTGGTATAGTTCTATATGTCTAAATGTTTTTTGATACATACTGCTACTGGAATTAACAAAAACTTGTGGGTTTAATTCCACTCATGTATAAACTATGATCTTGAAGAGAAACAAACTTTGGCAATGAGGTTTATTCAGCCTTGTTTATTTCAGGACACATTCCGCATCGAGTGTGAAGACGATGCTCAGGTCGTGCTGAAGATTACACAGAAGCTCACAGACGTCTTGATGGAATACCGCCTCAGGACCGTCTCCTCGGTAACAAACTCAACTGGAGTACCGTGGGGTGGGGTTGGGGGGCGTTATTGCTGTTCCAAGTCACAGAAATGGAAGCGGTATAGTTGGAAAAGCTTGATAAGATATTTTATTACACCTTCTCAGAAATCACACCATTGTAGTAATTTTTCTGTATGTTGGGGAAAACGTGGAAACCAAAATGCAAACCATTACCAGGTTTTCTGGGACTGCTCTGTTATTAAGGGCTATTGAAGAGGAATACATGCTGCCCTTCAAGATATCTTTAAATGTGTGATACCCTTTGACAGTATGATCTCGTTTTTTTTGGATACGTACCCCAGGAATGGTTAAAAAGAGAGAAATATCTAATGAATATATTGTCAGAGTTTTACCAAAAAAATGGTTATCACAGGAGAGTCTGTCGGAACTTGGAGCCCCCTCCGAGTGGACATATCACAGGATGGAAGTTTAGTTTGTGTCTATTTCCCTTATTTTCTATAATCTTACCCAATGAACTCAATAAACTATCAAAAATTTAGCCGAAATAAGGAGAGGTCAGTCAGCAGATGAGGAGAAGCAGGTTTCTTTATTCAGGCATGCAGTCAATCACATGCATTTCTGAAGAGAGCAGCTGGTCTGAAAAACCCCGTGAATTATTCCCTTCTATTTATACCCCAGCACCCCTTGGAGCCTCCTTCTTTAATTTTGTATATGCTCAGCACTTTCCCATTATTTTCATGTTTGGCTCATCATCTCGACCTCGCACCTTGTTTTTCATCACGATGTGTAAGTACCCTGACCTTTTCCCTCCATGTCACCTTGACATTGACATTTCAGTAAATTCTTGATTGATCTTGAAGATTGATCTTGGTTTAATGCACGTCTAAGTAAACTTTGTGGTTATACTGTTGCACATCCTCAGCATTTTATTTGCCTACACTATCGCTTTTAAAATGTCACAGTATCCTAGTTGGTTAAATGCACGTCTATCCTCCAAACACGAGCAAGCTTTGCGGTTATACTGTTGCACATCCTCTGTGTTTTATTTACCTACACTATGGTTTTTTTTTAAATGTCACAGTAACTAGCTTGCCGGCCACACTGTTTTCCTCCAACCTTGGTGCATATCTTGGGCCCTAGGCCTTTAAGCGTTTCATAGCTTTTTTCTTCGCTGTTGCCTGCATTTTAAGATTAAATAGTCACATGATATGCACCTTACTCATCCAGTTTTCCATTTTTTTTTATATCCCATTAGCTCAATCGGCCTCTACTACTGAGCCCTTTACTGACCCACCAGTCCCACTGATCCTATTGGATAGGCTGCCTGACTAAGCTGTAACTTCTACTCCTTCAATAAAACTCCCCTCCGAGTGGACATATCGCAGGGTGGAAGTTTAGTTTGCGTCTATTTCCCTTATTTTCCATAATCTTACCCAATGAACTCAATAAACTATCAAAAATTTAGCCGAAATAAGGAGGTCAGTCAGCAGATGAGGAGAAGCAGGTTTCTTTATTCAGAAATACACGCATTTCTGAAGAGAGCAGCTGGTCCCTTCTGAGCCGGCCTGATCCGTCTACTCAAAAACGATCCGCTCTGCCAAAGGCCCCGAAAGTTCCCCGTATTTATACTTTGAAATAGCGCTTGCATAAAAGCGCTCACTTCCTTGTCCGCTTTATTTAACTGTGACCCTTCAAGCTGACTCTACAGATCATCTCGACCTCGTAGTTGCCTTTCATCACGAGTCTATGTTAGTCTATGTAAGTCTATGTCTCCTAGACATTGATATTTTATTAAATTATTTTTAGTTAGTTGTACTTCACTTTTTGGCTAGACAGTCTTATAAGCTTTTCCATTATACTGATTCCACATCCTATGCACTCTCTTTGTCTGCACTTTCTTTGCCAACACTATTGTTTTTTGTGTCTATGCCTTGAGCCTTTAAGCGTTTCATTTCCCTTTTTATTTTTACCTTGCTGCCTGCTAAGCCTTTTTTTTAAGATTACATAGTCACATGATATGCTATGTTATTGCACTAGCACATTAATATTAATGGCTGTGCTTGATCATCATGATTTTACATTACGCAAAGCCTGCTACTATTCAACAGCTAAATAATTTTGGTAGATAAACACTACTTTTAGGCAAAGCATTGCTATTTTAAAACAAAGCATAAAAGTTTTCTCTGACACTCTCTTTCCTTTCTTCTATCTGAGCTAAGTACTAATTTTGATAGATAAACAGTACTTTTAGGCAACATATTGCTATTTTAAAACTAAGCATAAAAGTCCAAAAGATTTCTCCGACAAGTCCTACCCTAAATGCATGGATGGAAATCACAATGGACATTTATAAAATGGAGCAAATAACAGCATTTGTAAATCATAAAATGATACAATTTGCTTTGCACTGGGATAAATGGACCAATATGCAAAATGGCAGTTGCTAACAAGTGGCTAAATGGGACTTCAGGAGATGTTGAGGACATTAAACATCATCACTCTGAACAGGAAACTTGGTTATTAGTATTAACTGAATTATTAGTAGGAATACATTTGGTAATTCTTGATTATATTGTAGCGTAACTATTTATCATTTTCTATGGCTAACTTTGCAGTGCAGTATGGCATTCCTGTTGACTCACCTGCTTTGTGTCCATTCAAATGTTTTCCAGGGATCTAGTATGAATTCTTCCTGCTTGTCACTGAGCTCCGACAGATTCTCCAGCAATATGTCAGGTGCTCCATCAGCATGAATGCCAATAAATGTCCTAGTATACTTAGCAACTGTGATCATTTGAGAAGTACATAATAATTAAACATTAGAAGTTTAAAAATAATTGTAATCAGCTTGATTTCACCTCCCTCTCTTTCTTTCTTGCAGGCCCTTCAAGATTCTATAACTGAGCAACCCATGTGATGCTGTCTGTTTTATTTTCAGCGTGGTTCTGTTTTAATGTATTTCTCAGTATAAAAATTTTTAGGTTGAAGACTGAAGGACATTTGTTGCCGGACATAGTGATTTGTTAATCCTAATAACTGATGCAGATCGAGTTCTAGAAATGTTTTGTACACTGATTTGAATAAAATGTTCCACAAAATGTGTTTAAGGCTGTAATTGTCAAAGATGACTATTTATATTGCTCTTGACATTATACCATGAAGAATGTGCACCATCATTCAAATTAATATCTAGTAATAATCTAATAGAAAAGTCCTTTTGCAATTGATTTCCATGTTTACCCTGTCATACCAAAATAGAAACAGTTAGTTTCACTTCTTCTCTGCCACATAGGCAGTCAAAAAAGACTAAATTCAAATCATATCACAGTTCCTTTTGCGTTTCTGATACCTTGCACAGAAACCTGCCTATCGTTGTTGGGGTGGGACTATACAATGGGGTGTGTTTGTATTTGGAAGTCATGCAAGTTAGTCTGCCAGAAAGGAGAATGTGCTGATGAGCAAATAATATCTTCGTAGCTTTCTTGTTATCTGAATGATGAAAAGTGATGAACAATAGTTTGGGTTAACTATATCAAGGTTTCTGCAGGGATCAAGTCTGCTTATTTTAATGCCATCCAGGCCCCATGACTAACCATGAATACAATATTATATATCGGACCTGCCTGATCCATCCAGATGCTCTACCCCTGGTTGGAGTCTCGTCGCTTGGTGGTGCTCACTGCTGCTGGGGATAGATCTGCATGGATAGCCGTGCAGCTACCGGTCAGCTTTCAGTTAAGTCAATAATGAACTCAGAAATTACACAGGCAATTTTCCATTTAAATATGGCCAACAGGAGTTTGCATGTTCTCCCCGTGCCTTGGGGGTTTCCTCCGGGTACTCTGGTTTCCTCCACTCTAGAACCACTTTACAGCACTTTCACAAATAAGATTATTTTGGATGCATGTGTGTCTGAACAGTCAGGAAGCGATGGATGTTAAACTAACCCATGGATGGTTTAGAACTTCTTGGCACTCTCAGTGCTTCCTGATTTTTCAAACCCTGTATTAATCATATCTACTCTTCACACACATGCACAAATTACCATTACTTAAAGAGGAAAAAATCCACATGTAGTGATATTTTAAGACATTTGGTTTATTGTGCAGAGTAATATACAGATATATTAATTGCCATTCAATAGCATTTGCAAAATGTTACATCACATTACATTTTGTACATTTATTAATATTTGAACAGTCCCAGAGAAATTTGAGTCTTATGTACATTTTTTGTTAATGCAAATGCTTCCTTGGCGATACAAAAAAAAAAAAATTTGAATAGCTGAAGAATTTTCCCCATTTTTCTTTACGTTTGAAAAGGTAATTTCCTCATACTGTAAACAAGGACTCCCCAGATTGTGAGTTCATCGAGTTTTGTGCAAGATTTCCTTCATTTGGTGTGGTGAAATACAAGCAAGCAGAATTTGTTCTCGTCTGAAGCGCTCTCCGTGAAGACCAAGAGCCTCTTTGGCATGTTCTTCACATGCAAACTGAATAACAGCCTCGCCAATTCCGTTGCCGTTTTCATCCTCAAGCAACTTGACGTCCTCTTCACTGATGTTATACATGCTGAAGAAGTCCTTCACCTCTGCCTTGCTCACATTAGCGCGGAAGTTCCGTGCATAGATGCAAGACAGGACAGGTAGAGTTTGTGAGCTGCAAGGCCGTGACCTTTCCGGTTCAGTACATTGGTTTTGATACATCAGGTCTTTCATTTTTTCCTTGGTAATCGAGGAGACGTCAATTATTTTTGAGTGAACCACAGTGCCATTCAT
Organism: Hemibagrus guttatus; assembly: GCA_033459395.1. Classification (NCBI taxonomy): domain Eukaryota; kingdom Metazoa; phylum Chordata; class Actinopteri; order Siluriformes; family Bagridae; genus Hemibagrus; species Hemibagrus guttatus. Next base: position 13,053,022 of record JAUCMX010000020.1, read on the forward strand.
GTTCATGACTGAAGTATAGTCTTCTGGCTGGGAAAATATTATAAAGGCAGTAGATGTTCGTTCCTTCCATTTGTTTAGCAGATGCAGGATTTTACTGTTTGGTATGTCAGGACATGCGAACAGGGCCCTTATCTCACTCTTGGTAACATTTTTAGGAAGGTTCTTCACCATGACGTAGTACTCTGTATCAAAAGACGGAGAGTTAGAGCGGCGCCGTTTTGGCGAGCCCCAAGATGAGCATGGCCTTTTACCTGGAGAATTCTTGCGCAAATGCCTTCCAGGAGAGAATCTGTCCGGCTCAGAGAAAATGGAACAGGAGGAATTTTCACGCAGCTCCATGGCATTTTTCCACATCCTTTCATGGGCCAGTCTGACCTGAACTTGGAAGCCCCTTGTGCTTCTAGAGCTATATTTCAGGCCCTCCTCAGCCTCTTTAAAACTGGCCATCTTCACTAGACAACACTGGTCCTGCCCTTGCAAAGTATCTGTTATTACATCCACCACTTTGAGTCCTTCAAGGAACTGGAAGACGTCCTCTTTGGTGATCGTATTTGGAAGGCCGTAAAGCCGAAGATACCCCGGTTTGCTGTCCTCTCTCACTCCACTTTGTTGCTCCTCCACATGAGGTCTCCTTGATTCTGCAGCCCTTACCGGATTTTTAACCGGCTGTCTTTGGTCTGCTATTGGACTCTTTTCAATGACATCCTCACCCATATTTGGTGTATTTGTTAATTGAGTGGGACTAGCTGGTGATGACTGGACTTTGGTGGTGACTGGACTAACTGGTGAAGATTGCAGTCCTTTAACAACATCCAATACACTCAACAGGGTACTGTACATCTCTTTTACAGTCTGAAGCCCAGGCTTACTTCCCATTGAAGCACATTTCCGTTTCCTCAACTTCAACTCCATTGTGTGCTTAAACTCAACCATACTGCTTTCATAAAGGGTAACAATAGACCCTTTGATAGGTTTTCCAGAATGCAGCATGGCCAACTGTCCAGCTCGCTCTGAATGGAAGATAATAAATGCTTCACCTAGCTTGCCACCAATGATATGTACTCCTCCTTCAGGGATGGTTAAGCCTTGAAAGAAACTGCGAATGTCTTCAAATCCTGCATCTTCATTCAGACCCTGCAAACGCAGTACTGCTGCCATGCCTACCTGGCTAAGAGAAGACAAAACACAAAGCAAACATTTAGATTCTAGCAATTCAACAGAAATATCTTCATAACAGCTGGTGTAAATGTCACAAAAACCCAGTATTGATTAAAGGCGTCGAGAAGAAAAATAAAGCTCAGCGTCCTCAACTCCCGCGCAGTTTCTCCGTTCGTCATCAGCGGAAGTTCAAAGAGAAGTCCACCGAAGAAGAAAAAAAATCTTATCTTCTATATAAATAACTTACCATTCACGCTTTCCTGAAAGACGACACTAAGGTAAAAAAAAATCTTTCACTTAAGATATTCGTCAGACGGAAAAAGTTTAAAGAGAGAGAGGAAGAAGAGGAAAGAAAAAAAAACACTCCGTTCAGGTACACCCAAACACCACGCCGTTGCTTCTGAACACCAAAACAACGCTTCGCTCGCAACTTTTGTGCGTTAAATTAAGGTCCCTGCCCACACCGGAAGAGGCGGGGCGTATAAATGTGGCTTCCGCTTTTTCTTTCTGCACCATGGCGACGGGGACGCTAAATCCACCACAGTTGTTTTACGGATGCTTTTTAATTTTGCTGTTAAAATCAAACCCGATTTATTGCCAGCAGTTTTCTATTTCTTTTTCCCAACCGTCGGATTGCGCGGTCCAGAATTATTTTGATATTTCCAGCTTGACTTGTGTGAAATGTGGTCCGAACCAAGTCAGGAGTAAATCAGGTAATGCCAGCTAGCGATGCTACACCCGCTCTTTTCTGAGGTTTATCCTAAATAACTATTGTTTCATATAAAAGTAAGTACGTCGTAGTAACTAAATAACGGCGTGTAAAAGCTAGTTAGTGTACTATTTATCTGACAGATCGCTATTTGGGGTTCATGCCTCATTTATTAGCGCTGCGATTTAGTTAGTTACATTTTATTGCTTTGCTAGGCATGTTAGCGTTAACTAACAGGCACTTAACCGTAATAATCTGATTCATATAAAATGCACATGGGTATTTTTTAAAGTATTCACTAGTCACCAGTAGACACCAGATGACGCACGTCAAAATAAATCAAAAACATGAATTCAGATGTTTAAAGATATTATTATAGAATAGAGATGCATCAACAGATTATAATCTATATACAGTGGTGTGAAAAAGTGTTGGCCCCCTTCCTGATTTCTTCTTTTTTTGCATGTTTGTCACACTTTAATGTTTCAGATAATCAAACACATTTAAATATTAGTCAAAGATAACACAAGTAAACACATCATGCAGTTGCGAAGCTGAAGCGAACTTGGGTTCTGCAGCAGGACAATGATCCAAAACACACCAGCAAGTCCACCTCTGAATGGCTGAAGAAAAACAAAATGAAGACTTTGGAGTGGCCTAGTCAAAGTCAAAATCTGATTGAAATGCTGTGGCATAACCTTAAAAATGTGGTTCATGCTCGAAAACCCTCCAATGTGGCTGAATTACAACAATTCTGCAAAGATGAGTGGGCCAAAATTCCTCCACAGCGCTGTAACAGACTCATTGCAACTTATGGAAAACGCTTGATTGCAGTTGCTGCTGCTAAGGGTGGACCAACCAGTTATTAGGCTTAGGGGGCAAATACATTTTCACACAGGGCCATGTAGTTTTGGATTTTGTTTTCCCTTAATAATAAAACCTTCATTTAAAAACTGCATGATGTGTTTACTTGTGTTATCTTTGACTAATATTTAAAAGATGCAAAAAAATAAGAAATCAGGAAGGGGGCCAACACTTTTTCACACCACTGTATATTTTCTTATAAATATACACAGATCAGGCATAACATTATGGCCACCTGCTTCATATTGTGTTGGTCCCCCTTTTGCTGCCAAAACAGCTCTGACCCATCATTCACTGTGTATTGACACCTTTCTATCATATTCAGCATTAACCTCTTAAGCAATCTGAGCAACAGTAGCTCGTCTGTTGGATCGGATCACACGGGCCAGCCCTCGCTCCCTCTGTGCATCAAAGAGCCTTGGTTGCCCATGACCCACTTTTGATAGATACTGACCACTGCAGACCAGGGACATTGTCCATTTTTGCTGCTTCTAACTCATCAACATTGAGGGCAAAATTTGAATGCAGAGAAACTTGCACGCCATTTAATCCCACTTAAGCATCTCATAATATTAATTGCCTTCTGGCTCTTTCTTACTATTTTATTAATATGATTACTCCACGTCAGTTTGTTATCAAACATTACTCCTAAAAATCTAAAAACCATTACCATCTCAAGTGCTTTTCCATACATCTTCAAGCTAAAGTCAAGTATTACTTTTTTCCTAGTAAAAAGGACTGTATTTGTTTTTTCCACAGAGAATTTAAAGCCCCAGTGATTTGCCCACCTTTCAACTGTATTGATTGACTCTTGAATCTTACCACATTGAGGGCAAAATGTTCACTTGCTGCCTAATATATCCCACCCACTAACAGGTGCCATGATGAGGAGATAATCAGTGTTATTCACTTCACCTGTCACTGCTCCATAATGTTATGCCTGATCAGTGTATTTGTCCATTTAACCAAACTAACCATATTTTAAAAATACTAGAATTTCTATCAAGAACACAGACAACATTATGCAGTTTAGTGAGTAGTTTGGAAACTGGACGAAAGAAATTGTTACAAATGCAGTAACTTGCTTTTATTACTTGTAGATATTGTGCAGCGCTGTTTAGACAGTTAGACAGAAAAAAATCTAAAATAGTTATATTTGTTAATACATTTCAACACATAATGCTATGTACTCTTGACAACAGGTGTGAGTTGTGAATGTCAGACGGGTTTCAAGGTCCTGAACAGCAACGGAGGATACATTACCTGCCAAAAGTGCCCAGACACCAAACCGGTATGAGCTCATATGAGGAAGCACAAGCAAATTAGAAGAGCATTGCAGTAATACCAAATGATTTGTGTCTCGTACAATTGCACTAATAAACCTGATTAAAGCAAGTCTCACTCTCAAGTCAAATGAAGAAGCTTTTGTCATTTCAACCATATATAGCTGACACAGTACACAGTGAAATGAGACAACGTTTCTCCAGGACCCTGGTGCTACATATAACAACATAGAGCTAAGGACTGAAAGTAAGTTGTCCTAGCCACATAAAGTGCAACATGTGCAACCTAGTGTAAACAGTACAAGAAAAAAACAGTACAGGACAGATGCACCAAATACACAAAATAGCGCTGACCAGTATACATTCTGTATAATATGTTATTTTGGATCCGGAGTGACCGCTGCGTGCTACTGCCATGCCGCCATTTTGGTGACACACCAGACTCCTAACCCTATACAGAACCAGAAATCCAGAAAGTAGAGTCAGACTCCTCCACCTTGGTTCTGGACTATCACAATTAATACGTATCTTTTGCTTACCTAGTTTAATAGCTCAGATGGATAGTTAAAAATTTTGTAATGGAATTGACAAAAGCAAACACAATGCACAAATCCCAAACTATACTTATTTACCCTAGGCAAAATGAAAATATACTATAATTTATTAACATGATATGAAATATTTCTAAGAATCAAGTGTATGGGTAGATGTTTTTACATTTTAAAAATGTTTTTTTTTTTTTAACTTGATGTAATACAACCCCCCCCCCTTTTCCTTTTCAATTACTTGCTACTTAACAAGTGTTGAATAATAAAATAAAATCCCTGAGATTTATTTATTTATTTATTTACCTTTTTTGTAATCTTTTTTTTAGTATCTGTGCTTTATTGGCACCTTGCCCTCAGCAAAACTACATACACTATATTGCCAAAAGTTTTGGGACGTATGTCTTTACATGCACATGAATGTAATATGGGGTTGGCCCACCTTTTGCAGCTATAACAACTCTTCTGGGAAGGCTTTCCACAAGGTTTAGGATTGTGTTTATGGGAATTTTTGACCATTCCTCTAGATGCACATTTGTGAGGTCAGGCACTGATGTTGGACGAGAAGGTTTGGCTTGCAGTCTCCGCTCTAATTCATCCCAAAGGTGTTTTATGAGGTTGAGGTCAGGACTCTGTGCAGGCCAGTCAAGTTCCTCCACACCAAACTCTCTCATCCATGTCTTTATGGACCTTGCTTTGTGCACTGGTGTGCAGTCATGTTGGAACAGGAAGGGGTCATCCCCAAACTGTTCCCACAAAGTTGGGAGCATGAAATTGTCCAAAATGTCTTGGTATGCTGAAGCATTAAGAGTTCCTTTCTCTGGAACTAAGGGGCCGAGCCCAACCCCTGAAAAACAACACCTGAGTTCAATGATTTGGAGGGGTGTCCCAAAACACTTGCAATATAAGTGTACTCTGATGTGTATCATAAAATGTTTGCAACATGAAGAATAATTAATGAAAAAGAAAGAGCATTGAAAGATCGTGCTTCGACACACAAATCATACACACACAGTCCCTCTCCAGATTATCATCACAGAAAGATGAAGAAATTGTGCACAGATTGTGCATTATGACATTTATCACAATCAACCACACATGATATTTCTCTTTGATGCAGAGATTTCCTGACTGTGGAATGTTGAGAATATTCCCAGGACTCTAACTAAAAAAAACAAAACCTTAGATTAGTTTTTTTTCATTTTTTTTATCACTCCATACACTGAATACAGTTGTCACATTGTTCGGTAGGGTGTTACGCAGGATGGATATGAATGTATCAAATGCCCAGGCGGACTGGGGGAGGACGGGAAATGCCAGTGTCCTGAAGACAGTGTTCTTGGTGAGTTGTGTTTGTTTTTTTTAACAGTAATAATTAAGGAGGCAACTAAATTTGACACTCTGACTTTTCTCCAACATTTATGGAAGGACTCTTTGCTGTCAGCACTTTGTAACAGCCCTAGGCAAATCTCTTTCGTGTGAGCGTCTCAAGATAGAAAACTGTGTTCTCTAGCTAACAATTATAAGCTGTAGGTTCAAGAGAGTGAAAAAACAGAATCTGGTGAAGAACTGAATGTTTGCTGTAACATAAGCGATAAAAGATAAGCAATAAACGTAATATGAACAGATAAAAGCAATGACGTGTCGTTATTCAAAAGAATATAACGTGATATTTGACAAATTGTCTGTGTTTTGACAGTGGAAAGAAATGTAAATGGCATTCCTCTCCAAGAAGCTCTGTGTGAGTTGTGTAATGGAACAGAGCCAGCTTTTTCTTTTCCTGACACAAAGGGCGACAGGTAATCAGTCTCTCTCTCTCTCTCTCTGTCTCTCTCTCTCTCTCTCTCTCTCTCTCTCTCTCTCTCTCTCTGTCCCTTTGTCTCTCTCTCTCTGTCTCTCTCTCTCTGTCGTCTGTCTGTCTGTCTGTCTGTCTGTCTGTCTCGCTCTCTCTTTCTCCTCTCTCTTTCTCTCTTTCTTGTTTTCTGTCTCTCTCTCTCTCTCTGTATCTCTCTCTCTCTCTCTGTCTGTCCCTTTGTCTCTCTCTCTGTCTCTCTCTCTGTCTCTCTCTCTGTCTCTCTCTCTGTCTGTCTGTCTGTCTCTCTCTCTCTTTCTCCTCTCTCTTTCTCTCTTTCTCGTTTTCTGTCTCTCTCTCTCTCTCTCTCTCTCTCTCTCTCTCTCTCTTTTGTCTCTCTCTCTCTCTCTCTGTCTCTCTCTCTGTCTCTCTCTCTCTGTCATCTGTCTGTCTGTCTGTCTGTCTCTCTCTCTCTTTCTCCTCTCTCTTTCTCTCTTTCTCGTTTTCTGTCTCTCTCTCTCTCTCTCTCTCTCTCTCTCTCTCTCTCTCTCTCTCTGAGTCTGTCCCTTTGTCTCTCTGTCGTCTGTCTGTCTGTCTCTCTCTCTCCCCTCTGTCTTTCTCTCTCTCTGTTTTCTGTGTCACTCTTGCTCTCTCTCTCTCTCTCTCTCTCTCTCTCTCTCTCTCTGTCTCTCTCTCTCTCTCTCTGTCTCTCTCTCTGTCTCTCTCTCTGTCTCTCTCTCTCTGTCATCTGTCTGTCTGTCTGTCTGTCTCTCTCTCTCTTTCTCCTCTCTCTTTCTCTCTTTCTCGTTTTCTGTCTCTCTCTCTCTCTCTCTCTCTCTCTCTTTTGTGTCTGTCCCTTTGTCTCTCTGTCATCTGTCTGTCTGTCTCTCTCTCTCCCTCTGTCTTTCTCTCTCTCTGTTTTCTGTGTCTACTATGTATTATTTTGCCTTGCATGTGCATCACCGCATGTGTCCTGTATGCGTAGATGTGTGCGATGTCAGGAATCCTTCATCAACACGTCTCAATCCTGCAAATGTGGCTCCAAGCCGGTGAGAAAATGAATATACGGTATTCTTTGGCGATGTGCTGTATAATCTACAATAATTTACATGCACCAGCTCAAATTTCTTGCTGTATTTTGCAAATACATACCATTTTTAAGACTTAAGCTTACAATTTTTTTAATAGAAAAATAAAATGTATGTATTACAGACTGGAGGTATGTGTTTCCCTCCCAACAGTCTGCCCACTTCGGTTGTTGCCACAATCAATTTTGCTCAGTTGGTAAGCATTTGATGTGAACTTAAAATGTCAAAAAAGTTAAAGTGTTTGGTCATCTGTGATTTTAAGTCATTTTTAATATTCTTTGGTTAAGGGCCTGGCTGTTACTTCTGCCTGGTTTTCTGACTTCCTGTATTCTTCTGCTGCTGCATGTCTGGTAAGTACACACACACACACACACACACACACACACAAATGTACACTCACTTGCCCACTCACACTTGGGTGCAACACAAAAAAACTTGTTTTTTTTAACCTTCCAAATTGTGTATCATTATATTTCTATGCATTTTTTATCTATTTTTATTTATTTGTTAAACCAGGACACAAAAATAACAAAAAAAAAATCTAAACCCTAAAGTAAAGGTTTTCAGTAAATGAAAAAACTGAAAGGAACAGAGTGCTTATAACTCTTCATGCATATAACCACATCCTTCCTGCTGCTTTCTTTGTTAAAAAAAAAAAGACCTTTATACCATTTCTTTGACTCTGAAGGTATATCATTACTTCAGAGATGCATTAGTATCCTGTATGTTATGATCTTTGCAGTGAATAGTATCCTCTCCCGATTCCTCACATTGCTTTGTATCAAACCGTCTGGCAAATAAATAAATGCAAGCTCTTGATTTGTCCTCGTCTGATTAGAAACACTTGTATTGAGTGAGTCAAGTCTCTGTACTTGGCAAGTGAAGCTGCATTTTAATTATGTGATTTGGGAAGTTTTTTTGTATTGTTCTCTCAGTTTTAGAGACAACCTGCCAACCCACATGCCTTTTAAAATGATTAGCTAGTGTATTCAGCTATTTTCTTACTTTCATCTATTTATTCATCAGCACCTTGCATGTGTAAAAACCTTGGGGTCTTTAAAGTGCTCGAGGCCAAAAGTAATTCCTAACTGGAGGTTTATGACGACTGGGTTGACATTGTGTTTTGCCTTGTCTTGTAGTTGTTCACTAATCGGACCGCGTGTCAGGCTCTGGGGAACATGTGTGTGATGAACATGCACTCCTCAAGCACGATCAGCAACGATGCCTGCGGCCTCTACAACACCATCTACAGAGCAACAGCAGCACAGGGGCAACAACCAAGGACAACCCGTACTGGTACATAGATACACATATACACATGTACAAACACACTTGTCTTATTAGACTGTAGATCTAAATCAGGAAGTGTTGGTCTTTCTTCACCACTCTCCTTAAATCCAATGAAGAACTTATTTACTTTCACACCACAGGGCAATTTAGAGTAGCCATTCTGCTTATATGGATGTTTTTTTCTGACAGTGGGAAGAAACCCGTAACCTAAGCCCAGGATCGAAATCTCAAATCTTAAATTATCTAGCTCGACTTTCTAACAAACATCAAACTTTTTTTAATACTTTGTTGATTGATTCAAATATTCCACATAGCCTGCCATCTGAAACAGAGAGATTGATGGAAATCTCAAGATCTTTTAAGTTCACCAAACCTAGGGGTTATAACCATTATAGACCTCCGTAATATACAGTGAAAGCACTATGTTGTTGATTGAGCAAAACAACACATAGAAACCAGGCCTGCGCTATCTTGCTACAGGATGAGTCAAAACAGTCACTAAATTATAACTACAGTTGATTAATGCAGAGCGAGATAAGGAGTCGAGGGGGGACAACGAACAGGGTAGGATGATCAAAATCTGGGTCTTATCTGCTTTTTTTTATTAACACAATAGAAATTATAAGATTTCATTCACATGGTTTCTTTGACCCACACTGCAGATCATATTAAATTACAGCCACAATTTGTTAGAATAACTCACTGACAGAGGCTGCCTCTACCCTGTTATAAAATACCTGCTCAGCTACTAGAGGTACTACAGTACTGCTAGAATAATATAATATAATATAATATAATATAATATAATATAATATAATATAATATAATATAATATAATATAATATAATATAATATAATATAATATAATATAATTATAATATAATATAATATAATATAATATAATATAATAAAAAGTGTAGTAGTTTAAACAGTAGTCATGACAGTGTTTGCATGATTTGTCCAGACTCTATGCAGCGTATAATGTGACAAAAGCTGTGCATTAGAATATAACATAATTAAACATTACCTCTCCAGCCATGCTTCATGCCAAAGGCTATATCAGAATTTTTTTTTATTATTTAAATATTATTTAAAATTATTTAAATAAGTATGTTGATTGTGGTTATTATTTATTATTTATTAATTTAAAAACAATATTTTTTTTAATTTCATTTCTAGTTTTTTATCTATATTTTTTGGGATAGTATGACACATGCAGACACGTATTGGATATTAACATGTGTGTCTCAGAACCCTCAAAACCTACTCTTTTAGTGTTTCGAACAGCATAAGAACCAATCCAAAAAATAAGACAGCATGGTAACTCGATAACAAGTTATATTAGCAATATTTACATTTACAGCATTGGGCAGACACTCTTAACCAGAGCAACTTACAGTTTATCTCATTTTATTCAACTGAACAACTGACGGTTAAGGGCCTTGCTCAGGGGCCCAGCAGTGGCAGCTCGGTGGACCTGGGATTCAAACTCACAACCTTCCGATCAGTACCCTAACATCTTAACCACTGAGCTACCACATCCAATATGGTAAACTGTGACAGAATTCATGGGCTGTCAAATAAAGAGTAGCTAGTTAAAGTAACTTTACACTTCGTTGCATAAAGTTTCTCTTTCTTCTATGACCTGACCGAGTTGTTGTCTGGTCCATTATCTGGGTGACCTCATATCCAGCGTGCCTTCTTCATGACTCCAGACTAAGCATTTCACTTCTTTTCTAGCTGTGGAGAGATTAAGGAGAAGAAAAACATCCTTTCCCTTTTTTTAAACCCTTTCTGTACAGACAGTGTCTGTATTAATCCAAAACTGTTACTTGGGACTTTCACTGGCCCTTAGCACCGTAACTTACCATTAAGCCAAAATACTTCCATACACCAGCACATAAAGATTTGTGGGAATCTTCTTGCTGCTGATCATAGCTGTTGTAGATTTCTGAAGCAGTTATACTCTCGTAAGCAGCAGCTTACTGAGGATAAGCGTGATTTTATAATCCACTGTAGCCTTATCCTGATCTGAGATACAGAGTAAATTTTTCACTTTTTCAGAAGCGGAAATGTGGGGTTGTGAAATGTAAAAGTTTATTGCATGTATATGCTACATAAAAATGTAGGATGTGGAAGTCTTTGTGATTTGCACCTACAGGAGGATAAACCTGCCCTGGCTGTATTATGGAGAACAGCCAGGATTAGCATTAAGAGTTTTGCAGACTGATCCACTGCCTGTAGGCTTCAGCTTTAAAGGCACAAACAAGGTACAGATCCATTTATTTATATATACTTATATATACTTAAAAAAAATTCTGAAGTTTATTTAAAAATTTCAAAACTTCTACATTTCACATTCGTAATATAAACATAAGTAGTAGATGTAGACGCTTAATGTGCTAGAAGGGAACAATTTCACAGCAAGTTAACAATTAAAATGTCTCCTTTAGACAGATTAATTGTTGTACACAGCTGCATTTCTGAAACCGGCTGCTTGTGGTCTAATGGGTTTTTCCCAGCCGTTACCTAGATGGCTAGATGGCTATAGCACTGAATATCACAACTTGATATTGAGACATTACCACTGGCTTCCTTGTTTGAATGTGTTTTGAAAATTTTCCCCATGATGCCATGTTTCATGATTCGTCACGTTATCCTAAAGAAAATTACTTTGCTTTTTCCGTTTCGGTCTCAGATTTAGAAAGCTTGTGGTTTGGAACAGTACCAGATGTAGCTAGAGTAGATACCTTTCAAGTCTGAAGGGAAAAAATCATGTTCTTATACTAATGATCTAATGTCTGTAATGTATTGTGGAATTTTATATTATTGATATAAAACACATTATACATGCTACGTTATTGATCACTGTTAGACTAGTGGCCTGATTACTTCATCTGTGGGTTGTTTGTTACATCACTAGATTAAAAGACTAAAAAGGAATAATTAAAAAAAAAAAAAAAAGAAGAACTTGCACAAGGCTGGACACATGCACTTTATGCCAATAGGTTATTTTTTACTTTTTAGATCTTAGTCATTGGTTGTCTTTGTAACTCTGTGTCTTTATGTAGCTCCAGTTTTTTTTTAATGTGTACCGCATCAGATATATATGATCCTCCCCCCCCCCCTCTCTCTCTCTCCCCCTTCTCCTCTCTCTCTTCTCTCTCTCTCCTCTCTCTCTCTCTCTCTCTCTCTCTCTCTCCCTTCTCCCCTCTCTCTCGCCTTCTCCTCTCTCTCTCTCTCTCTCTCTCTCTCTCTCTCTCTCTCTCTCTCTCTCTCTCTCTCTCTCTCCCCTTCTCCCCTCTCTCTCGCCTTCTCCTCTCTCTCTCTCTCGCTCTCTCTCTCTCTCTCTCTCTCTCCCCCTTCCCCCCCCCCTCCCCTTCCCCTCCCCCCCCTCTCTCTCCCCTTCCCCCCCTCTCCCCCCCCCTCTCTCCCCTTCCCCCCCTCCTCCCCCCCCTCTCTCCCCTTCTCCTTTCTCTCTCTCTCTCTCTCTCTCTCTCTCTCTCTCCTTCTCCTCTCTCTCTCTCTCTTTCTCTCTCTCTCCCCTCTCTCTCTCTCCCCTTCTCCTCTCTCTATCTCTCTCTCTTTCTTTCTTTCTCACTATCTTTCTCTCCCCTCCTCCTCTCTCTCACTGTCTCTCTCTTTTTCTTTCTCTCTGTCTCTCCCTCTCCTTCTCCTCTCTCCTCTCTCTCTCTCTCTCTCTCTCTCTCTCTCTCTCTCTCTCTCTCTCTCCCTCCCTCCCTCTCTCTCTCTCTCTCTCTCTCTCTCTCTCTCTCTCTCTCTCTCTCCCCCTCTCCCTCCCTGTGTGTGTGTGTGTGTGTCTTCAGAACACAAACATAGAGCTGCGGGTTGCGGTATACACAACACAAGGAGAGTTTAGAAAATGGGAGCATGTTGGCAGAAGTCTCCTGCAGGTAAATCAGGACTGTGGCTTATACACACCTCATGAACTGTTCACATATACAGAAAACCAGAATGACAAAATAAAGTGAAATCCACAAGACAAATTATGAACTCTGATCAGAATGAAAGCTGTGGTTCATTCAGATAGTTTTTTTTTTTTCCTCACGTGCTGCCATAATTGTTTCTTTAATTTGCAAAAATCTGAATGTGGAGCCCAGACAAAATGTGTGTAACTGAATTCTGACTACTTCCTATTGGGATTTCAGTTGCCATTGTTCAGTTGTTTATTTTCAAACTCTAAATGCAGCGCAATATACAGCTAACTATTTGTAGTATTTTTTTTCTTTCCATTTTATTAATGCCTAATTTGATATTCTCTTTTTTTTCTTATTTTAGTCATTTCATATGATAATGATGGAATTAGACAAACCATATACTATTAATTTAGTTATTCCCTTTTAATTTACTGTATTTATTGTCTAATTCACAGATACTGATAAAACCTCGTATAAAATGGAACGATATGGATATTTTTCAATTAATTTATATTGGCCCATTACAGCTAAATATGATACCAAGTGCTTTAATAGTTACATGAGATTTACATTTTTTAATTTCATATTATTTTTTGTTAGTCGATTGATTGATTGATTGATTTTCAGCTTTGTCCAGATACTCCAACCAGACAGCAGGCTGCTTACACGTTTGGGACAGCCTACAAGCAAAGCGTGAGTACTGTGCATGCGTGTGTATGTATGCAGGAGTGTGTGTTTTGGTAGCTCACATTCTTTCTTCTCAGTGTGTTCTCTCAGTCTCGGATCTCCTGGCTGCTTATTCGGAGCCTCTGTTTTATGACGTCTTCATGGTGCAGCAGAACACTGCGGGAGATGAGCGCCTGCTGGCTGTGCCCATCCTCAACCTTAATCTGCAGTTAAATGGCCAGTTTGTCAACCAAGGTAACATATAAAACTGAGTTTCAAGGCCCAGTGTTGTATTAGTGATGTCCCAAGCGTGAAGCACAAAAGTGAGTGATTTCCAGACAATAAGCCGGACACTTTTGTGTTTTGCAACTCTTATTATTTTTCCTTTAAACAAGTTACCTTACTGTTTTAAGGAGTGCATCATCTTAAAATCTGTGCAAGATTCTTTGAATATATTTCTAGATTTTTCCTTTCCTTCACCCTTCTCTCAATAGTTAGTTTCCCCATCACATACCAACGAGGGGCTTGGTAAAAACACAAAAATGTTTTTTTGGTACCCCAGAAACACTCGTATGACACAGCATCTCAATCAGACACGATCAGGTGCTTCCCCTAATGACCACATTTTAAATGGATGAAGTAATGAATAAACTACACTTACCTAAAGTGAGCTGTAATAGCTGATGACTGCTTGCTCACACAGTGGACATTTTGTCTTTACAGAAGAGTGTATGAACTTTACCAAAACAGGGCCATTGCCTCATTACATTTATATTACATTTATATACACTTTTTATATTGGCTTTGTGTAATTGTGTTAAAGCATCTAAATCGTATTTTATGTTGTCTCTTCTGTTTAAGTTACACCGCTATTGCTCTTGAGGGCAGTGGGGGGAAAAAATGCAATCTGTTTTATCAGTCTGCATTTTCTTTCCCATAATTTTTTTTGGGGGGATTTGAGGGCTGCAGCTTGTCTTTAACGGTTAAGGTCTAAACACATACCCAAAAAAATCCCTTCAAGAATAATTTGGCAGGCTCACAGCCTAGAGTGTCATGAGGGGGATTTTAATAATCTGAATGGGCAGAAAATCAGCACCTGCGTAAGCCGACTTTGAATGCACAGAACGTTTCCAGTGCATAGACTGAGTATAATAACTTGATTGACACCTAATATGCATCTGTGTGTGTGTGTGTGTGTGTGTGTGTGTGTGTGTGTCCTAGCCTCTGACATGAATAGCTGGTACCTGACACGAAGGCTGATGATGATGGACACTTTAAGTGGGAGAGAAAAGAGTCTAACAACCATCCCCAGAGTTATTCGTGTTGCAAGTAACTTAAAAATTAGGTAAAAATGCATGCCTTCACATTTTAGCACACAATGTTAATTGCAATGTTTCATGTTCTTAAAAATAGTTTTGTATGCCCTATAGGTTCCAGCTGGTGCCAAACACCCAGAAAGGACAGGTGTACACTCCACTGATGATCGTGTCCTACTCTGATATTCTCATCACTGACCCAGACAAGCAAACTGTAGCAGTAGGTACACATAAAGTATATATTGAGTATGTGCATGTGTATATAGTTTGTAACGTTTACATGTGTGTGTATTTAGGTATCATTCTCTTTGGAGTATGAGATGGATCAGAATGAAGCACGGGTTAAAACTGATGTGAGTGTTAAAAATGAGTGTCAGATTGAAAAAGTCAAACTTATAAAGTAGTTCTACTTTACGATGATGATGAGGATGATGATGAGGGTGGTGTCTGTATTGTCCAGATTGCTTTTGGTGTTTTGGGTGGAGTGGCTGTTGTTTACTCTCTGTTGAAGACCGCAAGCTGGAAAAGAAGGATTGCTTCCCCTCTCATTGACGTACAGGCAAGCGCACACACACACACACACATACACACACACAAAAGCATATGTAAACACTAAAAGAAGGGATTGATCCTTTCACATGGAATTTAATTAAAAAATAATGCTATCCAAGACATTAGAAAACCGTTGTCTTGTAACATGTTCAAGAGAAGCTTGCAATTTTTCAAAATGAAGTTTAAAGTATATAAAAGTCTACTCAGACTTCCATTAGAAAATAAATCTGAAGATCCGAATATCACGTTATTTATAAATATTAATATGCCAGTTGTTGTTCACTGAGGAAGAGACAGGAGTCAGAGCTAGAGGTAGCAGAGCTGAAGATGTTGAGGTTCTCTTTGGGAGTGACAAGATTGGACAGGATTAGGAACGAGTACATCAGAGGGACAGCTCATGTTGGACGTCTGGGGGACAAAGTTAGGGAGGCCAGATTAAGATGGTTTGGACATGTTCAGAGGAGGGAGAGTGAGTATATTGGTAGGAGAATGTTGGACATGGAGCTGCCAGGCAGGAGGCAAAGAGGAAGGCCAAAGAGGAGGTATATGGATGTAATTAATGAGGATATGAAGCTAGTGGGTGCAAGTGTTGAGGATGCAGAAGATAGGGATAGGTGGAGAGAGATGATTCGCTGTGGCGACCCCTGAAGGGAAAAGCCGAAAGAAGAAGAAGAAAAAGAAGAAGAAATATATGCCAGTTGTTCTGGGTGAATTGTCTTTTAATTTACAGTTTAAATGCAAAATTGATTTTACGCATTAAAATAATTAATGCTCAAATAATGAATTTACCAATATTTTAAAAATATTTAAAATAATGTTATTTTATTTTATTTTTTTGCTTTTGATTTGTATTGACATGTATAAAACATTATAACTATAGTTGGATACTGTTAATAAAAAATGGCATGTACTGTATTTCATTCAGACAATTTTGAAGTTCCTGCTGTTCTACTCTGGAGATCTGGCAAATGTTTTCTTCATCATCACCGTGGGAACTGGTCTGTACTGGCTCATTTTTTATAAGGTCGGTGATTTTTTGCTTAAAATTATGGTTTCTATTAAATTACCTAATTAGAATTTACAATAATTTGAATGTTGGGTTGATCTTTAATATGAAAAATGACAAACTTGGGCAAACACTGACATTTATTTATAATAAAGATAGTATTAACACCGTTAAACACTGCTTTATTTATAGAGGTGTTAACACTTGAACCTGCTCCATTTGCATTGCACTTTTTTGAAGCTTTGGTAAAAATGTGATACCCAGTTTGAATAATAGTGTATTTGGCTGTGGAGGTAATTCTTTATTTTTCCTGTTTCCCAGGCTCAGCAGTTTGTGTCTGTATTGTTGCCATTGCCAGCTCAAGAGGATCGCTTTGTCATATACGTTGGCTGTGCTTTTGCGCTTAAGGTAATATATGAGATGGGATGATATGTAACTTTATTTTTTTAAGTTGTCACAGTAAAGTAGGTCAGCTTTCCCCCCCGTAGGAGAATTAGGCTTCTTGCTATGTGTAATCAAATATCCCTGAGGCCTAGTGGCTACATATGTATTTTTATATAATCTGAAACCATTGATTGTGACTAACTTGTAATCAGTGATGCTGCCGTCAGGTGCTTATTCCTGTACCCATTCCATATATATATCGCACTTTGTTTTTCCTGCAAAATACACACACACACACACCCAAACAAGCGGCAGTAGTGTCTTGTCGCCGATACTGATATAGCTTCTTTACTTGATGATGACTTAACACATGCGCACTGTTCCCTCAAGGTCTTTGATAAAAAAATCTCACCAACTGTTGAGGAAGACTCCACAACACCCTGTAATCCTGAACTGAACTGAACTGAACACCACTTTTTGAACCGGAGTTGCCAAAATTGCTGTAAATCTTTCAGAATTGCCCTAAAATACTGCAATTTCATCAGAAGTAAGATGATTAAGGAATCAGGAGACCAAGAGCCAGTTTTTTAATAAAAGACATGGTTTATTGTGTGGAGGAGTACTGACAACTTGGGCGTTCTATAGTCTAAACAAAAACTGGACACAGCCAGCGTTCATCCTGATGTACTTATCATCAGGACCCAAGAACGGACACTGAGAAATAAAAGAAATCTCTGAACTGAACTTAAAATGAAAATTAAAAAAACAACAAAAAAAAAACACGCTGCACACGTGTGGTCCAAGTTTCTGAATCTCAGCTACGTAAATTTCCTGTAAAATATAAACATAAATTACTGGCAGTATACTTCACTGAAACTCAGCTGCATAAATTACTGGCAGTATACTTTACTGAAACTCAGCTGCATAAATTATTGGCAGTATACTTCACTGAAACTCAGCTGCATAACTGCCTAACTGCATTGCTCTTTCATATTCTGCAGGCGGTGCATTTCCTTCATGAGTTGTGGTTGCAGATGTCAGTGGATATATTCTTTATAGACTGGGAGAGACCTCGCAGTGGCAAGTCCAGTAAATCTGTAGAAGGTAATTCTCACCATCTTTCTTGTAATGCAAGTCAAGAAGCTTTTGTTGCCATTTCAACCATATATAGCTGATGCAGTACACAGTGAAATGAGACAACGTTTCTCCAGGACCCTGGTGCTACATAAAACAACATAGATCTACAAAACAACACAGAGCTAAGGACTTGAAAGTAAGTTGTCCTAGCCACATAAAGTGCATTGTGTGCAACCTAGTGCAAACAGTGACAAAAAGACAATACAAAACAAAACAGGACAGGACTATGGCGTCAAATCACCGCCATAAGTATCGTACCCGTAAAAAAAAAAATCGTACTCATATAAAAAAGTAGCGTGCTCGTAAAAAAAAAAAAAACGGTACCCGAAAAATAGCGTGCTCGTAAAAAAAATTGTACCCGTAAAAAAAAATTACAGTAAATGAACATACTTTCCAGAAGGCCAACAATTCACTAAAAATGTTTTTTTATTGGTCTTATGAAGTATTCTAATTTGTTGAGATAGAGAATTGGTGGGTTTTTGTTAAATGTGAGCCAAAATCATCACAATTAAAAGAACCAAAGACTTAAACTACTTCAGTCTGTGTGCATTGAATTTATTTAATACACGAGTTTCACAATTTGAGTTGAATTACTGAAATAAATGAACTTTTCCACGAGATTCTGATTTATTGAGATGCTCCTGTATATAGCGTTGCAGTTTCATGTTATGCCTCAGTTCCCTTCTTTTCTTTAATAAACCCTTCTTAACATAGCTATGAGGCTAAAGGAAGTTTATAACCTCTAGTTTAGCAAGTGAGTGATAATAGTGATTCAGTTTTAGTGTGCTGTATTTGCTTTTAGCAAAATAAAACCTGCAGGTTAACTGACACAACAGCAATGGTATATATGTGCCATGTTTTCAGGGTGTGGTGAAGGAAAGACCGCAGCACCAACAGTCAGCATCTGGAGAACGTACTTTGTGGCTAATGAATGGAACGAGATCCAGACCATCCGTAAGATCAACCCGACCTTCCAGATTATCTCTGTGCTCTTCTTCCTGGAGGTGAGCTGTTCTGCACACAGAGCCATAACTGTATGTGTATGTTTGTGCATGGTTAGATTTTGGGTTTGTGTGTGTGTGTGTGTGTGTGTGTGTGTGTGTGTGTGTGTGTGTGTGTGTATATGGGTATTAACAGGTAGTGAGATTCTCCAGCCTTGCATTGAGAGACCCTTCTTCTGAGCTTCAGCGCT
Source organism: Hemibagrus guttatus (assembly GCA_033459395.1). NCBI lineage: Eukaryota > Metazoa > Chordata > Actinopteri > Siluriformes > Bagridae > Hemibagrus > Hemibagrus guttatus. The sequence continues at coordinate 13,071,942 of JAUCMX010000020.1, forward strand.
CATCTGAGGAATTCATACCCTCCTACAGCCGCATACTGCGCTATGGTGTGGCAGCTGCGGTGTGGCTTTGCATTGGTTTCATACAGGTGCGCACACACACACACACACGAATGATACAAATATTTGTCACAGAATACTTTCTGTCCTCTACAGATTATAGGTTTATCCTCTAATACACACACACACACAAAATCACCATGTGATTTTTTTTTTTGCTTGTTTTTAGTAGAGTGGAACTAACAAGAACTTGCACAATAAAACAGAGCTTAATAACTGGGCCTTTAATAACGACACTATTAACTGTACTCCAAAATGGTCTGGGGGAAAAAAATCACAAATTAAAACAAATGAAATATCTGATTATCCGTGAGTTCACAGAACATCCTGCCATATTTCATTGAATGGTCTGCTTAATTATGCTGCGTTTATGCTATCAAAATAAACTTCCCCAAAATGTAGCGCAAAATTGGAATTGAAAATGAATGTGGTGGTGTGACATCATAACTCCTTTCTTCATTCATTTCTTCATATTCAACAGCTGCTGTATCCCGGTCAGTGTCATGCTGGATCCAGAGCCTGGGAACAAGAGAGAAATCACAAAATATACTAAATCATTACTTTTCATTACTCTAAAATAGAATTCCTCCAAGTACTTAGATTAGAGAAGAGGTCAAAACTGTTATTCTATTTGCTCTTGGTGCAGGTGCCTTAAATCAGGTTTTGGATAGAGTAAGATTCACTCTATGCCTTAGATCTGGCCTTCAAGGACATTGTCCTGCATCCTTACACACACACACACACACACACACACACACACACACACACACACACAGACGCTCTAGATAAGAGCATCTGCCAAATGCCAGACACACAAGCCTATAATAAGAAGTAGATGTGCTAAACTTCTGGTTACCAATATAAATGTGTGACAGCAGAATATAATGAAGGATAAACTAATATTAAATAATTAATTAATGGATCTATGATTAACAAATTAAAATCAGGTGAAGTTAAATCATCCACCATATGTCTTGCAGATCTTTCACAGCATTAAAAGTAACTAGAAATGGTTAAGAATGTAATCGGGGGCAAATTGCCATGGCGGAAGTGGAATAAAACCCTTTGGGATGTTTTGACAATTACAATATCAATAAGCCTTGTCTTGGGTCACCATATCAAGGTGTTATGTGTTTTCTTTTCTTCAGATCATCTTCTCTGTTTTCTACGAGCGCTTTGTGGAAGACAAGATTCGCCAGTTTGTGGATCTCTGCTCTATCAGCAACGTGAGTCTACCTAGCAGCTCGAATCTGAATGCTGGTGTGTAGAATGTAAGCATATTTATATAAAACCATCTGCAAGCTTGACATGCACAAGCAAAATACAAGGGTGATTACTAAGAGTTCTGTATTTTCATAAGGAACATTGCTCGATCGGTGGGTTTGTGTCAATGTCTGTCTGATGGAAAATATTCAAATACATTGTGATTATTAACATCATGAAAAGTGAAAATGAATAGGACCTAAAGGCAGGTATTACATTTGAAGAAGCCTGTTTCCTTAGATTGAATCCAAAATAAAATAATACTTTTATTACATTCAAGAAGGGCACGGTGGCTTGGTGGTTAGCACGTTTGCCTCATACCTCCAGGGTTGGGGGTTCGATTCCCACCTCTGTCGTGTGTGTAGAGTTTGCATGTTCTCCCCGTGCCACAAGGGTTTCCTACCCACGATCCAAAGACATGCATTGTAGGTTGATTGGCATCTCTAAATTGTCCGTAGTGTGTGATTGCGTGAGTGAATGAGAGTGTGTGTGTGCCCTGTGATGGGTTGGCACTCCGTCCAGGGTGTATCCTGCCTTGATGCCCAATGATGCCTGAGATAGGCACAGGCTCCCTGTGACCCGAGAATAGATCGGATAAGCGGTAGACAATGAATGAATATTACATTCAAAAAGTTTGACTTAATATTGATTAATGTCAGGGTTAATAGGTTAATATTGATTATTGTTATTCACATATTCTATGCCTCCATTCCTCATGAACAGAACACACTTTCTTTACACTCTGCACTCTTTTATTTCACATTTATATCATAAGATGCGTCACAAATAGCATATTTATTCACTATTCTACATCATTTTTGTAGTTTAAATATTGAGTAATGTGATCACATTGAAAACTCCAACAAGAAGTTCAAGTTCCTGGAAGATGCACTTCTTCAAAGTAAAACACGAAGTGTGGAATGATGGACACTTTAAGCACTCAATGGTCATAGCTTTGCCTACATAGTGAATGAGGGGTGGGGCTACCAGGAGCTGACGCTTGATGACGTATTACTTTTTACTTACTTTACTTTACTAATGTCACACAATTAGCACATTCAAAAAACAAAAATTTAAGTATTTATTTTTTGCACCTGCACTTACATACAGTGATTCTTTTATCACCCACAACACACCCTTTGCATGTGTCATTTATCAGATTTCCACCCAAATTTGTGCCTTTAATTAGGACCTTATTAAATCTGGGACTTGGTGACCTGTAACTAATAAAGCTGCATCTCGGTTATTGTAAAGGCATTTTATTTTTTGCGAATGGATGCGTTCTAGGTATCAGTATTGCTGCTTTCTCAGCGCTGTTTTGGCTACTACATTCACGGCCGATCTGTGCACGGCCATGCCGACACCAACATGGAGGAGATGAACTCCAACCTGAAGAGAGAGGCAGTAAGAATTGTTTGAATCATAAATGTATACATTTGAATATTTCATGATGTGGAATACTATTGGGCTGTGTGTGTGTGGGGTGTGTGTGTGTGTGTGTGTATATGCTTTCTGCAGGAGAATCTTTGCGGCCAGAGAGGACTATTACCTAATTCTGACGTTCAGACTTTTCAGATCTCCATAACAAGCCGTCTGAGGGCGCAGTATGACCGTATATTCGAACCCCTCAGCCGAGTAAGCACTGTTTAGTTTCTCTCATTTGGATATGTATTACATTGTTCAAAGCAAACTCCACCCTGAAATATATTTAATATGTTTATATAGAGGTAGATGTGATGCTCTTAGTGATTCTGGTGCTAATTTGTTGATTGATAATGTAACTTTGTCATTTTTGTAACACGTAGCAGTTTATACAGTGCCATGCTGATGTCACATGGAGATATTGCTAGTGCTGTTATAATAGCAATTAATAGTCTCTCTTTAGGTTGAAATGAAGCAATGGTTAAAATCTCAGAGCTGCCACAGTCAGTAGGTGGCTGAACTGCATTGTGGGTAATGAAGGAATCAATGATACTAGATCAACCTGTTGTTTAATGAAATGATAACAAATTCATGACAAAATAAATCTTAGATGCTATTATAAGATTATGAAAAGCTACTTTTTAAAGAAGATTTCCAACTGTACAAGGCCTTTATTAACATGACTGAGCAGATTATAAATGTCGTTTCCTTCGTCACACAGAGAAATGGACCCTCACGATTGATCGATGCCTCTGCCAACCCGTTCGAGCAGAACACAAAAGCCTATCACACCATGAACCGCTTTCTCGCCTCTGTTATTGACCATGTGAGACATTTTTTAACTTCATCTTTACCACTCATGCACATGGCACTGTGTTCAGCATGTGCTCACTCGTTTTGTTCTCCATCAGGCTCATCGTGAGATGGATTACATTGTGAAAGATAAACTGCTCTTTGAAAGAGTCATCGGAATGGAGTTTATTGAACCCCTGGACAAAAGCATTTTTTATAATGGTGAGCTATGCAACACAACGCTTTGTGATAATGAACCAATATGTTGGTTGTCATATTGTTCGTTTACAAAATAAAGGAGCTTTGTGAATTTACAAAATAACAAAAAAACGCATTTTGTACATTTCCTTCTATGGGTCAAGGAAAATCATTCACTAGGGATAAATCAAACTCTAGATCTACATCCAGATATACACTGATCAGGCATAACATTATGACCACCTGCCTAATATTGTGTTGGTCCCCCTTTTGCTGCCAAAACAGCTCTGACCTGTCATGCACTGTGTATTCTGACACCTTTCTATCAGAACCAGCATTAACTTGTTCAGCAATTTGAGCAACAGTAGCTGTTGGATTGGATCACACGGGCCAGCCTTCGCTCCCTCCGTGCATCAAAGAGCCTTGGTCGCCCATGACCCACTTTTTATAGATACTGACCACTGCAGAGCGGGAACACCCCACAAGAGCTGCAGTTTTGGAGATGCTCTGATCCAGTGGTCTAGCCATTACAGTTTAGTCCTTGTCAAACTCGCTCAAATTCTTACACTTGCCCATTTTTCCTGGTTCTAACACATCAACTTTGAGGACAAAATGTTCACTTGCTGCCTAATATATCCCACCCACTAACAGGTGCCATGATGAGGAGATGCTCAGTGTTATTCACTTCACCTGTCACTGCTCATAATGTTATGGCTGATCGGTGTATGTAAAGCTTATTTGTGATCTGAAATAGAGTCTCTTTATGTGTTTTCTTTCCAGATGACTCTTACTCCTTCGCAGAGGTGCTTTTCTACGGGAACGAGGCAACGCTGTTGATCTTTGACACACTCTTTTTCTGTGTTGTTGATCTCGGCAGTCAGAACTACATTCTGGCAGCTGTGCTAACATATGTACAGCAACTGGTTAGTAAATGTGTGTGTGTGTGTGTGTGTGTGTGTGTGTGTGTGTGTGTGTGTGTAGATATCTGAACAGGATGTACACTACCGTTCAAAAGTTTGGGAGTATTTGGAAATTATTTTGTTTAAGAGCACTGGTGCCTCCAACTCCTTTTTTTTCACTGTTCTATAAGAGAGTAGTTCACAGCGTGGTAAGATAAGTTCATACCATGAAAAGAAGAAAAGGTAAAGTCTTTTTTGAACCTGTAAACAAACCCACAATTTATGATACTTCAGTTACTAAACAAACCTAAAGAATGCCATTATTGCTTTATTAATCAGCTGTGCTAGCATAAATGCAAGTGTTTAGGGTTAGAATATTTTAATATTATAAAAATGTTGTTAAAATTTTCCATTACAACCCACACACAAATCATACACTGCTTCTATATCTGTCTTAGACTCCCACAGTCCAGCACATTTAGAAATGTAAACTTTTAGCGTTTATAGAGGTGTTAGACCATTCCTGTTTTTGAGCATACGGAGTTCTCTAGTCCTCTAGTCCTCGACATGGGACACCCTGACATGGTGTCCCTCGTGCCTTCTTCATGACCCTTCTCTCTCAGATCCTTTTCCTTCTCAGGCCGGGGATAGAGACATCCATTTTGTTTACTGGGTTGTTGTGTCAGGTTTCAACAGCTCCCCTACTTTACCCAGAGTTAACAATACATTTCCCTTATGGGATCAATAAAGTATCCATCCATCCATACATACATACATACATACATACATCCATTCATACATCCATCCATACATCCATACATACATACATACATACATACATACATACATACATACATACATACATCCATTCATACATCCATCCATCCATCCATCCATCCATCCATCCATACATACATACATACATACATACATACATATATATATATCCTTGGTATTCATTATCTATTGTTTTCTCACTGTACATCCCTAAAACCTGATAACTGCCTGTCTTGGTTTTCACAAACCCTTGTTTATGGTTTCATACACTGTGGTTAATAACAGCGGCGTTTAGAACGAAAAAACCCCAGGTTAAGCACAGTGTGAAATCCCCTCGGGTGTGGTTAATGTATAATGATAATTATGTTTAACCAGTTTAACTTATAATAAGAAATTTGATCATTTCAAAAGTGAATATTTTTGATTAATGAATTTTATGATCACACGAAAATGGCCTATTATACATTAATCATAAGGTTAAATTTATTGATGACTGTGATGGTTCTGACAGGGGTGGGACAAAGGAAACTGGAGGCAGATTTTCAGACCTTTTCAGAATTTTCAACGGTTCAATACAGATACATGCGCACACACACACACACACACGCAGTTCTGTGTGCTCCACTCTCTCAACCGTGTCCCCGCTTGCCTGGCTCAGTTTAATTTTTTATATGTCCAATTTGTTAAATACAAGTTACATTTGCATATAATTGAGTCCTTAAAGCTATACATTGTATTTTAAGCCAAAAATTTGTAATTAGGCTTGTATAAGTTACAAAATCAACAGGATATGTCTGGAATCATTCAGATGATCATCACAATCTATATTGTGTGTGTTTTTTTTTCTCACAGGCCTTCAGGCTGATTCGAAATGTCTCTGGTCGCAGGAACCTGGCCAGAAAAACTCTGGTTGACAAAAGATTCCTCATCTAATTTACTTATTTCATCTTGTACATTTAGCATTAATAACACTTATATTGTATTTTTTACTTTGCCAAAGCAAGTTGTGTTTTGATGCCTTTGTGTTTTATATGGATTTGTGTGGTTTGAATTTTTTTTTGTATAGTTTTTTGAGTAGAGTACAGGAAATTCAGTATTTTTCTACATCATTAAACACTATTGATTGACTGTATTGATTGTGTACAGTATATGTTGTAGAATGAAGATGTTCATTCATAGCAGACCACACAACATTCAGCATGTTGTGTGGTCTGCTATGCTTTTCTCTTCACCATTCTTATAAAAAAAAAAAAAGTGGTTATTTGACATTTACTGCATTTGGCAGACACCCTTATACAGAGAGACTTGCATTTATTTCATTTATACAACTGAGCAATTGAGGGTTAAAGACCTTGTGCAAGGGTCCAGCAGTGGTAACTTAGTGCTCCTGGGATTCAAACTCTCAACCTTCCAATCCAACACCTGAACCACTGAGAGCTACCACTTCCGTGAGTTACTGTAGCCTTGCTGTCAGCTGGAAGTAGATCTGGCAACAAGTCATTTCACCTACAGAGTTGCTGTTCAATACATACTTTTGGTTTGTTACTCCGTATAAACTCAAAATGCCCATCTATCACCATGGTCATGTCATGTCATGGTCAAGGTCACTGAGAACATTTTTCTCCTATCTCATTAAACTGCACCTGTGTTCAGAACCCAGACACTCGAGGCCAAACAAATAATAATTGAACAGACAGGGAAGAATGGCTTACATTCACTAAAGTCTTATCTTTACTGAAAAGCTGTCTTTAACTGAAGTCTTTTTCTTTGGTTTGATTAATTTTTATAGGTGAAATGAATGAATTTAGACTTTTCCCCCTAGACTTACATTAAAGTCTACATAAAAAAATAGACTAGAAAACTAGTATGGAACTCAAAAAGAAATCCTTTCCAACCTATTGCCGTAACTTAACCCAAACTTTAGAATTAATGTTGGCTTTAACCTCAGTTTTATCTAATGTAGCAAATAATTAAATATTTCAGTAAATAATAAGTAAATAATTCAGTAAATGGTGGCAATGCTATTCACTGCACCACCCTACCACCCGGTTAGGAATATTAAAAACCTAAAACTACAACTGTACAACTTCATACATTTCCCTTAACTAGCAAACACAAACCAGAAATGAATTTAAATACAGATATATTAATTGTTTTCTACCAGTAATAAATAAATAATGCCACATAAGTTCATTCAATAAGAGCATGTTCCTAAATGCTGATAATCGATTCAACCCACGTCTTCTAGTGTAAATATCAGATCATACTGATTTTCAATAACAGCAAAAAATTCACTTCATTATTTAATATTGATTATATTTTGTACGCTATTTTTCGGAACATTCGGAACATTGACGTTTGCAATCAGTGATTCTGCATATGAAAATTGGAGCAAGATATAGTTAAAAAAAAGAGAGAAAGCGATTCACAGAGTCATTTCTGTAAAGTTATTCAAGAATTTTGTGGTTAGTAAACTGCAATCTAACCTGCAACTGCCTTTCAAAATTGTCTCCTACACACACATTGTCTCCTACACACACAATACAGGTATTTTGAATTGTTACTCTGACCAGTGTCCTAGTTTAAAGATGATCAGTACCTTGTTAGAATTTATTTTATCCTGTATAGAAAAATATAAAACCTTCTTCTCTGTCTAATTAAGCTATGAGTTTTTGTGCATTTCCAGTTTTAGTTCTCCTTTGATTCTTGTGTTTCCTGTTTGTATGTTAAATGATGTGCATGGTAATATTGAAACTGGCTGCTTCTAGTTTCTGTCACTGGCCTCATCTGACCTCGGAAATAAGGCCGCTGTATAAGTAGACTCTCCAGATGACAAATTCATTGTATTTGTGCATTGTGCATTGTAGGTTGATTGCCATCTCTAAATTGTCCGTAGTGTGTGATTGTATGAATGTTTGTGTGCCCTGCAATGGGTTGGCACTCCGTCCAGGGTGTATCCTGCCTTGATGCCCAATGACGCCTGAGATAGGCACAGGCTCCCCGTGACCCGAGAATAGATCGGATAAGCGGTAGACAATGAATGAATTAACATGGGCTTAATCTTAATGGAAATATATATATATATATATTTATATCTAGAAGCAAAGCAATCTTTATTTGGAAGTGTCTGAAGATTTAAGATGAGGGGATGAAGACAGGATTTACAAACAAATGAATAAGCAATAATTTCAGATGATGTGTTTTCTTAAACTGGTTTGATCTTGAAGCAGTGAGATCGCTGTGTTTTAGAACTGTGTAAAAAGATGAACCAAGGCTTTGTTAAACAGTTATTCTGAAGACTGACTCGACTTTTTCTGATTAATAATCAAAGAAATATTTGGTGAGTATATAATATACTGTATTAGTATTTAGTCAGCATCGAATGGAAAACCTAACTAGGTGTTGGTTGAAATTTTGAAATAATTTCTGCCTGGGTTTATTTATAGGCATGTTTGGGCATGCCTCAAAGTTTCCTTTCTCATTAGGCTGAGTCAGAAATCTCTGGTCTCAGACATCAATGCAAATTCACCAGATTTACCAAATTCAAAGGCCATTTTAGACATGTTAAAAAACACCACAGTGTTTATCTTACCTGATGAGATTCTGTGTTCTTTCTTTCTTTCTTTCTTTCTTTCTCTCTTTCTTTCTTTCTTTCTTTCTACACACACACATACATGTATATAATTTCTTCCCATCGTGTGTTAAGTTTTTAGAATAAAAATGTAGGGTGTGTTGTGCCACGAATGTGTCATAAAGTAGGAAAGTACCTCAGGAGATATTGGTGGCAGAGGAAGGCAGGGCTTGCAAAAAGAAAAAAAAAGGACAGCTTATCTAATGTGTTGAAGGTATAAAAAGAAGCGTGCAGACTCAACAGCGGAACTGCCTGGTTTTGTTTCTTAAAATATAGTCAAAAGTAATTATTTTGACATCACAACAACTGGATTTTGAGATTAGCTTCCTTCTTTTGCTAATATTTAAAGATATTCTTTTTCAAGTTTGTTAATTTTGCTAAAAATCAGCCATCAGTTTACAGGGGCTGGGAGGAAGCTGTTACATTTGCTGTTTGTACACTGAGGACAGAAAACAAGAGGTGACAATGTCTACCAAAAGGTAACGAAATAAACATTTATAAAATTATATTGACAATCTTAATTATAGAAACCTGTCATATAAATATTTAACCCAATTTAAGGGTTAAACATGTTGTGGGGTTTTTTTCAGCCTAAAAAAGTAGTCTAATGTGTTGGAAATGATCTTGATTTTTATAATTTTGATTTTTATAATTTTAGGGAATGTTGGTTTGTTTATCTTTTCGACATTATTTTACGTTAAAGATTATTTTCAGTGTGGTTTCAAAATCCAGGCAGAAGACAAAAAAAAATCGCAGATACAACACATAAAATCAACTTGTTTCTTTTCCTTCTATGTAAATAAAAATGTGAAATAGAGTAAATAAAACAGAGAATCAAAAAGCCGACTCACTGACTGAATCAGTTTACATGCTTGAGTCACTGACTGAATCAGAGAAGATTGATACACATGCTTGACTCATTGAGTGAATCAGAGTGAATCAGTTTATATGATCAACCCACTGAGTGAATCTGAGTAAATCAATTTATATGCTCGACTCACAGAGAGAATCAAAGTGAATCAGTTTAAATGTTCGACTCATTGAGCAGCGCATAGAGAAGATTCCAGTGAAAATACGTGCCCCGAAATCACTTTTAGCAAGAAATTCTGAAATTTTAATGACTCACATAAATTACAGTCATCGCCGGTTTGAGAAGCACTTCCGTTCTTAATATTTAATAGCTATTTCAGGAGGCTGAAGTTAGTTCTTGATCACCAATTTCTTTTAAAGATGTTTCGTTACACCTGAAAAGGTCCAGTAGTGGCGCGTGTAGATGGCACTGTGAACCACACTAATGTAGTCAAAGCTGTAAACACCGAATAAACGGGAAAACAACCATCAAATAGAAGTTGCTTTCGGCTGCTCCCTGTTCGGGGTCGCCACAGCGGACCAACTGGTCCTCACAACAACTTCGCCCAGGTTCTACACCAGATGCCCTTACATTGTTACTGTTACCTTTTTTGTAAATGTAAAGGTAATAGACAATACACTAGTCTCACAACCGTTTTGAAGCACTTTGTATCATTGTTTTGAGTGTAGGCAAATCTGTGTAAATTCACATTTTTTAATTAGTACAGGCTGTGTAAAACATGTACAGATAAAATGCCTGACAAATTAAAACCAGTATTTTTCTTTTTAGAGAATGGTTGGAAGGCAGAAGTACCAGAGGTGCTGAATACAAATATTGTGAAGGGAAACATGTTGGTTTAACTGAGCTGAGAGAGGACTTCCGTAAACACCGCTACCTGGGAAAAGAAAGCATTCCCCATTATCCTAAATATGTCTTCAATGAGCCCAACGTTTGCCATGTAACTGAGACTAGTGGCCTTTATGGAGTCTTCAATGACAATGGATTCAGAGGTGGTGATGATGGCTTCCTGTGGTGGAGCCTTTCAGTGTCTGATGACTCAATGCAACAAAAGTATTTCCTGGAAGAATTCGCTACTTCTCCCGCATTTCAGACTGAATCCCGATATGGAAACTTCCGCTTCACTTTTCAACTAACAGAGCTCCTGAAACATTACAGCAAGCAGTTCTGCAGCAGAACTTCTCCGACTCTACGCGTGTTAGACACCAAGATCTACAAGCAAGAAATTGTCTATTGTGTTTTGGTGCATCCACAATACATGAGGCACTATGGGAAATATCCTCGCCTACCTGCTAATACTAAGCAATTGTGTGGGTACAGCAAAAAGACAATGACCTGGCACTGTCAGTCACCTTCAGATAATTATCAATACAGCCTGGAGATGAATGGTGAGGATGGTGTAGTGTATGCCAGTCCACTGGACAGGACAGAATATTTTGCATGGGATAAAGTAGCCGTGGCCTTCCACATGAAGAAGAATTGGGTACTGCGTTTAGGTCGCAGACGGCTATTAAAACACTTGAGTGTATGTGGGATAGCATCAAAAAATCTGGTAGAAGGGCCAAAAATGTCTGTCCAGGAGGCTGAGGAAGAAGTAGAGTACTTGAAAGAAAAGTTTAATCTTTGAAAAAAAAATTCAGATCTTTGACCAGAGATGGTTGGTCTTGATTCTGTAGTTAAACAAAAGTTGTAACTCGAACAAAAACACCCAGACCACTTCATTAAAATCAGAATGAAACTAATACGCCACAGCACTGTTATTGTTGTTCTCAGTACTGATCGGTCAGAAGGTACTGATTAATTTTCTATAACAACAACTCTGACAGCGCAGGGTGCAATTCAAATGACATGTTTATGTTAATCCATTCTTATAATACAATTGTTGAATCTTTCTGTAACATGTTCACCATTAATGGAAGGAGTCTTCAGAGTCAGCACTCTTATTCTAAGTTAAGGTATCTTTATTTGTCACATATACATTACTGCGCAGGGAAATTCTTTCTTCACATATCCCATCCTTGGTGGTTGGGGTCAGAGCATAGGGTCAGACATGGAGCAGGGTGGGTTGGAGGCTGTGCTCAAAGGTCCAGCAGTGGCATCTTGGCAGCGCTGGGGCTTGAACCCCAATCTTCCCGTCAACAACCCAGAGCCTTAACCACTTGAGCTACCACCGTCCCATGCTAACATTGAGTGTTTTTATGTATCTGATCTCCTTATACTGTCTCCTAGATGGTTGTGAAATATCAAAAATCTTTTAATTCAAGCTCTGTATTTTGTTATATTGAATCTATAAAACCTTCAAAATGCTTCTGCATATTTACACATGATATATATGTAACATTTTATTTGTTACTTTAGTCAATGTTTTTGGTTTCCTGGTATTTTTTGCATCTTTAAAAGAACATTTGTTCTGTTCTGTTTGCTCTGTTTGTTTTTTGCCCATTGACAGAAAAATGCATTAAAGGTAATGAGGAGAATCTTTGAAAATTTGGATTACAGTCTGATCTGTGCAATGATATCGATAATGTGGTGTTCACATGCATAATGGATGGACGAGTTTAAGTGGTGTTCAGGGTTGAAAAATATTTGAGTATTTATACGTTATCATTATTCTTAAGTATTATTTTGGCATATTTTAATTAAAATTTTATATAGTCTAATCAAGATGAGGGGATGAACACAGGATTTACAAGCAAAGGAATAAGCAATAATTTCAGCAGATGTGTTTTCTTAAACTGGTTTGATCTCGAAGCAGTGAAGCTGATCTGAAAGCCAGAATTAATTCGCTCATTGGTTGACTCAAGTAGGGCCTCCTGGTGGTCCAGCGGCAGGATCCCGTGCTCTCATTGCTGCGGCCCGTGTTTGTTTCCCGGGCAGGGAGCCCACCCAGCCACTGAAGAGTTAACTGTCAGTGCCAGTCCCAAGCACGGGTAAAATGCGAGCGTTGCGACAGGAAGGGCATCTGGTGTAAAGCCTGTGCCAAATTGAGCAGACCAGAAATGATCCGCTGAAAAAAAGAAGTGGACCCTGCCACTGCGTGGGACAAATGCTAAAAAAACAACAAAAAAAACAAAACAAAACTATTGATTGACTCAATGGTTCAAATGATATTATACTTATATCTGATCATCTCTCAAATGACAACTTATAAACATTTACATTTTAACTGAAATAATTTCAACTGAAATTTTTATCCAAAGTGATAAAATAAAAGTGTGTCAGAATTCAATCTATATATTTATTTAACAGGAATTAGACAACATGCAAGTTTTGGCATCATGATGAGGTTCAGTTTAGGCATGTTGGGGCATGCCTCAAAGTTTCATTTCTCGTTAGGCTTGGGCCGTCTCAAAGTTTCGTTTTTGGTGACAAAAGCATCAGACAACTTTGAACGACAATTTCAGACACTTACAGACGCCACAATAACTTAGCTGCAAAGTAGAAAGTGACTTGCTTCAAGATGATTAACAGATGAATAGAAATATAAACTTAAAAAAAAAAAAAGACTGGTGGTATCATACCACCATTAAAGGAATATTATGGAGGATAGTTTATGATTTGGGCAAGAAAACATAGTGTGGGGCCACGGTGTGGCCAAATAAAAAGAGAGAAAATCTAGCTTGGTGAGATAACTGTGTTTTAGAACTTTATAAAAAGATGAACCAAGGCTTTGTTAAACAGTTACTCTGACTTGATTTTTGTTTGATTAATAAAATGTCTACTTTTTGACATCAGGCCTCAAACATTTTATTCCATGACATCTCTTTACTTTTAATGGAAAAAAAAAAAAAAAAAAAAAAATATATATATATATATATATATATATATATATATCTGTTTATTCAGAAGCATGGCAGTCTTCATTTCAACAAGTTAGGAAACAATCAATCAATCAAAGATTTATTTATATAGCACTTATTAACAACTTCAGGTTGACCAATGTGCTTTACAACACAAATAAGAATAAAATAACAATAAACATGTAAAAATTAAGAAATTAGGAAGATTAAGAGATAGATATGGACAAACAATCAAACAGGAAGCATGGAACTATTAAAAATACATCTCATCAACATTAAGAATATAATATTAAGAGCATATTATCACACTACTATAAACTAAAAGCTAGTGTAAATAAGTGTGTTTTTAATTTGGATTTAAACAATTCCAGATCCGTAACAGATCGGATTTCAACAAGGGTCTTTCAGCAGGGTGCACAAAACAGATGAGGAAGCAATAAGTCATCAGAAAAGGAGGAGCTGTGTTGTTTTTAACTGCTTTGAAGGGCACTGTTTCAGTCTATTTTTTCATCAGCAGAGCTGGTCCGAAAGTCAGATCTGATTCATTCATTTGGTGAGTATATACTATACAGTATTAGTATTTAGTCAGCAATGAATGGAAAACCTAACCAGGTGTTGGTTGAAATTTTGGCGTAATTTCTATCTGGGTTTATTTATAGGCATGTTTGGGCATAGGCAAAGTATTTTATTCGTCAGTCAGTTGAAAAGAATTGAAACGTTTTAGAATGTTTCGCAAATGAAAAAGTCATTGCAATTATTATTAATCACCAGAAATATTGTCTTTATGAGTAAGAAAATTTGTTTGTAAGATATAAAGTATATCTTATTTGTATTTATTCAATATTGCACTCTATTTATACCTCAAGTGTAAGATAAATTACAACTACCACTGAGATGTGATATTTGGGTATTAAGAAAGTGTTGTGTTATCTGTGATGTGTGTGTTGAATACTGTACTGAATGCATCATTTTGTGATGAAACAACAACAAATTCATATGTAAATGTATATGATAAATAAAATGGATGTGATTCTGATTTTAAATGGCCTACAACAAAAAGAGACTCAACAAAGGAAAGTGTAATGAAAGTTTATAGGATCAACATACGTATCTGAAGTATGAGTTATTAAAATTAATAAACTGGAATGCCTCAAAAGAATGACGTTCAAAGGTTTAGGTAGTTTCCTTACAGAACACTGGCCAAGAATTTCTTCATGAACCCACCATGTGCTAATTTTCTTGAAGAGTGATTTAGGGTGTGTTGTGCCGCGAATGTTTTATAGAGTAGGAAAGTACCTCAGGAGATATTGGTGGCAGAGGACGAAAGGACTTGCAAAAAGAAAAAAAAGGCGGCTTATGTATTGTGTTGAAGAAAGTATAAAAAGATGTGCACTGACTCAGCATTCGGGGATTTTCAATGAACTGTCTTGTTTCGTGCCTCACACCTCCAGGGTTGGGGGTTCGATTCCCGCCTCCGCCATGTGTTGTGTGGAGTTTGCATGTTCTCCCCGTGCCTCAGGCGTTTCCTCCGCGTACTCCGGTTTCCTCCCCTAGTCCAAAGACATGCACTGTAGGTTGATTGGCATCTCTAAATTGTCCGTAGTGTGTGATTGCGTGAGTGAATGAGAGTGTGTGTGTGTGCCCTGCGATGGGTTGGCACTCCGTCCAGGGTGTATCCTGCCTTGATGCCCAATGACGCCTGAGATAGGCACAGGCTCCCCGTGACCCGAGAATAGATCGGATAAGCGGTAGACAATGAATGAATGTCTAGTTTCGTTTCTTTTGACATCACAACAACTGGATTTTGAGATTAGCTTCCTTCTTTTGCTAATATTTAAAGATATTCTTTTTCAAGTTTGTTAATTTTGCTAAAAATCAGCCATCAGTTTACAGGGGCTGGGAGGAAGCTGTTACATTTGCTGTTTGTACACTGAGGACAGAGAACAAGAGGTGACAATGTCTACCAAAAGGTAACGAAATAAACATTTAGAAAATTATATTGACAATCTTAATTATAGAAACCTGTCATATAAATATTTAACCCAATTTAAGGGTTAAACACGTTCTGGGTTTTTTTTTTCAGCCTAATTTGATAAACCAAGTAGTCTAATGTGTTGGAAATGATCTTGATTTTACAGTTTCAAGTTTAGAGAATGTTGGTTTGTTTATCTTTTGGTCATGAAAAAGAAAACGTTAAAGGTTATTTTCAGTGTGATTTCGAAATCCAGGCAGAAAACACTACAGCTTTGTTATCATTAAAAAATTCACAGATAAAGCAATAAAAATGTGAAATAGAGTAAATAAAACAGAGAATCAAAAAGTAAAACGTACGACACACTTACATGCCCGACTCACACTGAGTGAATCAGTTTACATGCTCGACTCACTGAATTGAATCAGTTTACATGCTCGATTCATTGACTGAATCAGTTTACATGGTCGATTCGCACTGAGTGAATCAGTTTACATGCTCGACTCATCGACTGAATCAGTTTACATGCTCGACTCACACTGAGTGAATCAGTTAACATGCTCGACTCACTGAGTGAATCAGTTTACATGCTCGATTCGCACTGAGTGAATCAGTTAACATGCTCGACTCGCACTGAGTGAATCAGTTTACTTATTCGACTCACTGAGTAGATCAGTTTACATGCTCGACTCACTGACTGAATCAGTTGACATGCTCGACTCACTGACTGAATCAGTTGATATGCTCGACTCACTGACTGAATCAGTTAACATGCTCGACTCGCACTGAGTGAATCAGTTTACTTGTTCGACTCACTGAGTAGATCAGTTTACATGCTCTACTCACTGAGTGAATCAGTTTACATGCTCGACTCACTGACTGAATGAGTTTACATCCTCGACTCACTGACTGAATCAGTTGACATGCTCGACTCACTGACTGAATCAGTTTACATGCTCGACTCGCACTGACTGAATCAGTTAATATGCTCGACTCACTGACTGAATCAGTTAACATGCTCGACTCGCACTGAGTGAATCAGTTTACTTGTTCGACTCACTGAGTAGATCAGTTTACATGCTCGACTCACTGACTGAATCAGTTTACATCCTCGACTCACTGACTGAATGAGTTTACATCCTCGACTCACTGACTGAATCAGTTGACATGCTCGACTCACTGACTGAATCAGTTTACATGCTCGACTCACTGACTGAATCAGTTAACATGCTCGACTCGCACTGAGTTAATTCAGTTTATATGCTCGACTCATTAACTGAATCAGTTTACAGTTTAGCTCGTTTACTCACTGACTGAATCAGCGAAGATCGATATACATCCTTTCAGAGTGAATCGGTTTATATGATCAACCCACTGAGTGAATTTGCGTAAATCAATTTATATGCTCGAATCAAAGTGAATCAGTTTGAATGTTCGACTCATTGAGCAGCGCGTAGAGGAGAAGATTCCAGTGAAAATACGTGCCACGAAATCACTTTTAGCAAGAAATTCTGAAATTTTAATGACTCACATAAATTACAGTCGTTGCCAGTTTGAGGAGCACTTCCGTTCTTAATATTTAATAGCTATTTCAGGAGGCTGAAGTTAGTTCTTGATCACCAATTTCTTTTAAAGATGTTCCGTTACACCTGAAAAGGTCCAGTAGTTTCAATCTGGCGCCTGTAGATGGCGCTGTGAACCACACTAATGTAGTCAAAGCTGTAAACACCGAATAAACGGGAAAACGACTATCAGAGGACCAACTGGTCCTCATATCAACATATTTGACATTTTTAAAAACAATAAACCCCTAAGTTCGATATGTAACAATACGCATTCAATCCGTGATAAAGTATGTTGAAAAAAAAAATTATATAATTGAAATTTAACTGCTATGTTTAATGTATGTTAGTGTTATTAATGAATAATAAAATTTACAAGCCAAAGCACATAAAGCTCAGTGTCATTACCTAATTTGATAGATAGATAGATAGATAGATAGATAGATAGATAGATAGATAGATAGATAGATAGATAGATAGATAGATACTTAAAGGCTATTATGTCTGATTCCATATTGAGGGCATTTTCTTTGTTTCTTCCTATTCAGGGTATGTTAATGACAACTACAGCATTATGTGTAAGATGTAGAGCTTTCACTCTGCTGCTGTACTCAATAATATATCCAAATTGTACACCACTACAAACAGGCCTATTGAAAATGCTTCACTATAGGTACTCTGATATGTAGAATGTAGTACAGATTCAGCAGGACATTCACATATACTTGATGACATGCATATCTGATTAGTCAAATTAAAGGACTACATTTTAATCTTTATTAACTACATACTGTTATATATGCCAACATTTTTAAGGGACCCTTGATGGCTGCGGGACCCTAATGAAGTTTATTAGTTAGAACCGGGATTTTAATGATTTATCTTACTTTATCAAAGTGTGCAGCCACACTACACATTTATAGCTCTCTGTTAAAACTAGACTGATATTATTTTGTGCTACTGTTATCTTTTTTGTATATGTAAAGGTAATAAACGATGCAATAATCTCACAACAGTTTCGAAGCATTTTGTATCATTGTTTTGAGTGTATGCAAATCTGTGTGAATTTACATTTTCAATTAGTACAGGCTGTGTAAAACATGTACAGATAAAATGCCTGACAAATTAAAACCAGTATTTTTCTTTTTAGAGAATGGTTGGAAGGCAGAAGTTCCAGAGGCTTTGAATACAAATATTGTGTAGGGGAACATGTTGGTTTAACTGAGCTGAAAGAGGACTTCCCTGAACGCGACTACCTGGGGAAAAAAAACATTCCCCGTTATCCTAAATATGTCTTCAATGAGCCCAACGTTTGCCATGTAACTGAGAAGAGTGGCCTTTGTGGAATCTTCAATGACAATGGATTCAGAGGTGGTGATGATGGCTTCCTGTGGTGGAGCCTTTCAGTGTCTGATATCTCAAAGCAACAAAAGCCTTTCCTGAAAGAATTCGCTACTTCTCCCGCATTTCAGCCTGAATCCCGATATGGAAACTTCCGCTTCACTTTTCAACTAACAGAGCTCCTGAAAGAATACAGCAAGCAGTTCTGCAGCAGAACTTCTCCGACTCTACGCGTGTTAGACACCAAGATCTTCAAGCAAGAAATAGTTTATTCTGTTTTGGTGCATCCAAAATACATAAGGTACTATAGGGAATATCCTCGCCTACCTGTTGATATTGAGCCTGATACTGATTTGTGTGGGTACAGCAAAAAGACAATGACCTGGCACTGTCAGTCACCTTCAGATAATTATGAATACAAGCTGAAGATGGATTATGAGCACGGTGAAGATTATGTCAAGCCACTGAAAAATAGACAATATTTTGTATGGGATAAAGTAGACGTGGCCTTCCACATTAAGAATGGGGTACTGCATTTCAGTCCCAGTCAGCTATTACAACACTTGAGCGTATGTGGGACAGTGCCGAAACCGAATCTGTTAAAAAAGCCAAAAATGTCTGTCCAGGAGGCTGAGGAAGAAGTAGAGAAGTTGAAAGAAAAGTTTAATCTTTGAAAAAAAAATTCAGAGTTGTAACTCGAACAAAAACACCCAGACCACTTCATTAAAATCAGAATGAAACTAATACGCCACAGCACTGTTATTGTTGTTCTCAGTTCTGATCGGTCAGAAGGTACTGATTAATTTTCTATAACAACAACTCTGACAGCGCAGGCTGCAATTCAAATGACATGTTTATGTTAATCCATTATTATAATACAATTGTTGATTTGTTGATTTGGTGAATCTTTCTGTAACATGTTCAACATTTATAGAAGGAGTCTTCAGTGTCAGCACTCTTATTCTAACATTGAGTACATTTTCAAGACTATCTCCTTATAATGTCTCTTAGATGCTTGTGAAATATCAAAAATCTTTTAATTCAAACTTTTTTTGTTATATTGAATCTATAAAACCTTCATAAATGCTTCTGTATATTTATACATTTATATCAGCTAACATTTAATTTGTTACTTTAGTCAATGTTTTTGGTTTCCTGGTATTTTCTGCATCTTTAAAAGTACATTTGTTCTGTTCTGTTGCTCTGTTTGTTTTTGCCCATATACACAAAAATGCATTAAAAGTAATGAGGAGAATCTTTGAACATTCCTTTTATGGGTCGCCACAACGGATCAGCGACTTGGCATGGGTTTTCTGCTGGAAGTCTTTTCTGACACAACCCAGGATTGGAAGAAGCCCTAGTTGCTGCTGGGGAACTGAACACATTCTGTTGTGGTGAGGGTGCAGGATCCTTAGTTGCTAGACTGCCATGGCCAAAAATATCTGTCTGTGAGGCAGAAGTACAGATTTTTTTTTTTTTTAGCAGAGGTGGTTGGTCTTGCTGTAGTTTATTAGAATAAAAATAATATGAGACAGCACTGTTATATTCGTAATTCTGTTCGGTCAGATGGTGATGATTAATTTTCAGTAACGGACACTTTTCTCATTTTGGATTTCAATATGTATAATGATTGAACAGAAGACAGAGGGGTTTGTACACTGACTGTTTTCCTGGTCAGAATATTACTTCCTTAAAAAAAGGACCCCTCCTCCTGTAAAATAAAACATTACAAGCTATTAAAATGATGAGCTGCAGCTGATCAGGTTGGACCGTAATTAAGCTGCTGAGCAGCATGACAATGTTGTATTTTAGAAATGCGAGAACAGGTAATGAGTTTACAGGAACGTAACACGGCCTCTGTTTGCCAGCTGGTAAGTTCTGGATCAACCAAAAACTGTGAGAAATCATGTCCAATCTAATGACAGATAAAACCACAGATTTTGCCAATATATCAGGACTGGTTCTCTAAAAAGAAGAGATCAAAATTGCATAAATGTAAAAGTAGAGAGGAATCCAACATCCTAACTGTAATCTGACTGCCCCAGTATGGCCTTCTTCTTCAAGATTCAAGATTCAAAGAACTTTATTAATCCCAGGGGGAAATTGCTTTGCCATATTATAGTTGCTCTAATAAAAATGGAAGAGAGAAAGAAAAAAATAAATACTCTATACAAGGAGAAGAAAAAACCCCAAGTAAAAATAAACTGTATAATAGAATAAATGAATACAAATACTGTGTAAATACTGTGCAAATAGCGTAGAACTGTAATATTGCACACAAGGATTTTTGAATAGGTGATAATTTTGTGTTAAGTGATAATGGTGAAGTTGTATTGTACATGAAAGATAATGGTGAAACTGTAATGTGCATGAAAGGCCCATAATTACTATTTCACCCATTATTGATTATTCCACATGAAATTACACATGAAAATGTCCCAATAGTTAAATGGAGGAATTGTATTGTTTGATTGCCACAGGGATGAAAGATCTCTTAAATCGCTCAGTACAACACTTGGCAGTGATCAGTCTCTGGCTGAGTGTGTTCTTCTGATTAACCGGCATACTGTGTAGTGGATCCAGGATTGAATGGAGTTTTGACAGCATCCTTCTCTCAACACCAACGTGAACTGGGTCCAGCTCCATGCCAAGTGCAGAGCCAGCCCTCCTCAAATTCAGATTTCATTTATCACATACAAAATCATGCACAATATGACATGTAGTGAAATGCTTTTTTCAACTGCCGTTGTTATAAGAGAGGAACATAAAAAAGGATATAAATAAAATAAAGATTTAAGGAGATAGAAATATATATATTTCTATATAAACTACCAGAATACTAAAATCTAAAAATATCTGAAATAAATAAATATGATAAAATATGAAAATCCAATAAGATATTAAGATGTGCATATATATATATATATATATATACACACATACACATACATATACATGTACATACACACACACACACACATGTAAAATGTAGATATATATACCTGAGTATTGCAGGAATGTCAGGGAGTAGAGTGACAATTACAATAAAGTGACAGTGCAAAAACAGAGTACATATAAATGGTTTAGTTAGAACAAACTGCAGTGTAGTGCAGTTGTTGTGTGTGCAACAGTCTGCTGAGGTAGTATTTTATTTTATGGAAGTCCACAGAAAAGTCCAGAAAATCCAGGTTCCGTGTTCTTGTTGAGGGCCTGAATGGCCTGCGGGAAAAAGGTCCTCCTCATTCTATCTGTGTTTGCCTTCGAGAAGCGGAAACGTTTCCCTGACCGCAACAGAGAGAAAAGTCCGTTGTTTGGATGGCTGAGGCCCTTCATTATCTTCTTGGCTTTGGTTTAGCACCGCTTGCTGTATATAGTCTCCAGGTCAGGGAGCTTGGCGGGGATGGTATACTCGGCTGATCACACCACCCTCTGGAGAACTCGCCTGTCCTGCTTGGTGCTGTTTCCAAACCAGGCTGTGATGCTTCCTGTCAGGATGCTCTCAATGGTGCAGGTGTAGAACATCTTTAGCACCTTTGAGGGCAGTTTAAAGTCCTTTAGGCGTCTGAGATGGTAAAGACACTGCCAGGCCTTCTTCACCAGGGTGTTGATGTGACAGAACCATGACAGGTGCTGCATGATGTGAACACCTAGGTACCGGAAACTGTCCACTTTCTCCACTGGGGTCCTGAGAGGCTGGTAATTCCTCTCCTGCTTTGTACTGAAGTCCACTATCAGCTCCTTAGTCTTGCTGACGTTCAGTATTTTTGTCCTGGCACCATGTCTCCAGATTTCTAATCTCCTCAAGGTAGGCCCACCACAGCAATGTCATCTGCAAACTTGATGATGTTGGTGGAGCTGGAAGTGGCCACACAGTCGTAGGTGTACAGTGAGTACAACAGGGGGCTCAGAACACAACCCTGGGGGGCTCCAATGCTGAGGATGAGTGAGGGTGAGACATGTTTGCCGACCCATACTGCCTGTGGTCTGTCCATCAGGAAGTTGGAGATCCATCGGCACAGGGACGGGCTGAGGCCCAGGATGTCCAACTTAGTGGTGAGTATGGAAGGAATTATGGTGTTAACAGCTGAACTGTAGTCAACAAACAGCATTTTAACATAATTCCCCTTTCTGCTGTCCAGTTGGCTCAAGGCTGTGTGATGCAGGTGTGTGATGGCATCCTCAGTAGAGTGGTTGGGACAGTATGCAAATTGTAGCGGGTCCAGGGTGTCAGGTAGTGAAGAAGTGATGAAATCTTTGATTAGTCTTTTGAAGCACTTCATCACGACTGAGGTAAGGGCTACTGAACTGTAGTCGTTGAGGCAGGCGGGCTGGGGTTTCTTGGTGACAGGAACAATGGTGGACTGTTTGAAGCACTCAGGGATCATAGACTGTTCCAGGGAGAGGTTGAATATTTCAGTGAACACAGGTGCAAGCTGGTTGGCACAGGCCATTAGGACCTGACCCGTGATGTCATCTGGTCCTGCTGCCTTCCTGGTATTCACTCTCCTGAATGCCTTTCTCATGTTGTGCTCTGAGATGATGTACGCGTTTTCCTCTCCGGCATTCTCTGCGTGCATGCTGCCTATAGCACTGTTAGCACTGCTAATGCTGTTAGCACTATGAGCTGCAGCCTTGATGCGAGCATAAAAGGTGTTTAGCTCGTCTGCCAGAGAAGCATCCGCATTCACCATTCTGGAAGATGGTGTTCTGTGGTCCGTTATTGTTCTTAGTCCCTGCCACAATCTCCTAGAGCCACTTTGATGAAATTGTGACTCTAGTTTCTTTCCATAGTGCCACTTCGCCTCCTTCACCACTCTGCACATACTGTAGCATGCAGCCTTATACTCGTCCATGTTTCCACTGGCAAGCCCCGAGTTGTACGCAGCGGAGCGGGATCTCAGAGCATTGTGGACAGTTTTATCCACCAACGGCTTCTGATTGGGAAATGTTCTGATGATTGTTTTGTGAACTTTGTCATCCACTAGTTTCCCGATTAATCCCACAACCGCTTCTGTAAACACATTGACGTCATCAGAGCTGCGTCTAAACATGTCCCAGTCTGCATCATCCAGAGCGTCTTGTAGAGCGGCCACTGATTGATCCGTCCAGCGCGTGACCTCCTGCTAAACTGGAGATTCCTGCTTTAGCCTTTGTTTATATCTAGGCATGAGGAAGATGGCAAAATGGTCCGATTTCCCAAACGGTGGACATGACTGTGCTTTGTAGCAGTCCTTGAACTGCGTGTAGAAGTAGTCCAGTGTTCTTCCACCCCTGGTAGAGCAGGTGATGTGTTTATGAAAGTTTGGCGCTGTGCGTTTGAGGTTAGCACTGTTGAAGTCCCCCGTCACAATGAGCGCAGCATCACGGTGTTGTGTCTGGTGAAGAGTGAGATCTTCATACAGCTCCCATAAAGCAGTGTCCGTGTCCGCCCGAGGTGGAATATAAACGGCGCTGACTATGACAGAACTAAATTCCTGAGGAAAGTTGAAAGGGCGACATTTGATGGTCAGAAGCTCCAGGTTGGGTGAAATGCTTGTGCTGTTGCACCAGCTGTTGTTTACCATCAGACACACTCCACCTCCTCTTGTCTTTCCTGACTCCATTGTTCTGTACAACCTGCTCTGACCTTTCTTGTAGAGTGCTGTTGAGTTTAGTGTCCAGTCCAGTTTGTTGTCAATATGGACTCCCAGGTATTTGTAATCCTCAACAATCTCAACTTTCTCACAGAGACTGGGGTTCTGGAAGTCCACTACCAGTTCCTTTGTTTTCCCAACATTGAGCTGTAGGTGATTGAGCTCACACCAGGTGACAAAGTTGTCCATTGCTGTCTGATACTCCGAGGTGTTACCTCCCTGAATACATCCAACAATCATAGAGTCATCAGAGAATTTCTGAAGGTGGCAGGATTCCGAGTTGTGTCTGAAATCTGATTTATAGGAAGAGAGGAAGGGTGAAATAACTGTTCCCTGAGGAGCACCTGTGCTGTAGTTCATGGTGTCGGACACACAGTTCTGTATTTGGACCTACTGGGGACATCCGGTGAGGTACTGCATGATCCATGAGACCAGATGAGTGTACACATTCATGTTCTTCAACTTCTCTCCCAGTAGGGTGGGCCTGATGGTGTTAAAAGCACTTGAGAATTGGAAAAACATAAACCTCACAGAGCACCCCGGTTTCTCCAGGTGGGTGTAGGTGCGGTGAAGCAGATGGATAATGGCATCGTCCACTTCGTGTTGAGGCTGGTAAGCAAACTGTTGGGGATCAAGAAAGGGTTGGACGAGGGGTCGAATGGAATTGAGGCTCAGTCTCTGAAAAGCTTTCATTAAATGAGAGGTCTGCGCAACTGGCCTGTAATCGTTAGGGACACAGGACTGTGCTACCTTTGGTACTGGTACTAGGCATGATGTTTTCCATAGAACCGGAACCCTCCCTAGATGCAGGCTTAGGCTGAAGTTGTTGTGGAGTACTCCACAAAGTTGTGAGGCACAGGCTTTCAGTATTCTTGGGCTAATTCCTTCTGGACCCGCAGCCTTTGAGGGGTGAAGCCTGCTCAGTTCCCTTCTCACTTGATCCACTGAGATGGTGATGGTTCCAAAGGAATCTGGAATAGTGGCCACTACCTGAGGGGGATGAACTGGTGAGCATGTAGTGTGGCAGAAGGTGGGTTGCATCTGAAGCTTGACATCAAATTGATTGAAGAATAGATTAAGCTCATTTGCATAATCCTTATTACCCTCCATCACCTGGCTGCTGGTCCTGTAGCCAGTGACTGTCCTCATACCTCTCCACACCTCCCTCATGTTATTATGCTGCACTCTTTTCCAGTTTCCTCCTGTACATGTCATTTCCCTCCCTTATTTTGACAGACAGCAGTCTTTGAGCCCTCTTGATTTCCTCTCTGTCTCCAGACCTAAAAGCCCTTTTTTATCATTTAGCATGGATTTACTGTCTTTGGTGACCCAGGGTTTGTTGTTGGGGAAGCAGTGGATGGTTTTAAGGGCATGCAGATGCCGACAAAGAAATAGATATATTCTGTGATGCAGTCTGTCAGTTTGTCAATGTCTACACCATGTGGCTCACAAAGTACCTCCCAGTTTGTAGCCTCTAAGCACTTCTGCAGGGCAGCATTGGCTTCATCAGACCATTCCCTCAACTTTCTGACATTATCGGGTTGCCGCTTAACCAGTGGTGTGTATTCTGGCAGAAGATAAATCAGGTTATGGTCTGACCTTTCTAGAGGTGGGAGTGCTGAAAAGCTATAGGCCCTTTAACATTTGAATACATCAAGTCTAGGGTCCCGTCACCTCTGGTGTGGCAATCAACATATTGTGTGAAGTTAGGAAATGTCTTCATGGGGGCGCATGATTTAAGTCGCCAGAGATGAGATACAGTGCGTCAGGGTGTCGAGTCTGAAGTCTGGCAGTGACCGAGTGTATGAGGTCACATTCTTAATAGATGTCTCACAAAGATTCATAAAGATGCCACGAGATCAATAGTCAGCATTGGCATTGAGCGACCAGAACATTAAAACATTTCAAAACAGCAATTATCTATGATTGTAACAATATTTAATGAACAGATTTTTCTAGCACCTTGGTATATGCTTTGAAAAACTACAATACACTAGTCTCACAAAGGTTTGAAGCATCATTGTTTTGAGAGTACACAAATCTATGTGAATTCACATTTTCAATTAGTACAGGCTGTGTAAAACATGTACAGATAAAATGCCTGACAACTTAAAACCAATATTATTTCTTTTTAGAGAATGGTTGCCAGACAAAAATTCCAGAGGCTATTACTACACATATTGTGAAGGGGCACATGATGGTCTAGCTGAGCTGAGAGAATACAACAGTAAACATTGCTACCTGGGAAAAGAAACCATTCCCTATTATCCTAAATATGTCTTCCATGAGCCAAACATTCACCATGTAACTGAGAAGAGCGGCCTTCCTGGAATCTTCAATGACAGCAGATTCAGAGGTGGTCATGATCGTGGAGCCTTTCTGGGGTTCACACAGATGATCAAGTGAAAGAAACTGTGGTCCTTTGCCCTAAATGGAAGTACTGAGCAGGAGGTGCAGAGTGTGTGATGGACCACTTCTCATCATGCGCCAACTTCATTAGCACCACAAAGACATGTTCCTGCCTGTGCCTGGCAAGCCATACCAGGAGCTAACAGTCAGTAGAACTGCCAAAGCCAGTGACACCTTCAGCAGACTTGAACAGCAGGGAGTGCTCAAAGTCTGGGGGTCACAAAAAAAGACCAGGCACCTACATGTGGAAGAACCTTCCAGTACCAGATTGGCTTCTTTAACTACCTCCAAAGAAGTCATGGTCATCCTCAACTCATGAATAGCAAGCAACATTGTGCCACAAAAAAATTTTCACTTTCATATGGTAAAAATTAATTAAATAATTTTGATTAACACTAAAAAGTTTAAGGGGTGAATTATTTCTGCAGAACACTAATATCTAAAGATTAAACCTGAAACTTTATTAAAGAGTGGATTCTAGTTCTTGTTAAACTTGTGCTTATTATTATAACCCAAAAGCAACATTAAAAAGAATGTCTGCCAGCAAAAAGCAAGGGAAAATCTTGATCAGAATCCAAAGTCAACAATACTGCTGTCAGGTAATAAAATTCGGAAAGGATGAAAACATTGTTTAAGCGGTTTTAATGAGGAAAAGACAAACCGGTCCAAAACTTCAGGCAACACCAAAGGTGAAAAACAGGCAGAGTTCAAGAAATTATCAAATAACAGTTAGCACACAAAGCAAAATACTGGAACAAGGAAATACGACACATAATAGTCAAACACCAGCCAAACCAAGATAAGAGCTACAACTTGGTAAAGTCAGGAGAGAGTGTAACTGAGTATAGACTTTAATGTGTGCTAGTGACTAAATGTGAAATTTATAGGATTCATGTGTGAGTGTGCCGTGTGAGTGTATGTGATTGGAAACAGGTGAGTGTAATTAGAAGTCCAGAGACTGTGAACAAGGAAGGGCAAGAGCATTGTGGGATGTGGAGTTCAGTGTAGTCATGATTGTAGGCTGTGTTAGTAGATGGAATTCACAGAGTCGCACAAACTCACAACTGTATATAAAGGCAGTTCATTAATTTTGATTTTAATTTTGATTTTTAGGCAAATTTTAGTTTGTTACATTTATATATATATTGCACCTTTTCTCACAGCCTCCTAAAAATTTTCCTATAGAATGTGTGGGTGTATCCACTAATGTGTCTGGGTGTACATGCTACTTGTAGATAAAGAGGAAAGGATAGAGAGCATTCACACCAATGTACACTCAAAAGACACCCTGAATAATGAAATAAGCTTCGACCATCCCCATTTGTAACACACAGTGTGTGTTTATAATAGGGCTGCAAAGCTATGCCACTCACTGTATCAGTGTAAAGCCAAATTTAAACTAGAGGAGTTTTGGAGGAAATGGCTCAGGCTCATTGAATCTGAGTGGTTGATAATTGGGAAAAGACTACTGTCCAGTTTAGATGAGTTTGTATGCAGTGTAGCCTCAAATTCTTATTCCTACATATCAGGAGTGGAATCCGATGTGGTTGGTTTGCTGTTGTGGCCCATCTGCCTCAAGGTTTGATGTGTTGTGTATTCAGAGATGCTTTTCTGCTCACAGTAGTTGTAAAGAGTGCTTATTTGAGTTACTGCGGCTTTCCAGTCAGCCTGATGCAGTTGTTTGACCTCTCGTGAAAACGCATTCCCA
The DNA here is from genome assembly GCA_033459395.1 of Hemibagrus guttatus. Taxonomy (NCBI): domain Eukaryota; kingdom Metazoa; phylum Chordata; class Actinopteri; order Siluriformes; family Bagridae; genus Hemibagrus; species Hemibagrus guttatus. The sequence goes on from JAUCMX010000020.1 coordinate 13,100,274, forward strand.
GCTTCAGAACCGTCACTTGCTGGATGTTTTTTTTTTCAATATATAAAAAATATATATAATCTATATAAATTCTAGACTGCAAGAAAATACCAAGACACCAACAGTTTCTGAAATGCACTTAATCAGATATAATTTCCCCCCCCATTCTGATGTACACATTAACTTCAGCCTTTCCCCTGTATATGAATGTTTTTATGCATTGCAGTGCTGCCATGTGATGGTGTACAGGTTTTCCTAAGTGTATGGTGAGTGTACTTTTTTAAAACACATTTTTAAAGTAGAGTACTCGGTAATGGAATGCTAGCATTAATCAGCTTAGTATAGGAATCAGACTATTTAGTAATTAAGACTAAATAGTGGGAGTTAAACAGTGTGATTCTATGCTTAAGTTCATTAGACCATCTCTTCCTATATCCTTTGTCATTGATATGCTTTGGAATAACAACAATACACAAATATTACGCAATCCTTACTGAAGATGAATGAATGAACGAATGAATCTTATTAATGCTTGCTTTGTCTCAAACGGCTCCCTAGTTCAGTAGTCAGGGCACTGATCAGGGAGTTGGCCATTTTAGGGGCTGTCTTTCACAGTCACAAAATACTTCCAGTATACTGAAAATGACACAATGTACAGCAAAAATCAGGGTGGTGTGTCTATGCTCACTATTTTCCCTTACTGAATGTAACGACATATTTTCTGAAGCCTTTTAAAAAATGGCAGAACAACTCTCAGCCAACTCCAGTGACATAAGTAAGTAACTTGTTAATGTTATTTTAGCATTCAAATGATTACTCATGTTAGATTTTGAACTTTTGTATTTTGATATATCGAAGTCTAACGACTTTTAAGTGTTTGAGTTTTAAAAATCCGCTAACTAGCTTACGATCCTGCTTGAAATAGTGTGACAGAAATGTGTGTGATTAAGCTAACAAATTTAAATAACAATTAAATCGAAAATATATATATATTATATGTTTGGGATTTTACAATGATTTATGAAATTTACTTATCAACGTTCCAATGTGTAGTGAGCCAGGGTCCTTACCAGAGCCCCAACATGTGTACACCATGTACTGAGTCACCACCTAGGCAGCTAGGAAGCTGATTCTGATATACCCAAAGTTTCTAATTCTCTGTGCAAATGGGCTGAACACCATTATTCCAAAAGACACAGACAACACTAATACGCTTTTCAATATCTCCCAAATGTGTTTTGACAGTCTAGTGAATGCAAATTATCTCAGTATCCCCAGAGCCGAGGAACTACAAGACACAAATGTTCCCTAGAGCAACTGTGTTTGTAAAGATAGCAGTATGTATGCAATGATAAGCTTACACGTTCATACCCATGTGCAACTGATCAACGGTTTACGGCCTTTTGACGTCTGACATCTTTCATCTGTTATCTAGACCATCATTGTGCTTGAGATGGAATAATTTTGGTCTCCTACTAAAGCCAGATAATATCCATTGCCTTGTTAGAGCAGCCAGAGTTGAGTTTTGCTTTGTGTTGTACTAGGCTGAACATATTTATGCTAAATAATGAGGAAGCCATATTGTTAAACTAATTTTGCATTTATGAATGTGATAAGCACTATTCATGCAGCATTATACTGGCAAAATATTAGACATTTTCTATATTTTTCTTTGAATGCTTTCCATTTTCTCATTTACAGCATACAGCTTCATCAAAATTTTTCTTGACTTTTTTGTCACACAACAATCTAGCTGACAACTAAGAATATAAGTGATCTGTTTTGCAGCCAGCTTTTTTCCCCCCTGATATTTTTCAGGCTTGGAAAGTGCTTGTGTTTAAACAACAGATGAGGAATAATGTGTGTAAAGCATGAAAGAGGAAGGAAAAAATGCAAACATCACCAGCAATCTCATAACTCTTTCTAATAACATGTTGGGAATCTGACCCTAGTTTGATCACACACACACCCATTACACTTGAACTTTTTTTTGTGTGAGTCTACAGCTGTGCTGTGGTTCACTGTTTGAATGTGGAAGCAGGCGTGCCTGCCCCATATAAGGTCACATGGCTCACACTGATGATGTAATCAAAGAAGAGGTTTCCTTCTCTCTTAACAGGAGTGAGAGAGAGAGAGAGAGAGAGGGAGAGGAGGAGGAAATAAGAGGGAATGTGACCAAAAGAGAAAGGAGAGAAAGGTAGTCCACAGTCTGGATTGTGGATTTTGAAATGTCTGCTGTATGGTGTGTGTATTTATGATAAAGAAAGATATAGCAAGAATTGCGGTACAACAGGACTTGAAGACAACCTGAGAAGAGGAAGTGGAAGAGAGAGAGAGAGAGAGAGGGAGAGAGAGAGAGAGAGAGAGAGAGAGAGAGAGAGAGAGGGTGTTTGTGAGAGAGTGAGTAAGAGAGAGAGAAAGAGAAAGGGTAAGGGAGACGGTGGACACTTCCAAGAGCAGTGAATAAGCACAAAACCAGGAAAGAAAATATTCTTCATCATGGGCAAGTCAGGTAAGAGAAATGGTTCATCTCATTGTTTTCTTGTCTTTAATCAACGGAATTTGCCATAACAGACAGACATGTGCATTTTTTTATTCACTGGCCTGCTTTGTGTGTTTGTTTGTGTGTGTGCGTGCGTGTGTGTGTGTGTGTGTGTGTGTGTGTGTGTGTGAGACAAAGAGAGAGAGAGAGAGAGAGAGAGAAAACAGACAGACAGAGAGACCATAGTCACTGCATTGTTCAGCATCTAGTATGATGCAGTAGGTCTTTAAATAGGACTTTTCAATAGCCACTATTGTTATTATAAGGGGGCATTGTTTAGTTTTTGGTGCTAAGCTCTAGCACCCTAAGTGCTAAGTACCCAATCTGGAGAAAACGAGGCTTAGAAATTTCACGCCTTGATATAATGAGTAATGGTCTATTACACTAGCTGATAAGGATCAGATTATGTGTTTGTCAGAAAAAAGTCAGCATTTTTAAGGTATAGAAGAATCTTCTAGTGTGTATGACTTGGGTGCCTGCCTTTATAGTGACTGTATTAGTAAAATTCTAAAATCACAAATTTATGGTGGAATGCTTATTGTACACACTGCATGAAATGCATGATCAGTGTTCTATTATACAAAAGTGCCCTTAATAAAGCAAGTGTTTAGTGCCATCTTATACACTGCAGCTGTACAATTTACTATTGTGATTGTGGCTATATATCTCTCTCTTAGCCTCAAGGATATTCAATGAGGAGGTGCTGAAGTGTCATAATGAGTACAGAAAGAAACATCAAGCACCGCCATTAAAGCTCAGCAACAAACTTTGCATAGAGGCAGCAAGGTAAGGGAGTAGTATGTTAAATTAACGTCTGCTGCTATTATCATGTACTGATCTGTTTTTTTACCATATCAATTTACTCTTCATCTAACTACAAACTTAGATACTCCGAGAGTTTGGCTAGCACCAGGATTTTAAAACACAGTGTTGAATCGAGTAGAGGAAACTGTGGAGAAAATCTAGCCTGGGCATCTTATGATCAAACAGGTAAGAATATGAAAGAATTTGATTGAACAACAAAAATGAAGTCTTATTGAGGTTTTGTCCAAGATATGGCCTCCCTCTTCCCTCCTGTCTGCTCCTCTTTTTGCAACAGCTGGAACTGATTTTGTAGTGACAGTCTCCATGTTAGCCTTGTTAAGATGTTGACTAAGTGGAATGGAATGTCTGACCAGTCCAGAGTGATTCATAAAGTGTGACAAACATACATTATATAGTTTATTAAGAGTTCGAACAGAAAAATAACTGTGAATGTATGATGCCGCATTGGTCAGGACTGATCATTGACTATTATTCAAATGGAATGTTCTGGGGCATTAGTGGCTCAGTGGTAGGTTTCTCGCCTAGCATGCGGAAGGCATGGGCTCAATTCCCAGCCACTGGATGCAGTGCTGGTCCCAAGGCTGGAAAAATGGGAGAGTTGCATCAGGAAGGGCATCCGGCATAAAACCTGTGCTAAGTTGTTGTGCGGACCAGTTGGTCAGCTGTGGTGACCCCGAACAGGGAGCAGCTGAAAGCATTCAAAAGGAATGTTTTGATTCATTATTGCAATGTTAAAAAAATAAATTTGGCATATTTGTCTTTATATTGCATATAAAATATGCACAGTGCTGCAGTTACACCACTTGAATTAAATTTGGTACATCCTTATTTTTGGGACTATCAAGTTACGTAATTGATAGTCCTTGATAGGTGCAAGGTCAAGAATATTTCATTAATGCTACTTATTAATCAATTTAATTAATTCTACTATAAAACATCATTGGATTCTATGCAATATTTCTCATTTCTGAAGTTCAATTCATCCATTCTGCATTTAGAGATTTGCGTCCAGGTTTTTAGTCAGTTGTGAGACATATAATACATGATGACCTATTTCCACTTGATAACTTTTTCAAGTGGATTCAGATATATTTGAAAACCTAGCTTATTATTTTTTTTTTTAAATCACATGAGCACCCAGCCCAGTATTTGGCAATAGTATGTCATAATCTGTTATTTCAACACCTAAAGAATAAGTGTATTTTGTATTGAATGGTAGAGTAGGAGAATTGCGAAAAATCACGAAGTTTTAAATAAAAAAAATCTAAGCGAAAGAAATAAAAGAATTTATAGTTGACTTACAATGAGGTGGAACTACTGCTTAAGATTACATTTAAATACATCTGAATCTTATCCAAAATCTCCTTTCACATTGTGGTTTGTAGCTCTGGGGAGTAGTGTGTATCATATTGTGGGGATTCTTTATAATGGTATAAGAACCAAAGTGAAATGATAAATGTTCTAGAGTCCTTCTAAATATCCGAGTCCTTCTAAATATCCAAGTCCTAGAACTTTCACAACACATAGAAACCTGCAGAAATATTCATTCATTCATTGTCTACCGCTTATCCGATCTATTCTCGGGTCACAGGGAGCCTGTGCCTATCTCAGGCATCATTGGGCATCATTGGGCATCAAGGCAGGATACACCCTAGACGGAGTGCCAACCCATCACAGGGCGCACACACACACACTACAGACAATTTAGAGATGCCAATCAACCTACAATGCATGTCTTTGGACCGGGGGAGGAAACTGGAGTACCCGGAGGAAACCCCTGAGGCAGGGGAGAACATGCAAACTCCACACACATGTGGCAGAGGCGGGAATCAAACCCCCAACCCTGGAGGTGTGAGGCAAATGTGCTAACCACCAAGCCACAGTGCCCCCCACCTGCAGAAATAAAAAAATTTTTTTTTTATATATGTGGAAGGGCCTGAATTTCAGTTAAAGTCAAGGTGAATGCTAGAAACTTGCTTGTATTTTGAAATCAGTTGTTATGTTTGCTACGAGTCATTATTCATAATTTTGTTGTGTGTTAGGAAAGGATGTGACTGATCGCTGGTATAATGAGGTGAACCAGTACAACTTTAACCAGCCTGGATTTTCCTCTGGAACTGGTAAGCATGCTCTCTTAATTAAACATAAGCACGCTCACATTTTAGCTTTTTTAATCCAAATAAGACTTTTCAAAAGCACCCAGGATGTTCAATAACCGTTGATGAGTAATATCTCCCAGCATACCATACTCATTAAAAGCAGTTGCCTGAACATTACCTACCAGCACATGATGACTTTATTTTATCATCACATCATAAAGGATACTAAAAAGGGGAACGAAAGGAAAACAGAGCAAGAGGACATTGAAGATGTGAAAATGTTATCTTCTTCTTTCCACATCCTCTTTAAACGCATAAATATTTACCTCTGTAGTCACATAGCAATTGTGACGTTTATATTAGAGGCACTCGCTTGCAAAATCAGTCAGACATTCTGACGCTTTCTCAAGCATGCACAGTGTACACTCCCACTTCTAAGTAACCTACGTGTCATCTCCTGTACAGGTCACTTCACTGCGATGGTGTGGAAGAGCTCAAAGAAGCTGGGTGTTGGTAAAGCTGTTGCATCCGATGGGTCTACATTTGTGGTGGCTCGCTACTTTCCTGCGGGGAATATCACTAATCAGGGCCACTTCCAAGCCAATGTCCTGCCTCCTAAGAGCTGATCCTGGAATGTTTGTGGAGCTAGAGGTCAGAGGTCAGGTCTGAAAGCAGTGAACTGAAGCCTTTTAGGGCTAAGCCTTATCAAACACTCTGATGCCTTACAGTTTGACTGGCCTTAAAACGTAATTGTTTTTAATACTAAACCTAGTACATGCTCACAAATATACATGAAAGATGGAATGACTTTTTAAAATCATTCTAGCTCTTCTATGTGCCTAGGTATTTTTAGATCCGTAAGTTCAGACATCCCCCAGTGCGCTCTCTCTCTCTCTCACACACACACACACACACACACACACACACACACACACACACACACACACACACACACACACACACACACACACCGTCTCTTGTAGTAGTTGCTTTCGGCTGCTCCCTGTTCGGGGTCGCCACACACCGTCTCTTGTATTATTGCTAAAGGTGAAATTCAAGGGGAAACTCAAAATGTCCTAATAAAAGTGGCACAGTATCATAGCTTAACACTGAATAAGCACCTGGGATGTTTTACAATGTCTGCTTTACCTTAAAGAAAAAGCCACTGTTTTGTCTGTATTGTTTCACAGTTGTGGTTTGGATGACCTACAGAAGTAAACTGTTTAAATCTTGTGTGTGTGTGTGACCTTCTGAACTTTACATTTCATTAATAACATAGCACCAGTAGTTTGGTATATATTTTGTATTATTTTAAAGCAATATATTTCATAACCAGGGTGTTCTCTGACTTATGTAACTTCACAATTGTTAATTTCTACAATTCACCTTTTGATGGAGGCCTTTGCCTTACTGGCTGAGAGAAATCTCCCAACCTGTCTACTTCACACTACATTGATCTGTACCCAATATAACCTTTCGGACCACTTGGCAGAAATAGACCAGACTTTAGCCAAACATTCTGTTCTCTGTCTCTCAAACTTTCCAAAGTGGTGTAATATTACAAATAAACCACATCTTTATAAAGTGATGTGTTGCTGATCTGTACTGCTTGAGAAACTCTACAAGGGGAAATCTGCAATCTAATGTTCATGAATTATGAGTTTCCATTGTCTGTCCATCTCAGGAACTTTTCATATGCCTCAAAATACGTTAGTTACCATTAGAGATTGCATTACTTTATTGCATTTGTCAAAAAAGCTAATTTATTCTGTGTAGTAAAATTCATTCCTTTGACATTTTAAAACCACAATCAGTTTCTAGCATCCTAATGAAACTGGGTACACTGGGTTTCCACCCACCTCTCAAAAACATGACATGCACTGGTTATGCTAAAAGTTACTGAAGATTAGTGAATAATTGAATCGATAGCATAGTATTATAAATTTGCACGAGGCATAGGATTTCAGAATCGAGCTGTGAACACTGCTGCTTCTCTACCGGAAGAGCTTAAACTATTTATGCTCATTTTGAAGCAAACACTCTGCCCCCAAGGAGAGAGCTCCTGCGGCCAATACTGCAAAGGTTAGTAGATTCTCTCTTTCTGTAGCGGATGTAACCTGATCCTTCCGACGGGTGAATATCCAAAATGCAGGTCCAGATAGCATCCATGGCCGCATTCTTAAAGCATACGCAGGCCTGGTGTTTTCACAGACATTTTCAACCTCTCCCTCTCCCTGTCTATAGTGCTCATATGTTTCAAAATGTCCACCATTGTGCCTGTATTGAAGAAATCTATGGTAACCATCTTGAACGACTGGCACCCGTTGCTCTGACTCTTGCTGCCAGCAAATTCTTTGAAAGGCTCATCAGATACTACATTTGCCCTGTGCTGCCTGCTTCACTCGACCCAGTGCAGTTTGCTTACTGCAGCAACCGCTCCACCGACACTGTCTTCATCCTACCTAACACTCCTAACACATATGTAAAAAATGCTGTTTGTGGACTCTATCCCATTGTTCCCTCCAAGCAATTCTGACCCTGAACAACTGCCAGTGCAGCTGGATCCCAGATTTCCTCTCAGGCAGATGCCAGGTGGTAAGAATTGGCAGTAACATGTCCATCCTGCTGAACCTCAACACTGGAGCCCCTCAGGGGTGTGTTCTCAGTCTTCTTTTTTTGTACTCCTTATCCACTTATGACTGTGTGACCACAAACAGCTCCAATATCCAATGAAAAGAGGTGCACATCCTAATACACTGGTGCAAGGAAAACCACTTCTCACTCAACATCAACCCAAAGACCATGGGACTTTTATAAGACTTTAGGAGACATAAAAGAGAGCATAACCCCATCATTATTGATGGAATATATGGTCCACTTACCCTGAAGCAGTGAGCAGACTATGACCGTCCTTTATTTGCAATATTTATTTATTTTTTACCTTTTTTGAAGAATATCATTATTATTTTACTAGAATTTTTATACTAGAATATCATTACACTAGAATATGTTCTCATATGGTATCTCCAAGTGTGCCAATGTCCTAATGACTGCATGTTTGTTTATAGTTTACTATAGGAGCGCACAAAAGTAGCACATGAATTTCATTGTATATAGATGCTTAAAGTACTCTTATGCAGAAGACTTGAAAAAGTCTTCTGTATATACTTGAAATAAACTTGAAAAGTGCTTCACTGACCAAAGTTTCTTTTGTATATTTCTCTGTGCCACTGTACAAAGTGAAAGTCCTATTTTTAGGACCCATTTGTTGGGAAATCCCATGGGTAACTATGTCTTGGTCTAAATTGAGATAACCAGTGAGGTGCACACCTACAGTTTGGCATTCATTGTTCCATCCTGATACATCTTCTGCTTGGAGCTTCATTGATTCATTGATTCATTCATTCAACTATTCTCAGGTCACGGGGAGCCTGTGACTATCTCAGGACGGAGTGCCAACCCATCGCAGGGCGCACGCACACACACCAGACAATTTAGAGATGCCAATCAACCTACAATGCATGTCTTTGGACTGGGGGAGGAAACCAGAGTACCGGGAAGAAACCCCCGAGGCACGGGGAGAAACATGCAAACTCCACACACATGGCGGAGGCAGGAATCGAACCCCCAACCCTGGAGGTGTGAGGCAAACGTGCTAACCACTAAGCCACCGTGCCCCCCTGGAGTTTCATTCAAGGACTCTTATTCACAACATACATACTCAGTACTGCGTCTTTATACAGCTGTAGAAGCATAATGACTTATAATCCTTCTGAAATATGGTGTCACCCAGAAGATCATAGATTCCCTTTGGAGTTTGAATGTTTTTCCTTATGTTGCATCATTTTATTTCTCTCTGCCACTGTCACTACTTTCATGCATTACAGTGAAATTTACCAATACTATGGATTGACTCCTCCATGATTATTAAAATGGAACAGGTTTCTCGCTTGACTTCCATTTATAAAGAGCTGATTATATTGTAGCCTTGTGATGGACTGGCATCCCACCACAAAGTATTCAGCAGTATAATATCTCATTGGTTCATAAAAACTAAAAACAGTTCCTAAGTGATGGCACAGGTTATTTAGAGCAAATGAAAAGAATGACTATGAACCAATCTCTAAAAGTATTGTAACTCAGTTTGATTAAGAGATACGGGTTAATAATTCATCATTTAGTTCGCATAATAGATCCCAAACACATATGAATGACCTACTTGCTTTTTGAAAGAACAATTGGTCAAAGTTGTCTACAAATTATGTTTCTATCCTTCTAGGAAAGTCCCAGCAAGGGACTCAATTTTAAAGGTAGTTCCAATTGTTTTTTAGTGAGTGAAGCAGATAATTATATTCATACTCCATGTTGCATTGAAAAATGCTTAGATAAATGCCACATCTCCACCTTCTGCCTGTTGGACAGAGTGAAAGAGTAAGAATACAAGAATACATATTCATGATTATAGAATGAGACGAATATAGAATACCATCTGCTAGTTTATATTTCAGTGTCGGGCTTGATGTGTATTGTGCAATGTTTGCCAGTCACAGCTAGCATCACCACACATGTGCTTTGAGTAAAGTGTGATTAAATGTTACTGCAAATACATCACAAATCTAGCATATTTAACACACTGTGTGGGTGATTACAGATTTTTTTTTGTTAATGAAATATATGAAACAACAAACAGTTCGGTTTTTATAGAGTTTATTTAGCAGGTAAATGGCATTGAAGGTATGTAGCAGCATTACTGGGAAGGGTTGATGGGTATGCCAGGAAGAAAAGCTGGGGGCAAGCAAGACCTCTTTTATCACATGGTTAGCTCCTGCAGATAGAAATATATATAATAAAAAACATTACTACTCTGTGAATATAAAGGAGTATTTTTTTTTTAATTTTCTGTAACTCTCTATATTTACAAAAAAAAAGGCTTACAGTCAGAGAGCTGTTTAAATAAATATACTGTAAAAAGTGTGTTGATTTACCATAATAGCATTGACGATATCATTCTTGTTGTGACGTAGTGCGCGGACAGCTTTAGCCCGAGCCACGTTAGCCTGTGCCATTACCAGCTCTATATCTCTCTGTTCCAGTCCACTCTCATCCACCTAACAGAGAAAGTTAGAGAAACTGAATTTTTGTTCATATTAGGCAAGTCTTAAATACACAATGGTGCATCAGAACAGGTTAAATATATTGAAGTGGCCAAATGGTATTACTCTATAGTATATTATTTGATATATAGCTGAGGTAGAGGTGTGTCAGTTATATTGTGTCAGTTATATTTTAATAAACGTCATGAAAGTCGTGCTACTTGAGAGCAATTACAAGAACAGTATCAACTCTGTACCTCTTCTTCTTCCTCACTGTCCTCTTTTATGGTGAGGTTGGGCATGATGTCAGGGGTCACAGGGGAAGGGTCAAGGGGAACCTTAAATTTCTCTGCTGCAGCCTTGTGCACTTGCTGTGACAGGTCCTCAATCTGTAACAGAGAGAAGGGAAGAATGTTTTTTTGATGACTTTTTCTCTTACAAGCCTGCACTATACTCAGTTATGCTTGTCAAAAGCAACTTATACAGGGGCCATCAACTGACAACTGTGATCCCAGATCCAGTAAATTATTAATAATTTATATAGACAAATCAAAATGGTTCATAGTTCGTAGCACATCTTCTGTTGTCATTTAATCAATCACTTGCATTTAAATAAAATTATTTACATGAAATCTTTGGACTCATCTTAGAAACTTTTATATTTTTTCTATGAAAAACTAATGACAATGACAGAATATTTAAGGATGATTGGACAAATAAGTATGGATTTATTCTGTTACTACTACTACTACTACTACTACTACTATTACTAAAAGTCAATTTTATGTTCTTGCTTATCTGCACCTCTGTAAACATGGTATGTAATGTATGGAATGGATGAACTAGACCTTCACAAATTTTATTTGAATACCTTTAAACAAGAAAAATGATCATAAGTTAATAGAATTGCTAACCTTGGCCTCTCCAAAGACTATGTAGATATCTGATGCAGGGCTTTTGAAGACATCTGGGCGGGTAATTACAAATAGGATATTCTTGGACTTCCGGATGGTAATCCTTGTAACTCCATGGATCTGTTTTAAGCCAAGCTTAGACATAGCCTACACAACCCACAACAAGAAAGAAAAGCTTTTCTTTTGCTGAATGAGCAAGAAAGACATTATTGTGTCACAAACAAGTCTCAAACAGCTGGAATCAATGAGGTTTCACGTACCTTTCTTGCCTTTTTCTCACTTCGACTCTGCTTAGTTTTGCTCACTGACTCATCCGCCGTAGAATGTGATATCTGAGAGAGAGTAAATAAGATAAATTTAGAAATAGGTGCATTTCTATTAAACTCATCTTGTTTGTATTTTTCAGCATGACATGTCTTTCCTCTACAAGCACATATTATTTACGTACTTGTGGGTCTGAAGTTGTCAAGAGGCTTCTGTTCGGTTCTTCCAGCTCAGGAATTGATCCATCGCTGTCTGTTTCATTACATGAGCCGACTTTTTAATTAAAACATAGAGGCAGAGTAAATTTTTTGGGCTTTATACACTTAAAGTAAAATATGGCAGGCTTTTAGAAAATGACACACTTCATGCAGTAAACATACTGTACTCAGTAAGACATACTGGCATTTTTTAAGGAGAGATCCAGTTCCTTAGAGTCCTTTGTTCTGTAGTTGATTGAACACGCATCGAGGTGATCAGTGTGCTTTTCAGCTGGATGTTGTCTTGCTTGCACAGGGAAATTTAACGCAGATGGAATGCATGGTAACATCTCTCTTTCGTTGCTCAAGCTTGATTTTCTGTGAGTAGGACTACTATCTCTGTGTCCTATACATCGAATGGGGCAGGTTTCGGGGCTTTTAGGTGATTCTGGTCTGTGTTCCATGCACACTGCTTAAAAAAAAAAATGCATCAGTGTTTTCATTTTTAATAATGACCCTGTATATGTAATAATTGTGTGAAAATACTTTTCACACAATACCACTTTTGTACATTTAATAAACAACAGCACAGTAACTGTGATTAGAAATACAACATACCTTCAGGTTTCTCTTGTCTGCAAGTGTTTGATTTTAAGCCTGACTGCTCATTCACATTTTGATGCGTATCCTGTATTGGAAGTGAGATCGATAATTCTTCCTCAGACTCAACATCTGGCTGTTCGGTATTTATCACTTGAAGAGCGCTCTGTGATTCATGCTGAGGCAGTCCATCATTTAATGTTTTTTCTCTGTGAGTGAGGAGACTGTGCATTTGAGAACTGTTAAATGAAGACTGGGACTCTTGGATAGGTGCAGTAAGGTCCTCTTCCAACACATCTGTGGATGAGGAAGAAGAGGGATGTCTGCTGATTTCTGAAATTTCTTCTACAAAAGTTGAGGAGGCCCTGATTCCCTGATCAGTCGCATCTTGTGTGCTTATGTGTGATTCCAGACCTTCTAAGGTACCATGATAAAGTGCTTCTTTCTGATCTGAATTGCTGAGACCATTTGACTCAGTAGAACCAGCTGATTCTCTGAAATTGGCGTTTCTCTCAATTGTATTGAAACTGGAGTCTACAGGGTGCAATGCAGTTTGAACTGGTGTTTGATGATCGTCTTTCTCCTCTCTAGCATCATTTGTGTGTATTTGCGGTTGAGTTTCTGGAGTATATTTGTTAGTCTGAGAAAATGTATCATTTTCAGAAGTTTGTGTTTTTTTAGCCGTAGGTTTACTGTCTTTATTTTTGATGTCTTTCGTTTTCTCCTGGGCAATTTTGCTGTTGTCAGAGGTGACAGGTTCCTTTGGTATCTTGCTATCTGAAACAGCATCTCCCCTACCACAGTTTTCTATGGTGGTATTCAGTTCTACTTTTTCTGCATCAGAGTTACTTGATTTCTGTGAGACTTCAGTTTCTTCTTTATTCTTCTCCCTGACGTTTTCATTTGGCTCCTCTTTTGGGCATGTTTTGATGGCCTCCTTTTCCTTGAGTGAAATACATGTACTACTTTCAGTCTTTGGTTCAATTTGTTTGTCAGCAACTTGACTACCAAAAGTGAGCTGGTTTTCATCTTTTGTAATGTTAGACTGTAGTTGTCTGGTATCTAGATTGGGTGCCCTGGTTGTAACGTCCTTATTAGAGCAGGTAGCTATCTCTTTGTGTATCAGAGACTTGTCAGAAGAGGAAATATAACGCTTTGGTTCACTTGATTTCTTCTTGTGGTCAAAGTTGCCAAATGACCCTCCTTCTAGTTTAAATACAAGCTTGTTTTCTGAGACTGTGGAATCAGTATTTACCAGGCACATTTTTTCAGAAGTTTCATGAATCTGTATGTCACTTGGCTTGTCTGATATTTTATTTGTTGTGTTAGGCTCACAGAGATCATTTTGTGTGTACAAATTGTTAGAACCTAAAATCAGTGCTTTATCATCTTCTTGAGCTGATTCCAGGACTTCTGTTCCCTCTTTAGGCAAAATGTCAGGGCTTTCTTCTATGAATATTTTTGATGTGGATTCCTCAGGAATGTTAAAATCTGTGTCAGTGGTCTGGTCTTTCTCATCTTTCCCATCATGTGAAAGGATATTTAATGGTATACACGTTGACTGTGAACCTGGCATACTGGGTGAACAGCTTTTTTCAGGGTTGTTCCATGTAGTTTCCTGAATATTTTCTGAATGGCATTGTATAAGTGAATTATTATCTGGATTCTGGAGGTTGTTTGCATCATCCTCACCCCCTCCTGCCTCTGAAAGGTCCTCAATGGATTTCCAAGTGGACAAATTTGACTCCAGCATACCAGCTTCATTATTTGACATCTTTTCTGGCAAGAGACAATAGCTGTTGTTGTCCTCCAGATCACCCATCATGTTATCTCGTGCAGAAATGTTGGGAGTTACAGATAGCCCCTTATTGTGCAGTGATCCAGTTATCTCACACATAAACAGATTCTCTGGCCTAAAGTCACAGCATGACTCTTCTGGAGCCCAATCTTCAGAAGAAACACTCTTTTCTGTTATGCTACTTTGGGAGTTCTCCTTCTTTGGTGAGATGGCGAGCATACTGTAAGTGGAGCAGGACATTGTTAGAGAGCCAACACTTATATCATCTGTACTTGGTTGATTTTCGGTTAGGTTGTCTTGGTCAAGAGACTGTTCAGTTGGGGAAATATCAGCAAGAGTTAGATTATCTGGTACTTCAGACAGCTCAGGATAGGCACAAACTGGTATGTTTGTGGGGCTACAATCATCTTTAGGATAGGACAATAAAGGGACTCCCTTGTTGAGATCATTGGTTGCTGTCTCATCAAGTTGGAGTGAGGTATTCATGAATTCAGAGTTGTTTCCATTTTTTTGATCTAGATCTTTATCATCCTGTATATTTATCTTATTATCTGTGCCAGCTGCTGTGGCACCAAGCACACAAAAGTCTGGTTTAGTGGTTGTTTCTGATACTTCACCTGATTCTGCTGAGCTTGCCTGATTTCCTGTGGCTTGAATTTTTGTATGGACACTTTGTTGAGACACCACACAGCCTGCATTGTCTGCTTCCTCTGCATATTTGGGATCTATGCTCTGTTGATTCTCTTCATTTTGTTCCCTAATATCGCTTGAAGAATCTTGTCTTTTTGCACATTCTGCCTTTGAATTAAGTGTGCTTATGTCTTCAGCATGTGCTGTGCAGACTGATATATGTTGCTGAACTAATGTATTCGATGGCCCAGAAGATCCAGAGGAAATCTCCATTTCACTCTCACTTCCAGAGGATTCTGGTCGTGCATGGCTTACAGACTGCACATGCTCATCTTGTGGAGGAAATTGCTGTGCCAGCTCAGCATGTCTCTCTGTGCTGTACAGGTGGTCATCTTCATCTCCATTACAAGAGGTGGAATCAATTGACTCCTCTGTGTCATCCTGATAAGCAAATGACTCATCTACTCCATCGTTAATTGAGTTCTCAGAAAGTGAATTCAGGAAAGAAGCAGATGTATCCTCTTCATTCTGATCATCAACACCCCTTGCACCAATCTTTATGGCTTCAACTTGCTGTTCCAAATCACTGTCACCATTTAAGTCCACATCTTCATCTTCATCATCATATTCATCCACATCCGCTTCTTCCTCTCCAGCAGCATATGCATCAACATCATTTTCCGGCTCATCGTCTGTAGGGAATAATGTTATTTCCATTGAATCTGCCTGGAATATCAAGCTGGCATGGACTGGTAGCATTGATGCAGGAATCAGCCCCTCTCCACCAGGTCCATCATCCCTGGAACATCCATGGAAGAACAGAGCAGAAGATCCCATCTCACTATACAAGCTGTTATTATCAGTGTCTGAAATCTCTGATGAACAGGTGGCAGGGGTCAGACTGCCTGTCTCTAAAGTGTTTGAAGCTGCTGCCTGCTGGTGACTGAAGGGAGAAGAACATGCCAGATCTAAAGGAAAGTCCTCTTCAAGGCTAAGAGGGGCATCATGTCTGGCAAAGTGCTCTGAAATACAGTCATTAAAGTCCAGCTCTAGCTCCTGATCTGGATCATCCAAAGGCAGTGACATATCTATGGTGCTTGCAGTTTCTGCTTGGACTAAGGTGGCCTCAGATCCCCCTCCCTCATGTGTTGAATCTGTGGTTCTACCACTGCTGCTCCTGTGTGGGGAAACGTTCTCTGTCACCCAGTGAGGCCTACAAGTCTCTTTCTTTATCTTTTCCTCCTCATGTTCCTCACTCTCAGTCAACTCTGGCATGACAGGTTTACACAGACAATGCTCCCTATCAGCCACAGGTCTGTCATCTCCCAGCTCATCCCCAATCTCAGAAAGAGAGCCCACATAGCAGGCAGGGACCTCCTGCAATTCAGCTTCAGCAGTTAAATTAGGAGAACAGGAGTGAGAAGTGCCAGAATTGTATGAGGAGGTACAACTGCCACCTTCAGCAGTAATGTAGGAGCCAGATGGAGAAGTGGGAGGGGAGCACAGATCAGACTCATCTGTTGGTGAACCTGGAACTGTGCTTGGACTGCTCGGTTGCCATTGTTGCTTAAGATGTGAGCAATAAGCCATCTTAATTGGAGTGGAAGGGGCTGTGTAATAACGATCCGGGTCCAGTCCAGGAAGGACACCAATGCGTTGAGGATCAACTGGATAGGAGGGCTCAGAGAAGGACAAGGAAGGCACTTCACCCTGAGATAGAGACAGCGTGTCTCCTTCATCGTCTGGGAAAAAGGTGCTGCTTTCAGTCAGCACAGTATCTGCTGATTTGGCTTCTAGAATTGGGCATTCAAGTAGCTGATCCAAACTTCCCTCTTGTTCAGGGGTCGGAGTCAAAGTCTTAACCTGGGCAGATTTTTCAACCTCTTGACCAGTATCAAGTTTAATTTTCTCCTCTACCCTAATCTGCTTCTCTACTTGAAGGGTAGAAGCATCTGAGTGAGTGGGTTCTGAACTGGATGATTCTTTGCTTGTCTTTTTGTCTGGAAGCACACCAATCTGTGTCTCCATGTTTTTCAGTAATGCTTCTTGTCCCATAACAACCCTTGCATCCATGGATTCAGGTTCTTGGTAGTCACTCTCCACTTCAGCTCCAGTCAGAACTTTAATCCTCTCCATTTTCACTGGCCCTCGTCTGCATCCACCTTTACCAAACCGTCCTGTTAGTCGGCCTACTGTGCGCCCATCTGATTCAAAGCTGGCACCCTCTGGCTGAGGCCGAGCAGAAGTGTTTGGTTTGGACAAGACCAAGCGAGGTCCAAATGGAGAAGTACATTGTGGGGAAAGCTTGGGTGGAGTGCTCGGAGATGGGCTGGAGGCACTATCTGTAGGAGTCGAGGCTGTAGAGCTTGAGGCTTGCCTGGACAAATCTGAAAAAGAGGGTGATAAGAAATTTAGCAAATACATAAGCAACAACTTTGAATATCATCTTTCTTGTTGTTTTATCACATATTTCTTTGTATAAAGTGACAACATTGACCTTTAGGTGAACTACTTGTGATCCTGTACATCACTTTCTTATGCTGCAGACATGAATGCCTACTCAGTAATGGCATGAAAATGTCACATACAATATTTAGTATATTACGTGGAAAGGTCATCTACACTGACACAGTTTGGCTGGTGTAGTTTGGGTGGCATTTAATAAACTAAAAAAAATGATAATAAATTGCAAAGATTCGGTAGACTTATTGAGTTTCTTATTCTATCAATCATTTTTGAATGAATACAACATTGGTGGCTCAGTGGTAGGCTTCTCGCCTATCATGCGGCAGGCCCGGGTTTGATTCCCAGCCAATGCCTCAACCCCAGCCACTGAATGCCGTGCCGGTCCCAAGCCCGGAAAAAAAATGGGAGGGTTGCGTCAGGAAGGGCATCCGGTGTAAAACATTTGCCAAGTTGATGTGCGGACCAGTCGGTCCACTGTGGCGACCCTGAACAGGGAGCAGCCGAAAGCAACAACATCAAACCAATAAGTCTACTTTGACAACCAAATTTTACATTCACTCAAAATATCATAAAAGC
Source organism: Hemibagrus guttatus (assembly GCA_033459395.1). Lineage (NCBI taxonomy): Eukaryota > Metazoa > Chordata > Actinopteri > Siluriformes > Bagridae > Hemibagrus > Hemibagrus guttatus. The sequence continues at coordinate 13,118,257 of JAUCMX010000020.1, forward strand.
ACTAAACCAAATAGCACATATAACATTTAAAATAGTTATCTATTTTATTAACATTTGAATAAATGATTTCAGTCTACACAAAAAGATTTTTTATATTCTAACTTTAACATCCATTGAATTTGGAATTGGGTTTTACAGCTTGAAATGTCTGAAAACCTTGTTTTTAACCATTTTATCAGTTGAATATTTGAGTATCAATTTTGTTCTTTCTTTTTTTTATTTTTTATTTTAGTCTAGGTTAAAAACAAACCAGTTACGCAAGTGTCCTTTTATACTACACACAAGCAGCTTTGAAGACTGAATTTCCAAAGAACACTATTTGACTTATCTCATCACTCTAAAGAGGGTAATGGTGGTGTAAGGATCTTTGGTTAGATAGAGAGAGACAGCAACTTGAATGCCTGTTGAGTAACAGTCTCATGGAAGTCTAGAAGTTGCTTTCGGCTGCTCCCTGTTCGGGGTCGCCACAGCGGACCAACTGGTCCGCACAACAACTTGGCACAGGTTTTACGCCGCAACCCTCCCATTTTTCCGGGCTTGGCTGGGGTTGAGGCATTGGCTGGAATCGAACCCGGGCCTTCCGCATGAGAGGCGAGAAACCTACCACTGAGCCACCTCTTAACAGTCTTAAATGCCTCTTAACAGTCTCATGGAAGTAATTCCCTATTTTGTCTGCAAGGCAAATTTAGACAGTAACAGGAGGAAACAAATGTACTGTCAGCAGAATAGTCATGCAGACACACACACACACACACACACACACACACACACACACACACACACACACACACACACACACACACACGTTGACACACAGTAGTAAGGATAATTAGTTACCACAAGCCTCTAATACAGCTTCAGCTTGACATAATTTATACAAGCCTCTGATGATGGTTCTGGGGACACAGCCTAAAATCTCTTATAAATGTTCACCTCAAGATCTAGTGAAGGCATTCTAACATTCCTACAAAGGGTTTATGTCTTGTTTTTGTACAAACCGTTTGTCTTATATAACTGCAGATCAAATACAAGTGATGTAAAGAAAGCAGGTGTTTGGCTCAATGCCATTGATCAACATATCACATCAATAACCAGATACCTGGATAATTGTGCAGTATTAATGTGGTACACAAAAATGGATACACATGAGCAATACCTCCATGTGTGGTTGCAATGGTTGATGTTTTTTACATTGGGATAGATTTAGAACAAGACCATGGGTGGAAAAAAACAAGTCCGCAGGCAACACTTTTCTGGGCTAATTTAAAAATAATCAGAGGTCTTGTTTTGAAGTGAATTATGTAAATTATATCTAATCAATTTTTGTAAAAATAGCCTATGGCAAAAATTTGAAAGTGTAAGTGCAGACAGCATATCCAATTTCTGTTATAATGGGAACTATACTCTAGTACGCTAATCTTAATTGAGAATCAAATGCTGTACACAGTTTTGTTATGTGCGTTTTTTTCCTCAAATGAGGAAAGTTGGGACATCAAAAGAACACAAGGAAAAAAGATGGACTACTGCAGAATTATATGTTACTGTCCTGTCATATATCTGCAACATTTTTTGGGTTAGTCTTTTTGTGTGGTTATTGAGATGTATTTGGGATGGAAATATTAACACCTGGCAACCTTGCCTTTCTATGTCCTTCCTATTTCATCTTCCAGCTGGTCCAATACAACCACTTCTATTTTTTTCAGATGGCTCTGGGTTTCTCCCAGGCTCTGTGTGTGTGTGTGTGTCTGTGAGATAGAGATAGTCCCTTAGTTCTGCCATGTGTATATGTATGTTCTGCTGTGGGAGGTTTGTTGTGCTTAGTCATGATGCGAAATGATTACATCATCCTGTCACACCCGGCACACGGAGCAACTGTTATGGAGTAGCATGACAAACAGTGCAGTGCTGTTGGCAGACTTTGTGTACGTTTGTGTGTCAGAGAGAGAAGAGAGAGAGAGAGAGAGAGAGAGAGAGAGAGAGAGAGACTTTCATAAAACCACACAAATCCTGAAATGTGCTCTCTTTCTCTCTCTCTCTCTCTCTCTCTCTCTCTCTCTCTGTATGCATGACCTCTTTCTTGAATGCAAGAGCATTACCTCACCCTCAAACCACCCCCATTCCCAACCCCCCAAAAAATTCTCTCGCACCTGCACGCTCTGACTTTCAGTGCTGCAGTGACTGAGCAATCTGACATTTCTTGCTTAGTCACATTCACAGCTGCATTTTCTGCAAGCATCCTCTGGATAGCACATAAAAAACTCACATGTATTTCAGTTGTACAACGTTGTTCGATTTCTGGTAACCTTCTACTGAATCACATGTACATTTATAAAAGTGCACATACACTCTGCCCTATCAATCAGAAAAAGGCAGAGGAGTGTTATACTCTGTCATTTGACGCAGAATGAAGCACGTGTTAGCCTTTACCCTCTCTTGTTGGTAGCTGTCATGTATTACTAGGTGATCAATTTGAGAAGAAAATGCAGAAAACATCCATTAAAACAGTACAGCACAGATAATATCCCCCAAAAGACAAAACCTAAAAATCATAGAAACATTCCTTAGAGAATCATAGAATATTCGTTTTCAGAACAATCTGAAAAAATTCTGTTTTTTTTTTTATAAATGACAGCTGGTAGTGAAATTAGGTGGGAGGCATCAACTCTAATATCGATCAATATCTCAACAAAGAGACTGTATTAAGGTTGAGCAGTGCATTATACTTTATCACCGTGACTTATCGACAGCTATTAAAGAATTCTAAAAGACTGAAAAGCAGTTAAATTAGTGTTTTTATTTAGTGTAATTATTTTTTTTTCACTACTGGTTTGAAGCTGTGTCTCCTATGATACCAAACACAATAAACAACAAAATTGACTTTAAGTAAATTGACTTTATATTAGATAATGTGCACTTAATCTATCTACTTTAAGTTTCTCTGCATACAAATTTTGAGGGAAAAAAAAAAGAGATAATAGATCCATGAATAAGCCATCTTACTCAACACCATGTTACAGGATGTCCGAAAAGTCTCCATACATGAGGAAAGACTTTTTAGCAAAATTTTTTATGCTTAGTTTATATTATATATATTTTTCAAATGACTCTGTGTGTGTTCACAAAGTAATAGCAATCAATAGTAAGTCCCCTATGTATAGAGACTTGTTTTTCACATGTGATTTCTCCATCACTGCTTATGACGTGTCAGATGTGTCAGCAGAGCAGGCGGAAAAATCTAGGGAGCATTTCAATTTGACGTGGCGTGACTGTCACTGTCACGTCTAGAAAGATAACAGCCTGAGC
>JAUCMX010000020.1:13126559-13161559 GCA_033459395.1 Hemibagrus guttatus
GCTTTCCTGGAAAGTACCTAAACCTTCTTCTTCTCTGTCTCTCTCTCTGTCTGACAAACCCACACACACATTTAATTGTACTACATGTATGGGCTTGCCCAAACCTCTTGCACACTAATTTGTAATGCAGTATTGATTCTCACCTAACATGCCAATTCGGAATTTTCCATAGTGTTAAGTCAATTACCAATGTGATAGATTAAACACATACACACGCACACACGCACGCACACACACACAATCTCAACATTACATCATCATCAGCCTCTTTTTGATAAAAAATAAACTATTTAGGCATCTTGAATCATTATATGCTTTATTCATCTCTTCCATGTACATTCAGGTCCATAAGTATTTGGACAATGATTTCACTTTTGGGTAATTTTGAAGTGGAGACTAATTCAACCGCCATTTAAAAAAAAAAAAAAAGCCTCTATTTTCACAGGCTGTAAAGAAATTCGACAATTGACAGTTTCATGGCCAAGGCGTATCCTGTTTCCTGGATATTATTTCATGGAAAAATTAAGGAGATAAAAGTTCTGGAGTTGATTCTGTGTGTTGCATTTGGTAGCTGTTCATGGGAACTCTCAGTATACAGTGCACAGAAATGTTGATGCAAGTGAAGAAGGCCATCACAAAACAGACACACCAGAGAAAGAGCAGAAACTTTCTGCACTTTCTTAAAAAGAGTGAAGAAGAAGAGTATGGAGAAGGAAAGGAATGGTGGATGATCCAAAGCCGGAACTGGGTCACTGGTGTTTATTGATGAAGTGACTGCAGATAGAAGTAGCAGGATGAATTCTGAAGTGTATGGAGCTGTACTTTCTGCTGAGATTCAGCCAAATTCTGCAAAACCGTTAGTACAACCCAAAATATGCTTTTTTAAGTCAAGCTTCTCAAGACAAAAAAAGGAAATTTTCTTAAGTGGACGAGCCAGATAACAGACCTCAACTGAAATGAGCATGCTTTTCACTTACTTAAGATAAGGAGATAAGGAGACTGCACTAAAATTGTGTTACTAATTCCGAGGTGTGGTAATAGAAGTAGAGTTTCCAGTGTCTAGACTTTTTTTTTCTTCGAATAAGATAAAATGAGATTAATATTTCTCACTTCACAACTTTCCTCCAGGTACTCCGGTTTCCTCCCCCAGTCCAAAGACATGCATGGTAGGTTGATTAGCATCTCTAAATTCTCCGTAGTGTGTGTGTGCCCTGCGATGGGTTGGCACTCCGTCCAGGGTGTATCCTGCCTTGATGCCCAATGATGCCTGAGATGTGACTCCCCGTGACCCAAGAATAGTTCGGATAAGCGGTAGACAATGAATGAATGAATGAATATTAAAATTATTGCAACTGGACTATAATAAAAATACTTGACTTTATTCACAAATGGCAAAATCCAAATCCACTTTAAACAAATAAAACATAAATCAACATGCCAAAAGGTGTGTGAGAGTCCTATCCAGTGTGTATTTCTGCCTCATATCCAGCGTTCCCATGATAGGCTCCAGCTTCATCTCTGACCAGGATCAAGGGATTATTGAAGATGAATGAATGAATAATCAGAATCTGTGATTAAATGGCGTAAACATATCAATATAATTTTAAAAAGTCCAAATTAGCAAAATCTGAATATGTGAAAACCTGATCATGCACACACTCTATCTTCAAATAGTAATTACACATATTCATATGGAAAGCAGAGCTACATGTTTTATTCAAAACATTTTTTTTTTTATAGTTCGGTCCTCTCTGATCCTGGCAAAAGCAATACATGCGAATACTGTGTTTTGCTTTTTCTTTTCGTTGCCATGGTATACCAAAGTCTTTAATAGATTTAAGTAATCCATCCCTTTGTCCCACTTCTCCACTTGGGTTTGTTTGATGTAAGAACGCTCATTAAGTGGCTGTGCTAAGCAGATTTTAGATAAACCCTAGAGAGAAAGAAGGACAGAATAGTTGAATGGGTGGTGAAGAGATCCTTTTAAACATGTGATGATGTGGCATAGATAAACTCTGCCACCTCTCCTACAGCCTTGCATGAAGATGGCTGTACAGAGGAAGGAAGGCTCTTCTGTCCAAATTTTTGAGTATTCAAAGGTTATTATAAAGGCTGAAACAAACAAACACACAAATTCGTCAAATGCCAAACAGTTCATCCGTCACATTCTGCATGATATTTTTGTTTTAATGTCACTTCTTATAGACACAGAGGAAAAGCCTGGAGTAAATTCAAGCAATAAATAAAATAAATCAAAGGAAAATTTTAAATAATCAGTAAAATATAACCTTTTCCATTAATTGATATATATTTTCAATTCTTATTGTCATTGTTGAAAGAACTACAGAAGGGGCTGTAATTACAAAAATATAGCTGGGTGTTTATGGTTATCTAGGATAAAAAAATATGAGGTCTAATCGCATTTTTATATAAAATATTAAAATCTGCAATAAACAAGATGCATATCACTGGAAACACTGAAAAACAGGAAGACCAAATTATACCAGATTAAAGCCTGCCCAGTTCTGGATGAAGATTCTTTGGACATATATACTTGTATCAGAATGATGGGAAGAGAAGAATATGGAGAAGGAAAGGAAGGGCTAATGATCCAAGGAATACCACATCATCTGATAAACCTGGTGGATGAAGAATATATGGGAGATGTGGTAGTTTAGTGGTTAAGGCGTTGGACTACTGATTAGAAGTTTGCAAGATCAAGAAGTTCAAAATAGAACTTGTCTGCAGAACAGTCAAGGTGTGTTCCAGAATAACTGGACTACCAGTCAGAGCCCTCTCCACCCTCTGTGAGCAGCAGTCACTGAGGTCAGCTGGCAGGATCTTACAAGACCCCTCTCATGTCCTGTTCCCTGCATTTGAGTGGCTCCCATCAGGATGATGGCTATGATGCCTCAGCTGTAGGACTCAACCTTTGATGGAGAACAACCTTTGTTCGCAGGGCTGTTAAACTCCTCAACTCACAACTATCCTTGTCCCTCCCTCGTCTCCCATCAACTCAGTAACCACCATTCTCCACATTATAACCCATATTATAACCCTCTTCCACCTCCAACTCACACTCCTTCAAATAGACTCATGGACTCTTATACTCACAATCTGTGAAAACATTCATATAGAGATCTGGACTCTGTTGTGACAATATCTCTTATGTTGCTGCTACATACCAATGATTACATACTGCACAACAATATTCTCACTTTAATTTATTTATTTATATATGCATCAATCTATTTCACCTTCTTCTACTTTCTTCTTCTTCCTCTTCTTGTGTTTCAGATTTCAAGCAATACCTTTTCACAATTTAGACAGTGAAGGATTTTAGTTCTTGCATGTATAATCAACATCTGACATTACATTGTGCCTGAGCCCCACCTGTAATTAGCATATGTATATGTAACCAAATGTATGTGTGAACCAAATGGCTCCAGCAATCAACTGATGGCCCTTCCATCCTGTCCTTTGTAATTCCTCCTGTAGGAGGTCCTAATGGTATCTGTCTATTGTTTGAAGACCTTTTGTTACCAAGTACAAGTCTGATCACACAGACAGTACCTTTAGGTTAAGATCTAGAAGATGGCTATGCTACACGAGTATCTTCAATAAACTATTTTCCCCTGAACTTGGTCCGGCTTACTTTTAATTTATGTACTTGAAGCATTCTAGTACATTGGCGAGCCACCCAACGACTGCTCAGCCAAATTCGAGGAAATCTAACAATTTGGCGAGCCAGCCAGGAGAGACAGATAAGAGGAGAACTCACCAAAGCCGCTGGATCAAGAAGAAGTGAACAGTAGAATCTGGGAGATTCTACAGCTTCAACTAAATATCAAACCAGCTGAGATTGTGGAGAGAATTCTTTGAATCATTTGGACTTTGTCTGCGTCCAGAACACAGCAGCTAGAGTCCTAGACAAAAGGCTGGGAATAAGAAAGTGCTATTATGACGTCTGCAAGAAGTACAATATTAAGCAGTCAGAGAATGGAACATGGGATTTGTCTGACATCAAAAAGGCTTATGGGAAGACACAGCGTTTAAGGGCAAACCTTAGGAGAGATGGATAGTCTGTGATTCTGGGCAAACAAATTCGGCAACACCTGCACAAGTGTGAGATGGACAAACTACAACGTGAGCTTAAGGCAGAAAAGGCAAAGGTTCGTGCTTTAGCCGAACAGCTACAAAGCAAAGAAAAGAGAGACTGCTGGATGAGAACAACAGGTTGATGAGCTTGCTTTCTAAACAATGGGGATCAAACAACTCTTCTGAAACACATACTCCGCCCATAACACCTAGCAGCAATAATAATCAAGAGTCCCTCTATCCACTCAAAGAGCTCATTGAAACACTATTACCTGACGGGAGAAATGGACAATTATTCTACAGGGAACCATGATGACAGTGAGAAAGAATCATCCAGCAGCACATATGCTCATTTCACAAAGGACAATTTAAAGGCCAGACTCGCTCCTGTTATTGTAAAAAACAGAACTGAAATTGAGATGGACAATGAGGAGGAGTATGAGGAGAATGGCGAGAGACTCGCATTGTAAAAAAAAATGGTCAAGAAATATGTCCCTTGCAGAATATATCAACCAGCTACACCTGGCCAAATCGACAAATGGTCAAAGGAGCTACCAGATGCATACAAACAACCACGAAAGGTTTGGCAAATCCTTCAGCACCTACAGAAAATTTACAACTTACATCCACTGGATGGAACAATGATTCTCAACGTAAACCTGAGGGACAATGACCAAAAAAAGTTAACTGAAAAGGTTGAAACCAGGGTTGGGGAGTCCCAAGAGAACATTGAGGCAGAATGGGAAGCTGTGAAGACCTTTTTGTTTGAACTGAAACCTGCAGAGATTAACTGGAGTAAAATTATTTCTTGCATTCAGAAGACAGGGGAAAGTGTTGTGGATTATGAGGAACGTTTCAGACAAACTTGGTTGGAATATGCTGGTTTAAATAACAGTGAAGATCTCGACAAGGATACTAGTATGCCTTTGAAGACTGCATTTGTCAATGGGCTAAAACCTGAAATTTCAAAAGCTCTTAAAATCAGGTATGATGACTGGGACAGCATTGGAACAGCCTTTAATCAGATTGTTGAATGGTCTGTAAAGATTGAAAGGACACAGGATGTCAAAATCAGAACCTTGCAATCTGGATACTCAAGGTACAGTAACAACACTGTTTTGGGTGCCAAAATGAATGCTGTGGACAACAAAAACATTTACATGAACACCAGCAACTAATGCATTCTAAGCCTTGTACAGTACAGTTAGTGCTAACAGCATTAACTACCATAAATTGCAAATTTCACAAGCAAGAACCTGAATACAGCAAATGTACATGATTGACAAAATTCTTCTTTTTTTAATGTTTTTTATTTTACTTTATTTGTGATCAAACATGATCAAAGGTTGGATTGAAGGATTTTAATTCTTGCATGTATAATCAACATCTGACATTACATTGTGCCTGTGTCCCACCTGTAATTAGCATGTGTATATGTAAAAGTGTGAACCAAATGGCTCCAGCAATCAACTGATGGCCCTTCCATCCTGTCCTTTGTAATTCCTCCAGTAGGAGGTTCTAATGGTATCTGTCTATTGTTTGAAGACCTTTTGTTACCAAGTATAAGTCTGATCACACAGACAGTACCTTTGGGTTAAGATATAGAAGACGGCTATGCTACACGAGTATCTTCAATAAACTCTGTTCCCCTGAACTTGGTCTGGCTTACTTTTAATTTATGTACTAGCAGCACTCTAGTACATTGGCGAGCCACCCAATGACTGCACAGCCAAATTCGAGGAAATAAAAAAAAAGCTTATATATTTATTTACAGATATTTTATATTTTATACAGATGTTTACTTTTACAAATATTTTATACAGATGTGTACTCAAAGCTTTTTTTTGAGAACGGACTTATTCCATTTATCATCATACAACAATTGTATTTTATTTCATTTTGTATTTGCACTTTTTTTTAACTACTCTGCGTGCCTCAAATTGCCCCTTGGGAATAAATAAAGTTTTTTTAATTGAACCACAGGTCCACCAAGCTGCCACTGTTGGGCCCCTGAGGAAGACCCTTAACCCTCAATTGCTCAGTTTTATAAAAATGAGTTAAATTATAAGTCGTTCTGGATAAGAGTGTATTCCAAATGCCAGAAATGTAAATGTTTGGCTGCTAGTAAAACGGGGGTTCTGATGATTATTGATGATGTGAGGGTAGAAAACATTCTGACATGATTGACATAAAAAAAACCTGCCATTTTAACAGGGGTGTATAGACTTCTTTTTTTTTTTTTTTATATATCCGCTGTAGGTACTGTTTGTTATGTATAAACATTACATTTTGCACAATACCACAATTTGCACTACATGCACATTTTTGCACTTTTACACCAAAATATATAACATTCTATATTCATATTCATACACATCACTGTATTACCTTCTCTATTTTTTATATATTTATTTTTCTATTGCAATTTTCCACCATATTTTCCCTATATACCGATCAGGCATAACATAACATGAGCAGTGACAGGTGAAGTGAATAACACTGATTATCTCCTCATCATGGCACCTGTTAGTGGGTGGGATATATTAGGCAGCAAGTGAACATTTTGTCCTCAAAGTTGATGTGTTAGAAGCAGGAAAAATGGGCAAGTGTAAGGATTTGAGTGAGTTTGACATGGGCCAAATTGTGATGGCTAGATGACTGGATCAGAGCATCTCCAAAACTGCAGCTCTTGTGGAGTGTTCCCGGTCTGCAGTGGTCAGTATCTATCAAAAGTGGCCCAAGGAAGGAACAGTGGTGAACCGGCGACAGGGTCACCGATGTATGTGGGGAGCGAAAGCTGGCCCGTGTGGTCCGATCCAACAGATGAGCTACTGTTGCTCAAACTGCTGAAGAAGTTAATGCTAGTTCTGATAGAAAGGTGTCAGATACACAGTGCGTGACGGGTCAGGGCTGTTTTGGCAGCAAAAGGGGGACCAACACAATATTAGGCCATAGTTATGCCTTAGTTATTAGGTCGTAATGTTATGCCTGGTTGGTGTATGTTCTATTTTATTTTATCGTATCTTATTTGTGTCTTATTTCTGTTTGTTTACTTTAGTGTTAATTAGCTCTATTTTTGTATCAAGAATATAAAAAAGGGTGTAAAAAGCATTTCACTGCATGTTGTACCTTGTATGATTGTGTATGTGACAAATAAAATTAGAATTTGATAAGCATTATCATTACTATTATAATGACCTCTAATTGTCCTTTTATCTGTGATTTTTGTCTTACTTCTGATGTGCCTCTCAGTGTTGATTTCCATGTGTATTAATTAGTATTCTCCTTTTCATGGCACCTTACTGCTCAAGGCATCTAATATAAGCAATTCCCCCTGGGATTAATAAAGTTCTTTGAATCTTGAATTACTCAGGGATTCTAAGGATTTAAATTCATTCATTCTCTACCGCTTTATCCGAACTATACTCGGGTCACGGGGAGCCTGTGCCTATCTCAGGCGTCATTGGGCATCAAGACAGGATACACCCTGGACGGAGTGCCAACCCATCGCAGGGCACACACACACACACTCCCATTCACTCACACAATCACACACTACGGACAATTTAGAGATGCCAATCAACCTACCACACGTTTTTGGACTGGGGGAGGAAACCGGAGCACCCGGAGGAAACCCCCGAAGCACAGGGAGAACATGCAAACTCCACACACACATGGCGGAGGTGGGAATCAAACCCCTAACCCTGGAGGTGTGAGGCAAACGTGTTAACCACTAAGCCACCGTGCCCCCCCAGGATTTAAATTTGACCAACAAAAATAATCGGCATCCTTTAACATCCTTATAATATCCTAAACTCTCCCTACAATGGCTTAGTAAGCATCTGAATAACTCAATCACACAAACCCATCCTAAAACCAAATACAACAGTTTAAATACCATTTTATTCGGTCCATATGCAGCACTTCACAAAGACGACTGAATCTTACACATTTCATGTGTAAAAAGCATGTTTTTAAATGTTTCAAACTCTTAGGTCTGAGCACACCCCATTCTGTTTAAAAGCAGATTCAATGACTGTCTCCTTGGCAACAAGGAAAGCCCCATCCTGTTGTCTAGGAAACCACATCACAACTGGTAAGTGGGAGTTTATTATTAGTGGAAGGAGAGTTCTCCAAAGAGACATCCCTTACAGATTTTAGAAGACTTGCAGAACTGATTGTTTTGTCTGGCTGGTTATTATATACAGTATGAAGTCTGTTTATCTGATGCTTGAAGCTGAATATTTTCAAATGCTGTATACACATTTAAAAATGGTGCACTGATAGACATGAACTGTAATTTATCTGTAATTTGATAATGTTGTATGCATCTGAAATACAGATTGTTTTCAATCACAGCTTGAAAAGAAGCTACATTTTAGAATTGAGCTCGATATTAAACAGATTTTCACCTAGTAGTATGCAGAATGCAGATGTACTACCCAAGCTAATCGTAGCTCGGAGCATCCGATACTCATAAATACTAATAAGTTATTTTACGGCATCATAATTAGAACTTCGTGATGAATTAAGAGGAGTGTTGCATCATTTCTGCAGGAAGATCCTGAAAGTCCATGTCCAGGTTTGTTTGTTATTGGTGAATATGGTGAATTATGATTCTTCATTATCTGTTTGGATCTAAACAACTCGGTGCCCAAACTGACTTGCCATGCTGTTTGTTTTAGAAGTTCTGCTTTGGTCTGTGGATGCGCTGTAATCCATAAGCTCACTTAGCCATGTCCTCTGCCACAGCCTTCCCGATCTTATCCTTCAGACAGGACACTCGCTGCCAATCCGTCTTCAACTCCAGCCACTCGAAATATGGAACCTGACGAGAGACACAGCTCCATGTTAATGCTAGATTGAATTTCCTGGTTGCACTTTTTGACCATATAGTACACAGTTATAAAAGAGAAATTATTTTACAATCCCAATGGTGTTGCCCAGATGAAGATAAGTTCCCTTTGGTGTCCAGTTCCTCTAAAGGTTTCTACCTTATACCATCTCAGGGAATTTTTCCTAAGCCACAGTCACCTCTGGCTTAGTCATTAGAGATAAATTGCCACATATATCAAATACATATTTCTATAAAAATGCTTTGTGACGATCCATTGTTAAGAGCATTATATAAATGGTCATGTGTGGCCTAGGAAACACTTTACATGGTCAAATTGATAAAATGTCATTTGCTTTATTATTATTATATATAAATTGCAAATATAAATATTTTTCTAGGTTTTTTATCTCAACCACCAGTAAAGTAAAAAGAACGAAAAATGCATTAAAAAGATTTCATTCCACTAAAAAGATCCCTCACCTACTTCTACCTTTATAACCGAATCTGCTTAAGTGAAAAAACAGCATTACGGCCGAATTTAAAATAATTACACGGTTTAATCCCAAGCCACATTGTCATCCCTTCACTGGCTGCTCTTCAGGCGGAGAAATAATTGCTGTGCTGTTCTGTTGACTAGATTTCTTGATTAGAGTGTCTTTTTTTGCAGGACATTTTCACAGCAGATATCTGGTTGCAGGTATCTTGTGGTTATGGCATGCAGCTATCCACATACTCTATCAAAGAAAATCACACATGGCTAACAAGATTCTAGACAACTAACTGAATTAACCACTGCTTTTATTATACGTCATGTATAATATACTTCATGTTGGTCCAAAATCTCCCTTAGGCGTTCAGTTGAGTTGAGATCGGCTGACAGCGAGGGCCATAGTGTAAGATTTCCATCATTTTCATACTCGTCACTGCACAGAGTGAGCGGTCATGCTCTGTAAAAGGGGGCGGGGGTTATCCTCAGGTTATAAAAAGTTCCATCGGAGGATAAATAAAAAATACTGTTTTTATTAAAAAACCACAACAATGTACCTGTTCAGTTTAACCTGAACAGTACCAAAGGGTCTAATAATGTACCTGCGCATGTCCAGTGTTAGAAATAATTCCTGTCCTCTTTTAAATGTCAAGTAAGCAGACTCACAATAAACCTGCATGTACAGTTCATTTTTCACACTCTAGCATCCTAGCATCTATTAAACACTAAGCAGCACTGAAATAAAAAAAAAAATTAAGCATTGAGGTGTTTGGCAAATACAGAACCTAAAAGGGAACGATGATGACCGGACATCCTATCCAGTCCAAACGTTTTGCTCACTTTTATTTCAAGCTAAAATATTGCCTAATCATTTTCCAGCCTAATTGAAGATCCAGCCAAACCAATCCTGTTCTAACAGGATTATCCTAAATGCTGCAGAGAGGGATAAGAGAGAGAGAGAGAGAGAGAGAGAGAGAGAGAGAGAGAGAGAGAGAGAGAGAGAGAGAGACTCAATTCTGTCCTGCAGCTCTGAGCTATTTTTAAACCAAGTATGGGACAATCTGCTACGCCAGACGCTGCAGCATGGACCTAGCTGATCTGTGCTAGCCGTGGCTGACAGCAATGTCAAGTTTACAGAAATATCTGGAAATCAGTGTCATTAATGCATCGAGTGATGTCCCACACACACAGTGTAACATGGTAGCACATGTTAACTGCCTGTAAATAGAAATATTGTATTGTATCTAATTTAAAGAAGCAGAATATCTTGATTCAATTAACATGAGAGATCCTACAGATTCTTATTATTATAAGGAACACTTTTATACAGTTGTGTAGCTCTTGCTATGTTTAAAATAACACCATGAAACTTGAGAGATGGAAAGGATGTGTACACTGTTTACTAATTAGGCATGTAGCATGAGTTTACTAGTCCCTAGGAAAACGAGGCAAATGCTAACAAGCCTCTAAGAAGTATCCTGGGCAGGACTGTAACAGAACCGCAGTCTGTGCTTTAAAAGAAAACGAGGTTATGAGCCACACATATTTATTATCATGTATAGTCCTCCTCCCTGTTTTTTTTGTTCTTTTCATATTTCTGTCCCTCACTCCATGACCTACCTCCACTACCAGAAACCCGGCCAGCTGCAGGTGGCGCTTCTGCATGGCGAAGCGGCCCAGTAGATCTTTGCTTCTGGAGGCAAAATGAGGGAACTCCCAGGCCAGGAAAGCCACCCTAAACATACAAACATACACAGAGAGAGAGAGAGAGAGAGAGAGAGAGAGAGAGAGAGAGAAAGAGAGAATATAAATGATAATTATGATGAATCTTTTGGGCATCAGTAGATATAATTTTAAAGAATAAAACAGGTAAGGATGCTCAGACAGACAGATATAAACACAGACAAACAGACAGATAGACAGAGATAAACAGAAAGACAAACAGACAGGCAGACAGAAACAGACAGACAAAAGCACAGAAAGACAGATAGATAGACAGAGGCATATTGATGAACAGTCTGCCCCACACAGAACCAACCAGACAGACAGACAGAAACATAGACAGGCAGACAGACAGACAGAAACACAGAAAGACAGACAGAGGCATATTGATGAACAGTCTGCCCACACAGAGCCAACCAGACAGACAGACAGAAACACAGAATGAAAGACAGGCAGATAGACAGACAGACACAGAAAGACAGATAGATAGAGGCATATTGATGAACAGTCTGCCCCACACAGAACCAGACAGACAGACAGACGGGTCAGAAATAGTAAGACCAACAAACAGTTTCAGGTTGAAAGACACAAACAGAAAAAGAAAGAAAGAGACACACAGACAGAAACATGCTGACCAAAAAAAGAGAGACAAAGACAGAGATATACATATACACAGAAAGACATTGACAGACAGACAAGTAGAGAAAGACACAGGCAGACAGGCTGACCAATACGGGAACAGTTTTGTTAATCAGTCAAACACACCCTGGTACATAAACACAGGATATAGCGTTTTCTTTTTTAAACACACTACAGGAAAAGCCTTATCATTAGTCAAACAAAGAAATTCTGATATCCTAAAAATGATTATTATCCAAGACTATATTTAAAATAGTTCATTTTCAAGTGGTCAAGTTATTAGCCTGAAGATCAGGTTTAGTTTTTTGTTTTTTTGACCCTCACCTTCGTGCCCCCTGAGGTAACCGCTTCGTGCCGCCCCCTCCAGGTAAGTGCGGTGCTTCCAGGTTCTTCAGGTCTATGGGCTTATTCTCAGAATCCACCACCAATTCTGCATCTAAATAGGGGCAAAACAAATAAATACACATTCTGGCTGCTCATATGCTTCAGTGGAAAATCTTCAAACATTTGCTACAGCACAGAGTGAGAGTTAAAAACACACACACACACACACACACGCGCACACAAACCTATATTCCACCCGTACACCGTGCTGATGTCTTTGCGCAGGGCTTCTGAACGATTTTCGGTGAGGATCTGGAGGGCTTTGTGTAGGGTGCTCTGAAGAGGTGTCAGGTTGGGCTTGGCCTGTGTTTCATGGACTGCTGGAAGAGGCACAGTGGCACTGATGCCAGATTCAAGCTGTCCTGAAGCTGCAATATGAAGCACCTTCAATGTGTAGTTCTCCGCACGAGCACCACCGCCACCTAGTGGTGAAAAAAAACAGAAGCATTCGCTATATTGAGTGGCAGGACATGCAAATCTGACATGAGTAGATTGGTGCTTGTAAATAATTGACTGATTATGAAGCCTGGAGCAGGAGCTGAAAAAACACTGTTCTGTTCAGGGGGAATGCGTTACAGAGGAAATGTGGATGCAAAATCTGCTACAGCAGGTATTTGCTGACATCATGCGGCTAGAAGAGAAACAGCAAGTAAAGACGAACTGCGCAGATCATTTACTGCACGTGGAAGAAAGATGCTTGGGAGCACACTCACTGGCCACTTTAATAGAAACGCCTATGCAGTTATCCAATCAGACCTTCATACAACTAACACAGGACCAGGCATGTTTCAGTAAGTCTCAGCCCAAGGAGCCTCAGATTCCTGTTCTTGACTGACAGGTGAGGACTCTGATGTGGTCTTTTGCTGATGTACCCCATTCGCCTCAATGTTCAGAGCGTTGTGTGTTCTGAGATGTTTTTTTGTTCACCGTGGTTGTAATGAGGAATTATTTGAATTACGGTAGCCTTTGTGTCAGCTCAGATTAGTCTGACCAATTCTTCTCTGACCTCTCTCAGGGCTTGCACTCAATGAATATATTTATTTTACACATTCTGTGTAAACTCCAGAGCAGGGGTCTCCAACACGTCACTCGATTTTACACACATCTAGCACCAAGACCGGACATAGAGGCGATATATATATATATATATAAACATACAAATATATAAACACAAATTGAAATAGTTTGGATAAAGTATAAAGAAAACATGGGCGATCCTTTTAACTTAGAAGCTGCTGGATATTCGACAGCGTTAGGAATAAAGCTACCAAGCTGCCAAAGTAAAAGCAGTGAATTAATCTATCCTGCTGCACGAAGATGCAGGAGTGTGCTGTAGTTTACTCTTATTAGTGCAGCTGGTGTTTCAAAGTAAAGTACTGTTTAATTTTAACTTAAACCTATGTATGAATAATACTATTATTTAAACACAAAATCCAATACAATTTCAGGCCTCTGCTTTCAAATTGAATTACCTTCAATATCAAAGTGTTCCCTTTTTTACAAAAAGAGTCTTTTTCAGTATTGCTGACTCAGGGTACAGTATGTGCCACTGGACTATCAGCAAATTGTCAGTGACAATTTGCTGATAAACAGAATCCATGTGAATGAATGAAATCTGACAATAACTGATAAGGCTAGTCAGCAAACCTGTTGTGTTAAATCAGTTGACTCGACTCAGCAGTTAACATGCTGCTTATGTGAATTTAAATTGATTTATTGCAGAATATGACTGTTTGACATTGACATTTTTAAAGCAAGGGTGTCCAGTATTATCCAGGTTTTCATATAAACCAAGCAGAAGCCACCATTAGTTGAGTAAAAATCAAGATCAACTGAGTAAACAGGTGGAGTCAGATGTGGCTTCTGCTTGATTTTAATGAAAAGTTTGGACACCCCTGCTCTAGACTGCATGAAAATCCCAGTAGCTCACCACTTTCTGAATCACTTCCATCATGTTTTCCCCATTCTAAAGTATGATGCGTCCATTAATTGAACATAAACTGAATTAAGTGGATGGTGAGTGTATTAATCGAACTTTGATTTGGAATCCTCAAATATATTTACTATAAATACACCGACCAGGCATAACAATATGACCACTTGCATAATATTGTGTTGGTCCTCCTTTTTCTGCCAAAACAGCCCTGACCCGTCATACACTGTGTATTCTGAAACTTTTCTATCAGAACCAGCATTAACTTCTTCAGCAATTTAAGCAATAGTAGCTTGTCTGTTGGATCGGATCACACGGGCCAGCCTTCACACCCCACGTGCATCAATGAGCCTTGGCCACCCATGACCCTGTCACCGGTTCATCACTGTTCCTTCCTTGGAACGCTTTTGATAGATACTGACCACTGCAGATCGCGAACACTCCACAAGAGCTGCAGTTTTGGAGATGCTCTGATCCAGTGGTCTAGCCATCACAATTTGGCCCTTGTCAAACTCGCTCAAATCCTTACGCTTGCCCATTAGTCCTGCTTCTAACACATCAACTTTGAGGACAAACTGTTCACTTGCTGCCTAATATATCCCGCCCACTAACAGGTGCCATAATCAGTGTTATTCACTTCACCTGTCAGTGTTACTCACTTCACCGTATTTGACATTTCAAATTCCAGGGAAAAAGTGCACATTTTTAAAAAAGTTTGTATAATACCCAAGGATTTGTATGAGGCTACACTTCTCTTATCTTTTGCTCACTAATTCATTTCCAGCTCGATTCAAGCAGCAGTACATGGTTTTGATAAATGTTCAAATAGAACGAGCAAGATCATCTTGTGCTTTAAAATGAAAACAAAAGTGTAGACAGTCAATATCATAAAAGATTCATACATTACATCACTGCATGCTGTGTGATACCCCACCCCACAGATTTAGGTTCTCTGGAGCTGTATTATTTTTCTGTTATTCAGCAATTCCCACCTGTAACTTTGCTGTGAAACGCAGGATCGGTGATAGCGGCAATAAACTCGGGTTTGGCCTGCTGGAAAACGCAGAGAGCCCAGACTACATCGGTCAGCACAAAAGGTTCCAAGCTCTGCCAGGAGCTTTCCAAAGCTTCATGAACCTACACACACACACACACACACACACAGATAAAATCATTTTTAATTGCATCAACCTATAACACAACATAATTTACTGAATCTCACATCTCACTTCTGATTGGTTACCTTTGTGTAAAATTGCTCCTTGTTACTGGGCTGAAAGTTGAGCTTGGCGAAGGCCATGAGGAGGTTACACATCTGTAACACGCTGTACTTTTCACTGTTTCTTACAAAGTGCTAAAAGGCAAGAAGAACATGTATTTTTAAAATATATGTTTTTATATGTACCACTGTCTTTTTTTCGTACTCTCACCACAGTGCTGTTTTTGAAATCTCAAATCCGATTGGTCAGAAGGTGCTGATTAATTTCCTTTAAGGGCAGCTCTGTATATCAAACAGTAGGTTTGTATTATATTATATTAAAATGCTCCTGCTATTGTTTCTATAGTAGCAGATCACTCCCTAGCAGATTCCACACATAATCCAAATCTAATGAAAAACCGATTAAAAACCATGCTTTTATTTAAAGAAAATCCTGCTTATGTTCAGTGTTTATATGATGTTTTCTGTACAATGTTTTTTATTTTTTAATGGGCATTATGGAAGGAGTCTCCAGTAGGGGCATTGGTGGCTCAGTGGTAGGTTTCTCGCCTCTCATGCGGAAGGCCTGGGTTCGATTCCCAGCCAATGCCTCAACCCCAGCCACTGGATGCAGTGCCGGTCCCAAGCCCGGAAAAATGGGAGGGTTGCGTCAGGAAGGGCATCCGGCGTAAAACATTTGCCAAGTTGTTGTGCGGACCAGTTGGTCTGCTGTGGCAACCCCGAACAGGGAGCAGCTGAAAGCAACTTCATGGAAGGAGTCTCCAGTGTCGGTGTCATGTTTTTCCGCCAGGGGAAAGTCTTCAGTACAGACCATTGTCTGGTTTCTCTGTAACATGAGAAGCTGTGTTTGTCACTTCTAGAGATAAAAAAAAAAAATGAGGCCGGTGAATACATGGCTGCTTATTGCTGCTAGAAAACAAGTGATAATTGGAGCTAAACTGCAGTCTTGTGTAGCCAGACCTTCAGACTGAGGGCAGAGGGTCTGGACTCCATAACAGTAACCATTGACCGCCCAAGAGGGCGTCTGACTGAGATGTACAGCAGCCAACCGCAGTTCGTTTTGTTCAGCATCATGTCCCTACAAAAGCAGACCGGCGTGCAACCATAGACCCTCTTAAGCTCTAACTGTCACAACTGTAAACATAAAGGCTTCCTTCTTCCATCAGGGAAGTAGAGCCTTAGCATGGCTTTGATTCCAGGCGACCATTAAAAATCATGACCCGCACATCCCTCGGAGATCCTGTAGAATCCAACCAATTAGATGACAACTTTGATCATTGCCATACTGCTGTAGTGTTAAAGGAATAAAACACTTTTGGAGGTGTTGATTATTTTTGCACACCCCATTCTGTTTAATTCCTTATATAATTGCTAGGTTGCTTCCCAGCTTAGAGATAACTTTAGGATTAAAGAACAATGTGTCTAGCATAACTATTTAATGCTGTACTATTTACTAAGGCAAATATGCTTAGAGGTCAATGGTAGCTACATACTACACGAAAATTACTGACCTGGCAACACTGCCGATAATGCCAACTAAATGTTGTGCCATGTTTTTCAGACGTCATTCATTTGGCAAACAGAACAGATGAACGGTTTGGCACTTTAGTGAACAGTTGTATGTTGTATTATATCAAACAGTTATTAGAACATGTCTAATATGTAGATGTGTCAAATGAATAGGGTTTAAACCTGGGTAAATCCCTCGAAAAGAGGCATGTGGAGCCACTTCAGGAAGGCTAGAGACTTTGAACAGCGCATGACTTCAGTGGCACTCATCTCTGATAATCGAGGCAGAAGCTCAGCAGCCAGCCTCTGGCACACTTGAGTCTGGTGGAAATTCAGCTTACCTGCAGAAATGAGAATCAGAATAGCAACAGTGAATAACAATCCAGATAGCCTTTGAAACAAAACCGCACAGTATTATCCTACAAGAATGGATGCATGTGCACACATCGTTGAAACTCTCACTGCTCTTACAATGTCTTGCAAAAGGATTCACTCTCCACACCCAGACCTTTGAGATTTACATTTAAGGTATTTGGCAGACCCCTAATGATGATGCTCAAGCAAAAACAAATGAAAACACTAACAACTGTTAGTAAAAACAGGACTTACTAAAAACTGTCTTTGGTTTTCTCTAACCCATAAAACTCCTGAAAACCTGCAACAAACTGCACGACTAAATCAGAAGTGAATCAGTTTTATAAACTGACCGTAAGCAAACACAATGTCCAGCAGCAGTGGTGTACTGAGTTCAGAAGAGGGTTTCTGGTGCAGGTGGTATGACAGTGCTCGCAGGAGTGCCACTGATCGGCGGCCCTGCAACGCCACGGCTAACGTCGCTCTGCGGATGTCCTCTGTGCTGAACTTCTCAGCCAACTCCAGGGCCTGGTGTAGGAATGTGATAAGGTAGCATGAGACGTGCAAGACATGTAGTAGATGGTAAGCTGGCTTAATTCTTTTTCCAAGGCTTTGACTGACTACGAGGATTATGAACTACACAGCTAAATACTTTGAATACATTTGCTGATTTGGGGGTGAATTGTGTTAAAAATGTTAAAAAACAAACCTCTCAATATAGACCATAATATTGAACTTGCTGATGGAATAATTCTATAAAAAGTTGCTGAATTTATATCTGCAGAAATGTTTGGATTTAAAGTCCCACAGCTGAGTGAATAAGCTTACTTTATACAACAGTTACATGTGGATCAATCCCTGGTGGTGGCCTGGGTTCGATACCCAGGCAGGGAACAAACCCATAAATAAATGGGAGGTCTACGTCAGGAAAGGCATCCGTTATAAAACCTGTGCCAAAAGTGTTGGATGATCTGCTGTGGTGACCCCGAACTGGGAGCAGTAGAAAAGCAACAACAACATAAGAGTGTGGATTCTGGACCATGTTCATAGCAGACAAAAAAAATAAATAAAAAAAATCTCTATAACTGTAGAGAAAGACATATACTGTTGATCAGCTGACTGATTTGCAGACCTTCGTAATCCTAAATATCAGTATAAAATTCAGTATTTACACTTTTATTATTAAATAAAGCTAGAGCATCACCACTGCTTCATAAATAGGAGTGTCACTATTTTTTAAAGAGACTAAACATTGCAATACTGTTAATATATAATTCAATTCAACTTTATTTATATAGTGCTTTTAACAACGAACACTATCACTGAGGAGCTTTACAGAAATATATAAAGTATTTAAGGATATATTTTATATATAAAAATAAAATATTGGATACATATTTTACCATGGATATAAATTTTAATTTAAAGAATTTGAGGATAGAAACGAGAATATAAATTTTAAATTTATCCCTAATAAGCAAATCACAAGTGAGGGTGGAAAGCAAAAACTCCCTGAGACGATATAAGGATGAAGCCTTGAGAGGAACCAGACTCCAAAGGGACTCCATCCTCATCTGGGTACGATTATAAATCATTTCCCTTCAAATAACTGTGTACTCTATGATGCAATTCTGTAACCTGGAAATCTTGGATTCAGATAAAATCTGAATCCTGTCTTTTCTGACCTATTCTAGCTGATGCATAAGCTCTTTTATCAGCATCCTCGGTAGGCCTTTGAAATGGTTGAGCCCATAAGGACAACTACTTGAGAGACTTTTTTCCATTCTCTTTCTTAAATATTACTAAAAAACGCTAATCCACCTGATAATCTAGCCATGGGGGTCACAGTCCAGTGACTTCTGTGCCGGTCCCAAGCCCGGATAAATAGAGAGGGTTGCGTCAGGAAGGGCATCCGGCGTAAAACATTGCCAAATTTAACCATGCGAATCGTCAGTACTCTGAATTTTATACCGGGTCGGTCGAGGCCCAGGTTAACAACGACCGCCATCAGTGCCGTTGACCTACAGGGTGCCGGTGGAAATTGGGCTACTGTTGGTGGAAGAAGTAGAGGAGGGAGGAGAGTGCACAGACAGAGAGAGAAGAGGAAAGGTAAGAGTGTAGGACTGAGAATAGGAACTCTGAATGTTGGTACTATGACAGGGAAAGGTAGAGAGCTGGCTGATATGATGGAGAGAAGGAAGGTGGATATACTGTGTGTACAGGAGTAGGATTCAAGCTGTTTTATTATGGTGTGGATAGTAAGAGAAATGGGGTAGGTGTGGTCTTGAAGGAGGAGTTTGTGAGGAATGTTCTGGAGGTGAAGAGAGTGTCAGACAGGGTGATGAGTCTGAAGTTAGAGATTGAAGGGGTGATGTTGAATGTTGTTAGTGGTTATGCCCCACAGGTAGGTTGTGAGTTAGAGGAGAAAGAGAGATTCTGGAGTGAATTAGATGAGGTGATGGAGAGTATTCCCACGGGTGAGAGAGTGGTGATAGGAGCGGATTTTAATGGACATGTTGGCGAGGGGAACACAGGTGATGAGGAGGTGATGGGCAAGTTTGGAGTTAAGGAAAGGAACCTTGAAGGACAGATGGTAGTGGACTTTGCTAAGAGGATGGACATGGGTGTGGTTAACACTTATTTTCAGAAGTGGGAGGAGCACAGAGTGACTTACAAGAGTGGAGGTAGGAGAACACAGGTAGACTACATCCTATGTAGAAGAGGCAATCTGAAAGAGATTAGTGACTGTAAAGTGGTAGTGGGAGAGAGTGTAGCCAGACAGCATAGGATGGTGGTGTTTAGGATGACTTTGATGGTCAAAGAAGGAGTTTAAGAGGAAGAGGTCAAAGATAGAGATAGAGAAGAAAACCAAGTGGTGGAAGCTGAAAAAGGAGGAATGTTGTGAGGAATTTAGACAGAAGTTGAGGCAGGCTCTGGGTGGTCAGGTAGTGCTGCCAGATGACTGGGAAACTACAGCAGAAGTGATCAGGGAGACAGGGAGAAAGGTGCTGGGTGTGTCATCTGGAAGGAGGAAAGGAGATAAGGAGACTTGGTGGTGGAATGAGGAAGTTCAGGATAGTATCCAGAGGAAGAGGTTAGCCAAGTAGAAGTGGGACATGGAAAGGACTAAAGGGAATAGACAGGAATACAAGGAGTTACAGCGCAGAGTGAAGATGGAGGTGTCTAAGGCCAAGCAGAAGGCATATGACGAGTTGTACACTAGGTTAGACACTAGAGAAGGAGAGAAGGACTTGTACAGGTTAGCTAGGCAGAGGGATCGAGATGGGAAGGATGTGCAGCAAGTTAGAGTTATTAAGGATAGAGATGGAAGGGTGCTCACAAGTGAGGAGAGTGTACAGAGGAGATGGAAGGAGTACTTTGAGGAGCTGATGAATGAGGAAAATGAGAGGGAAAAAAGAGTAGAAGGGGTGAACTCTGTGGAACAGAAAGTAGATAAGATTAGAAAGGATGAAGTCAGGAAGGCTTTGAAGAGGATGAAAAGTGGAGCAGGACAGTGGTGAGGTGTGCTGTAGGTCAGACAGAGGAGTTCAAAGTAGAGGTGGGACTGCATCAGGGATCGGCTCTGAGCCCCTTCCTGTTTGCTATAGTGATGGACCACTTGTCAGAGGCGGTCAGACAGGAGTCTCCTTGCACAATGATGTTTGCAGATGACATTGTGATCAGTAGTGAAAGCAGGGAAAGCAGGTGGAGGAAAACCTGGAGAGGTGGAGGTTTGCGCTGGAGAGAAGAGGAATGAAAATCGGTCATAGTAAGACTGAGTACATGTGTGTGAATGAAAGGGAGGGAAGTGGAACGAGAGAGAGTGTGGGAAAGAGGTAAAGAAGCGAGTGCAGGTAGGTTGGAATGGGTGGAGAAAGGTGTCGGGAGTTCTGTGTGATAGGAAAATATCAGCGAGAATCAAGGGGAAGGTGTACAGGACAGTGGTGAGACCGGCCATGCTGTATGGTTTAGAGACAGTGTCACTGAGGAAGAGACAGGAGTCAGAGCTAGAGGTAGCAGAGCTGAAGATGTTGAGGTTCTCTTTGGGAGTGACAAGGTTGGACAGGATTAGGAATGAGTACATCAGAGGGACAGCTCATGTTGGACGTTTGGGAGACAAAGTTAGGGAGGCCAGATTAAGATGGTTTGGACATGTTCAGAGGAGGGAGAGTGAGTATACTGGTAGGAGAATGTTGGACATGGAGCTGCCAGGCAGGAGGCAAAGAGGAATGCCAAAGAGGAGGTATATGGATGGAATTAATGAGGATATGAAGCTAGTGGGTGCAAGTGTTGAGGATGCAGAAGATAGGGATAGGTGGAGAGAGATGATTCGCTGTGGCGACCCCTGAAGGGAAAAGCCGAAATAGAAGAAGAAGAAGAAGATACAATTTGTGGGAACATTAAATTGATAAATTACATGTAGAGCAGTACAGTACTGGCTGTGTGTGTGTGTGTGTGTGTGTGTGTGTGTACCTTATCTTCCAGCTTTTCCATGAGTGGAGGGGAGAGTCTTGCAGCTCGGCTCATGAGCATGGTGACAGTGCGTGGATCGTTCAGCTCTGTCCAGCGCAGCTCTAGCTGCTTTAACACAGATGTCAGTAGCTCATCTCCCTGTCTGTCCCACACACACACACACACACACACACACACATCTAGCCTTATTGCAACATATTTACACAAACTATAAACATACAGTGATCTGTATGTAATCATTAGGTGCAATTAACTGTAAACATACAGCGACTTGCAGTGACAAAGCACCCTTAGATCATCTATTTTCAATGAGAGCTGGTGACTTCCAGCAAAATGAGCGCCAGCGACTGTTGGCAACAAGATATGGGTGTGTCCACATCAGAGACGTGATAAAAAATAAAGTTATACTTTATGTAAATATGTGTGTGACTCTGTGCAGTGACTAGCAACAGGAGTGAAGACAGTAGAGTGGATGTGATCAGTCACACAGAGCACACACTGCTTTGTGTGAAGTGATGCATACATACACTGAATTTTATATAAACACCAAATCTCCCTCCAGAAAAGTGATATGGAACGCTTCTTGTGCCACCCACTGAAAAACCTTAATACTATGACAAACACTAATAGGAACGTAGACTAGTGACTTCACAGTAGAGCAGACTGGAGTCTATGTTAGTGTTTTACTTAATATTCTTTTGCTTACCCCTGATTCTTCCAGCCTGACGCCCAGTCCGCCAGAGAAGAAAGGTGGCGGTAGTTGAAGCGCCGGAGCCTCCACAGTGCCTCCGTTTGGAGGGAGGACATCACCGGAGCGCTGGATGTGACACCGAGAATGGAGAGAGCACGCAAGACAGACACCAGTGTGCCATTCCATATCCCATTCACCTAAAACAAACAATCCATTTTACCGCCACAGTCACCGGATAGAACAGTCACAAACATTTTTCTGCTAACACAGAACTTAACGGTGGCATGACCAGTGCGTGGAAGCAGAAAAAAATACATCTGCAGCAGATTCCAAAGTCATGACATGTTCATCTTTTGTGAGACCTGTTTTCTGTATGTGGATTTAATAGCGGTGATGGAGTTGAAGAATACAAATGGCGGCCATCAGCTAATCAGATTTCAGCGTTCTTTTTGCATCTAGAGCCTCTTCATTGTTCTGTGCAAGTTGGTAAGAACTGGTTAGTGGGGCTGCCATTTGTGAATGGTGCTTGGACCCTGCAGATCACCACTTACAGCTATATGTATCTTATTTCTGTCTGCTAAAAAAATCTTTATCTTCTTTCACTTTGCTATGTAAAGCATATTGACATGCCTTTATGTGTGAAATGTGTGATATAAATACTATATAATTGCGTTCTAGCAATTATTCCAAGGTCTCCCTAGATATAGACACAGCATATAGATATATTAATAGCATTTTAGGTACAGTCAGAAGGTTTTTATTTACTTTTCCATCATGCCATCCCATATAAAAATATCTTCTACTGCATTGGTAATCTGTAAAACACCTTCAAAAATCCATGTCTGAATCCCACAGTATGGATGGACTTTAAACAGCTTTAGCATTCACTCTAAGTGTTGCTTTAACGCACATCGATCTGTACCTTCCCTTTACCTGAGAGTTCAATGCCTCCAGCAGATCAACACAGCGAGGGTCCTGAAGGATATTCGCCCTGTCGATGTCTTTCTTTTCCACTGCCAATCGGCTGATTTGGACCAGACACATGCCCGCTTGATTGGCGGAGCCGCCTCGTTCTGTCCACAATGACAACACGTCCTGTGGTGTGGTGGCTTTCTCGACAAGAATATCCAGTTCAGTGCGTGTAAATGTGACAGTTGGCTCATCTGCTTGCGCTGGACCCGCACCCAGGTTCAGGGGCCTGACGGAGGGTAGTATTAGGGACTGGGATCGTGGTGGGTGCTCTGTGAACGTGTGAGTGGTGAGAGTATGAAGACGACTGGTGGCTGAAGAGGCCTGGGGGCAGACGGCCAAGAGGCGAGCGCACCGGCTCAAAAACCTGTTGGCCATTTCAGAGAATCTTCAGCAAAGCTAATGAGCGGCTAGAAATCAGGACTTGGCATCCACATAGCGGTCAAGCAGCTCTAACAGGACGTTTGTGATATGGAGACAGAATGAGGGCAAAAGAGACAATGAGAATGAGATAAGGACAAAAACAAGTTGAATACATGAAATAGAAGACCAAAAAAGGAAGTAAAAAAAAAAAAAAAAAATAGATAAGCATATTGGAATTTTAAATAAATAAATAAATAAATAAATACTTCATCCAAAAGAAGAGTACTTTTGAGATAACTTGGCGTATTAAGATTCCAATCATTCAAGATCTGGGTAAGATATTAACACATTAATTACGCAAACTTAAATATGATGTAGCAGGGCATCACCTAAAGTTGATTCTTTTCCTATGGCAGTGTCTCCTGAAGTGTTTTACTCTTTCATGCCAGCAAATTGCCAAGTAATAAAATTAATTTAAATGCTAATACAATAGCTACATTAAATGTTGAATAACATTCACTAGACACGTTCCTGTTACCACTTACATTATAGTACATTTTCGTCTTACTTTAAGTTAATTTAATAACTTATAATAATGCTACTGAGAAACTGAACTCCTCTGTCCTGAAGACCTTAACTGACTGTTACAAGGCGCTGACTTTTGAGACTGCTTTCTTAAATGTTAACTTAAACATCTCATTACAGAGAGTCACCAAATCAGTGATTTGTTCATGTGAACAAGTTTATTAATGCAAATGCAATTCCAGCACAAAAATATTTAAAAGAATATTATCAACTGACTGGCAAAGCAGAGAAAATTATTTTGTTTATAATAATAATAATAATATTAATAATAATAATAAAAAAAATCATCATCATCATCATCATCATCATCTTGTCTTCAGGTGTAAAAATTTCACTTTCATCTTACACAAACTTCTTGAATGTTAAGGCAAGACACTGCAGGTGAACATAGCATTTCTTTTTTTATTTATAGCATGTAAACATGGTCGAGTTTACTTTTCCTTTGCGGAGATAACCTTTAGCAAAAGCCTTTAGCATGCGGTATTGCACTTATATTACAGATCCTGAACAGGTGAATAAATAGCTTCTCAATAAGGAAGTATTCTGACCTTGCCGTTATGGAGGCGCTACTGGCCTTTAACTCTAAACTAACAGGATTTTCAGCCGCCGATGCAATGAATTACACTTTAAATATAAAACAGGCTTTTAAAAAACGAAAATAATTTAGGAGCATATCTTACCTTGTTAATTTCGATTTCAAGATTTCGGACCCGGCGACATTCACATGGAATTAGCATTGGAAGACGCGGAATATTGTCGTAACCACCAGTGCGTAAGGAGTCCGGGTTTAGGTCATTAGAAACGTCATCATCATGCGACAGTTGGTCCTTTCTCCGTGTTCGCGCTGTTTTGATAAAACTGTCCTTTTGCACATACATAAAATATATTTTACGCTGCATTTACGTTGACTGGATGTGTTCACGTATTAATATAGCAGAGTTTTTTATTATCATAACACATCATTGCTTTTATTTTGAAACTAACACTTCTACCGGAAGTGGAAGCCTAGACTTTCACGTTGCTCCACATGCTAGCAATTACAGTTACTCTCCCCCCCTACCCGTATTCCTACAAACCCCGCCTCTTCTTTGAAACGCATTTTAATTGGTTCTTATTGTTGTCATCTTATCAATAGCCAATCTTAACCCAGGATCCAGAGTAGTACCAGCCAATCCTGGTGTAGAAGGCTAGATCTGCATTAATATGATTGTGAAAAAAAGTCAGAGTGCATAAATCCCATGCCTTGTCCATTTCCAAGCTGTATATACACATCTGCTCTATAAATAATAATAAGTAAAGGATTTTTTTGTGACACGGAGTTGCTGTTAGCGGAACACAACCATGGGAGGACAAGCAAAGGCCAAAAAGAAAGGCAAACCTAAAAGAAAAGAGAACCGTGGAGGTAACTTTCTAGTTATTAAACTATAAGTTTCTAATATAACTAATCATAGAGACTTTGGCTGACCAACATGACTTATTGATGGATATATAGAATAAGATATTTCATAAAATCAGGGATAATTGATGGGATTTGACATTTTTTATGTGCTAATTAACTGACTTAAATGCATTGTTATTTTCTGTATATCAAAGAGCTTGGATCAGACACTGTTTTGAGACTTACTTACAAGAAATGACTTTTAAAAACGTTTACTATATGCCCAATCATCAGAAAGGTATCTTTCTTATTTAAAGTTTAAAACAGATTATAAGAGATTAATATAAAACACAACACATAAACTCATGTTCATGTTACATTTAATTGTATATAATTTAAAGCAGGAAATATACCATATGCTTCTGTTCTATTATACATGTAGTAAGGATGCATTTCTGAACACAGTGTGTAAGATCACTCGCCATGTCTAATCAGAGGACTGGGCTTGTGCGTCACACTGCAGTGTTACATTTCCACTGTTTCATCCAAACTAGATTCTACTGTGATTTGAAGCACTGGGTTTTGTCTGCTAGTAAATGGTAGCAGTGTATGTATGTGATTGTGCCCTATGATGTGTTGGCACCCCATCCAAAGTGTCCCTCACCTTGTGCCCCGTGTCCCCTGTGAAAAGCTCGAGGTTTCTCACAACCCGGTGTAGGGTAATCGGTCACTTGATAAATGCATCAGATAAAGTTAGCTCAGGCTACAGACTATAATGTCACTCATGAGCTGTTCACTTTTGGCATCTGTAGTAAAGAGGAAAGATTATACGTCATATTTTCTTTTTATAATAATCATGCCTGATTTAATTGTTTTGTTTCAGGTCCTGAGAACGCAGCACTGTCACCACAGGACAGGATGAAAGCCAGGATGCAGGAAAGAGCCAAAAAGAAGACTGCTGAAAAATACACCATCGATCAGTTACTGGAAAAGGTGATGCATAGAGAGAAAAAGGATCATTTGATGTATACACCGATCAGGCGTAACATTCTGAGCAGTGACAGGTGAAGTGAATAACACTGATTATCTCCTCATCATGGCACCTGTTAGTGGGTGGGATATATTAGGCAGCAAGTGAACATTTTTTCCTCAAAGTTGATGTGTTAGAAGCAGGAAAAATAGGCAAGAGTAAGGATTTGAGAGAGTTTGACAAGGACCAGATTGTGATGGATAGACTACTGGATCAGAGCATCTCCAAAACTGCAGCTCTTGTGGGGTGTTCCTGGTCTGCAGTTGTCAGTATCTGTCAAAAGTATCCTTTAAGTGTCCTTTAAGGAAGCCCCACCTCACAACTTTAAAGGATCTGCTGCTAACACCTTGGTGCCAGATACCACAGCACACCTTCAAGGGATCTAGTAGAGTCCATGCCTTGACAGGTCAGGGCTGTTTTGGCAGGTGGTCATAATGTTATGACTGATCGGTGTATTTGGTACAATTTCAATACAGCAATAATGAGCATTGCCTGAATGTGGGTCTTAGGATTGCATTTTCATTTGAATTGAAAAGTACAATGATTGAACCTTAATCATGACTCAGTGTTTTTGTGTTTAGTAACATTCTGTTTTCTCTCTCTCTCTCTCTCTCTCTCTCTTTTTCTCGTATTCATATTTATATTCATATATTTATATTCATATATTCATATATATATATATATGTATATGTGTGTATGTATATAGTCATGTGAACAAATTAGGACACCCCATGAAAGCCGGTGTTTTGTTTAACATAGCTAAACATATGGGCATTTGATCTTCATTTTTACAATAATAACAATTACATTAATAACAATTACAATAATTAAGTAATATAACTAAACAAATACATTTTTTTTAAATGATCTGTAAAATGTCATTTTAAAAAATCCAATTTCTTGTGAGGAATAAGTAAGGACACCCCCACATTTATTTGTACTTAAAATGGATAAAATGACCTACAGGTGTATCACATCAGGTGCAAATTATTAGAACATTGTTCTAGAGCATTTTGAAGGAGGCTTGTCTTATTTAGACCTCAGACATTTAGCTTGGGTTGCTCTTAATTGTTGAAGTGAGCGGTATCACCATGGTGAGATCCAAAGAGCTCTCTGAGGCCTTCAGAAAGAAGATTGTTGATGCTTATGAGTCTGGTAAGGGATATCAAAAGATCTCAAAAGAATTTGTAAGCCATTCCACTGTCCAGAAAATCAAGTGGAGAACATTTAAAACAACTGCCAACATGGCCAGGTCAGGCCGTCCAAGCAAATTCACCCCAAGAGCAGATTATAAGATGATTAAAGATGTCTCCAAAAACCCTAAAACATCATCACGGGACATACAACAAGCTTTTGCTACAGTTTATGCCAAAGTGCATGAATCTACAATCAGAAAGAGATTACACAACTTTAATTATTATGGGAGGTGTGCAAGAAGGAAACCTTTGCTATCTAAAAAAACATGAGGGCAAGACTGGTTTCCCAAAGAACACCGAGACAAAGGCCAAGACCTCTGGAATAATGCATTTCGGATACAGCATTTTGGCAAATGAACCTCATACCAGCTATGAAACATGGTTTGGGGATGCTTTGCTGTACCAGGACCTGGCCAGCTCACCATCATAGAGTCCATTATGAATTCTACATTGTATCAGAAGGTGCTTGAGGAACATATAAGACCATCTGTCAAAAAAAAATTGAAGCCAAAGCGGAACTGAACCTTGCAACATGACAGTGACCCAAAACATACCAGTAAATCCACCAAGGACTGGACTCCACCAAAAATGGAGAATTCTGGAATGGCCGAGTCGAAGCCCAAATCTAAATCCTATTGAGATCCTGTGGGGTGATTTGAAACGGACTGTGCATGCAAGAAACCCCTCAAACATCACACAGCTGAAAGAATTCTGCGTTGAGGAGTGGGGGAAACTTTCTTCCAGTCGATGTCAGAAACTGGTAGATGGCTGCAAGAAACATCTCATTGGGGTTATTTTAGCCAATGGGGGAAACACTAGCTATTAGGGCATAGAGTGTCCTAACTTTTTCCTCAGGTGAAATACTCATTTTTATTGGTTTTCTTTTGTTTAATAAGTGAAACCAAAGTGATATTGCATGTAAACAACAAAATTACATCACTTTCATCTACAGGTACAAATTAAAACAAGATCAGAAATTGACATTTGTTGTCGATGTGAATTAAGTTATCACCGCAGCACGTCGAGTGATCTGCCCTGTTTTGCGAAAATGTAAACAGGCTTGGGTAATTAAATAGCTCAGTGCAAAGAAAGAAGTAATGGGAACCTGGGGTTTTCCGATGTTCTTTTTTTCATGTTTAATAGACATGAACAAGTTCTTTGAAAAATATCTATAACCTTTGAAACATGTCTAGTCTTCATGCTCTATGTTGAGTATGGTTTCACTAATAATAAACAACATACATTTCAATATTTTTCCATGCCCATGTTGATTAGAGTATTAAAAACCTGAAAAGTATTCATTTAAGGTACATTTAGAACGGATAAAAATGTGCAATTAAGTTGGCCCATTAAAACACGATTAATCGCAATTGAATATTTTAATTGATTGACAGCCCTAATATATAAATACACCGCTCATCCAAAAAAAAAAAGTCACCACCTGGATTTAACTAAGCAAATAGGGAAGAGCCTGCCATTGGATAATTACTGCATGGATGATTATGTTTCAGCTGGCAACAAGTTATTTAACACTAACTGATGCAAGGAGTAGCTTCTCATTTCAACCATGTCGGAAGACACATCCTGCGGTCTTGGAAAAGATGTTAATCTGTTTCAGGAGGGTCAAATTATTGGCATGTATCAAGCAAAGAAAACATCTAAGGGGATTGCTGAAACTACTAAAATTGTGTTAAGAGCTGTCCAACACTATTAAAAACTCAAGTGTGAAATCGGAAAAAAAATCTTGAATGATCGTGATCGGTGATCACTTAAATGTTTGGTGAAATCAAATTGTAATGTAACAACAGTAGAACTCGCGGCTATGTTTAATAGTGAAAGTAAGAGCATTTCCACATGCACAATGCGAAGGGAACTCAAGGGATTGGGACTAAACAGCTGTGTAGCCTTAAGAAAACCACTTAACAGTGAGGCTAATCGGGGGAAAAAAGGCTTCAATTTGCTAGGGAGCATAAAGGACTCTGGAGCAGAGGAAGAAGGTCATGTGGTCTGATGAGTCCAGATTTACCCTGTTCCAGAGTGATTGGCAAATCAGGGTTAGAAAAGAGGCGGATGAAGTGATGCACCCATCATGCCTAGTGCCTACTGTACAAGCCTGTGGGGGCAGTGCTATGGTCTGGGGTTGCTGCAGTTGGTCCGGTCTAGGTTCAGCAACGTTATGTGCCTAAAGAATGAGGTCAGCTGACTACCTAAATATACTGAATGACCAGGTTATTCCATCAATGGATTTTTTTTCTTCCCTGATGGCACGGGCATATTCCAAGATGACAGTGCCAGGATTCATCGGGCTCAAATTGTGAAAGAGTGGTTCAGGGAGCATGAGACATCATTTTCGCACATGGACTGGCCACCACAGAGTCCAGACCTTAACCCCATTGAGAATCTTTGGGATGTGCTGGAGAAGACTTTGCGCAGCGGTCCGACTCTCCCATCATCAATACAAGATCTTGGAGAAATATTAATGCTCTAATAAACTCTGGATGGGAATAAATGTTGTGACATTCGCGGAAGCTTATCGAAACGATGCCACGGCAAATGCGTGCTGTAATCAAAGCTAAAGGCGGTCGAACGAAATATTAGAGTGTGTGACTTTGTTTTGGACGGGCAGTGTATAATAATGTTTCCATGAACTTGAAATGAATAGTTATTGTACTTGTACTGTAAAAATCGTTGCTTGTATGACATAAGTATCCAGTTCACAAAGGTCAGCAATTATCAAGTGCATATCTAATGTCTAACGATTTATAATACTGCTTGTTTCTCCCTCTGTTAGACAGAAGAATGTATGGACAACTTTGACTTCCCAATGGCGAAAATGTTCTGTCAGCGTGCTCTGGACATCGAGCCTACCAACCTGACCATTCTGGACATGCTTGGAAACATCTGTGCTGAGCTTGGGGATATGGATAAAGCCAAACAAATATCCTTTAGCTTGTGATGGAAAGAGTCCAAACAGAAGCATGCGAACAGTGTGTACATTTTCAATAAGTATAAACAAATGATCTATTTTATGGCTGCAAGTCTGGTAAAAAATGAGTCAGGACTCTGTTGGGTTTAAGCATGAGATGTGTGTTTTTCCCTCTGTTACACCTTACACAGCATTTTAGTGGTTGAAGATACAACGAACAAGCACTTGGAGCATCTCAGAGAGCAGAAATGGGTTTGACATCACCATTTACTTTTTTCTTTTTTTTATGAATATATTGCTCCTATTTGGCTATGTAAAAACAGAAATACTTACGAAAAACACCCTAACCCTAAAGTGTCTACTTTCTTATGAGCTATTAAGCACCACTGTGACAAAGACATTCAGTGCTGAACATGGACATAACAAAACAGACTCAAATTTCAGTTTTTGACCTCTGGTAAAAGATTCCCTTTTGAGTCTGGTGTCTCTCGAGGTTTCTTCCTGATATCGTCTTAGTGAGTTTTTCCTTCTTTAATGTCACCTTTGGCTTGCTCATTAGGGATCAATTTTAAAATGTATAATTTATATCCTGAATTTATATATTTCTGTAAAGCTGTGTCCATTGTTATAAGTACTCCAGAAAGTGATTTTGTAAGTTTGTTGGTGTGTGTGGGATTTTTGAAAGCGTTTTCACCCTTAACATCAGTGCACGTATTTCTGAAAGCGGTGGAATTGAGTCCAGAGGAAGGCCACAGCAAATACATGTACCTGGGTCAGATTCACACAGGTGCCGAGTCTGTGCAGTACTTCAGCAAAGGCATTGAAGTCATGCTCAAAGCCATGGATAAGCAAGCAGAAGAGGTAAGTATCAATGCATTTGTCATTACATTAAACATTAAGCGAATTAGGAACATATTGTTAATGAATTAATATACTGCTAGTGCACAGTAGGGACCTTACATCTGTAACCATCATTTACCACAATTTTTCTCACTAAAAATATTGCTTAATGATCTCTGGGAAAGTACCGCAGAGTGTATATGCATTGTACAGGTGGGATGTACTGCATCAGGAGATCAGCTAGGAACACAGTGATACAACATTATGATTGAATTAAATATCCAAAGGGCTGGATATAAAGAGAATATAAAAAGGGAGCCTAAAACACAGCCTAGTGGTACACCATATTGCATTTTTAAGCGTGTCTGTTACACATACAGTGACTTGCAGTGACAAAGTGAGTAGCGATCACTCTTTTTCATCGAGAGCTTGTGACTTCTGATGACACGAGGGATGGTGAACATTGGCAAATAGATGTAGGCTTTCCCAGTGATGTGAAAGGATTGAGAAAAGTTTAACTTTTTGCAAATATGGAGTTTCTTGGTGCAGTGAATAACAGTGGGAGTGAAGAAAGTAGAGTGCACGTGATCCATGGACTCTGGAACGTGATCCATGGATCCAAGAACTCTGATTCTCCTTCATCTCTTATAATATGATGCAAAAACAATTGATAAACTTTGTTGCCATAGCAACCAGGAGTAGGAACGCGTGCTGGAGACTTCTTAGTACGGTGACTTGTGAATTTTATATACAAATGCTCTCCTTTTGGAATGGAAAGGGCAAGAAAACTGATTTGGAATGTTAGTTGCACCACCCACTGATGGATGTTAGTGCCATAGCAACCAGTAGTAGGAACACCTACTGGTGACTTAATAGTACAGCAATTGGTGACTTGATTTTATAAAATCGCTGCCTATGTGAATGATTATCTCTTGAATGATTAGTTATGAAGCCCCAGGTAATGAAGCAGGTAATGTACAAACCCGATTCCAAAAAAGTTGGGACACTGTACAAATTGTGAATAAAAAAGGAATGCAATAATTTACAAATCTCATAAACTTATATTTTATTCACAATAGAATATAGATAACATATCAAATGTTGAAAGTGAGACATTTTGAAATGTCATGCCAAATATTGGCTCATTTTGGATTTCACGAGAGCTACACATTCCAAAAAAGTTGGGACAGGTAGCAATAAGAGGCCGGAAAAGTTAAATGTACATATAAGGAACAGCTGGAGGACCAATTTGCAACTTATTAGGTCAATTGGCAACATGATTGGGTATAAAAAGAGCCTCTCAGAGTGGCAGTGTCTCTCAGAAGTCAAGATGGGCAGAGGATCACCAATTCCCCCAATGCTGCGGCGAAAAATAGTGGAGCAATATCAGAAAGGAGTTTCTCAGAGAAAAATTGCAAAGAGTTTGAAGTTATCATCATCTACAGTGCATAATATCATCCAAAGATTCAGAGAATCTGGAACAATCTCTGTGTGTAAGGGTCAAGGCCGGAAAACCATACTGGATGCCCGTGATCTTGGGGCCCTTAGACGGCACTGCATCACATACAGGAATGCTACTGTAATGGAAATCACAACATGGGCTCAGGAATACTTCCAGAAAACATTGTCGGTGAACACAATCCACCGTGCCATTCGCCGTTGCCGGCTAAAACTCTATAGGTCAAAAAAGAATCCATATCTGAACATGATTCAGAAGTGCAGGCGTTTTCTCTGGGCCAAGGCTCATTTAAAATGGACTGTGGCAAAGTGGAAAACTGTTCTGTGGTCAGACGAATCAAAATTTGAAGTTCTTTTTGGAAAACTGGGAGGACAAGGACAACCCAAGTTGTTATCAGCACTCAGTTCAGAAGCCTGCATCTCTGATGGTATGGGGTTGCATGAGTGCGTGTGGCATGGGCAGCTTACACATCTGGAAAGGCACCATCAATGCTGAAAGGTATATCCAAGTTCTAGAACAACATATGCTCCCATCCAGACGTCGTCTCTTCCAGGGAAGCCCTTTGCATTTTCCAGCATGACAATGCCAGACCACATACTGCATCAATTACAACATCATGGCTGTGTAGAAGAAGGATCCGGGTACTGAAATGGCCAGCCTGCAGTCCAGATCTTTCACCCATAGAAAACATTTGGCGCATCATAAAGAGGAAGATGCGACAAAGAAGACCTAAGACAGTTGAGCAACTAGAAGCCTGTATTAGACAAGAATGGGACAACATTCCTATTCCTAAACTTGAGCAACTTGTCTCCTCAGTCCCCAGACGTTTGCAGACTGTTATAAAAAGAAGAGGGGATGCCACACAGTGGTAAACATGGCCTTGTCCCAACTTTTTTGAGATGTATTGATGCCATGAAATTTAAAATCAACTTATTTTCCCCTTAAAATGATCCATTTTCTCAGCTTAAACATTTGATATGTCATCTATGTTGTATTCTGAATAAAATATTGAAATTTGAAACTTCCACATCATTGCATTCTGTTTTTATTCACAATTTGTACAGTGTCCCAACTTTTTCGGAATCGGGTTTGTATTTTCATCTAGGCAGACAAGATGTTATTGACCTCTGTTGCTATTCTGCTAATCTCTCCCTCCTGCCCTGTTTAGGATGTACAGCAGATTGCGCAATATTGGACTTAACGGGTTTCTAGTACTATTTGTGTATCTCTTGCTTTGAATTGCAGAAAATAATGTAGAAATTGTATCGGTAAGTGCTGTCAATCTAAACAGAGAGATGCTGCAGAGACTACACGAAAGCTGTAAGCAGCACTTACTAATATATTTACATATATTAAGCAGAACAGTAAAAAAAAAAGGTCTTTTACAGTATCTGTGCACATACAGAA
The DNA here is from genome assembly GCA_033459395.1 of Hemibagrus guttatus. Lineage (NCBI taxonomy): Eukaryota > Metazoa > Chordata > Actinopteri > Siluriformes > Bagridae > Hemibagrus > Hemibagrus guttatus. The sequence continues at coordinate 13,161,059 of JAUCMX010000020.1, forward strand.
TTTCTGTATAACTGGATTTTGTGCAAAAGAATTTCTCGAACGCTTGAAATCGCACAATTATAGTGAATCAATTAAATGTCTCTGATTTTTTTCTCAGATCTTGTGATGGGTGTTAAACTGCTACATCAAATAGTTTGCACAAGAAATATATCATTCATGAAATCTAGTGCAAAATAATTTCTTTTTAAGATTTAAATAGCTTCTTTATTTCAATTATGCACACAAACTTTGTGAAACACAAGACATTTAATATTAATAACTTGGATGAAAGTCATGCAAAACAAGTCCATAAATTAAGACAAATAATATCGGCTCAATATATTCAGCTTAATGTGAATGTTGGCTTTACTGCAGTTTTGTAGGCATCGCTAAATAGTCATAAGTCAGCTGTTTTGTGAACAGGATGGTAATTTATGAGCGATTCTGAATTGTTATAGACAAGCAAGGCCAAGAAGTAAGTGCCAAGGTGAATTTTGCGTGCTAAAATCTGACTTGTTTTTA
>JAUCMX010000020.1:13166559-13310074 GCA_033459395.1 Hemibagrus guttatus
ACGTATCTGTGGCCTTCTGTTCCATCGCTGAAATTTTTTTCACTGACCTTTGGTAATTTTTTTTCTTTTTTTTTTTTTTTTTTTTTAAATTATTTTTTTTTTTTTTAAACCCCTTTTTCTAAAAAACCCCCAAAATACTGCCTCTCTGCCATCTTACCTCACACGCTCATATATATTGTCAGTTGTCCTTTGTTCTGATACACACACACCACACCACACACACACACACATTCAGGTCTATAAGTATTTGGACAGTGCCACAATTTTGGAGGTGTTGTCTTTGTACACCAGCATAATAGATTTGAAATGAAGCAAAGATTATTTTATCAACATTCAGTTTTAAAAATCAAGAACTCGAAAGAGCTAAAGAACCTTTGATACAAGTGAAGGAAGTCGTCATTAGGCTGGAAATACAAAAGCTATTTAACAGAGGGATACTTTTTGAGTGGGCAAATCGACAGTTTGGTTCATTCTTAAAATAATATAATAGTAGTAATATTAACAGTGAGGCATTGGTGGCTCAGTGGTAGGTCTCTCGCCTATCATGGGGAAAGGGCCCCTGGGTTCGATTCCCAGCCAATGTCTCAACCCCACCCAAATGGATGCAGTGCTGGTCCCAAGCCCGGAAAAATGGGAGGGTTGCATCAGGAAGGGCATCCGGGGGTAAAACATTTGCCAAGTTGATGTGCGGACCAGTTGGTCCGCTGTGGCGACCCCGAACGGGGGAGCAGCCGAAAGCAACTTCAGTAGTAATATTAACAGTATCAATTTTGAGATAATAAGGGGAATATAAGTAATAATAATAACATTTTTTTGGGACACCCCTCCAAATCATTGAATTCAGGTGTTGTTTTTCAAGGGGTTGGGCTTGGCCCTTTAGTTCCAGTGAAAGGAACTCTTAATGCTTCAGCATACCAAGACTTTCTGGACAATTTCATGCTCTGAACTTTGTGGGGACAGTTTGGGGATGACCCCTTCCTGTTCCAACATGACTGCACACCAGTGCACAAAGCAAGATCCACACAGACATGGATGAGCGAGTTTGGTGTGGTGGAACTTGACTGGCCTGACCTAAACCCAACAGAACATGTATTCTGAGCTATTCCAAAAGTGGGACTTCTGCCTTTACATGCACATAAATTTAATATGGAGTTGGCCCGTCCTTTGCAGCTATAACCGCTTTAACTCTTCCGGGAAGTCTTTCCACAAGGTTTAGGAGTGTGTTTATGGGAATTTTTGACCATTAATAATAATAACAGTTTTTGCATATTTGTCACGCTATATTGCCAAAAGTTTTGGGGCACCCCTCCAAATCATTGAATTCACGTGTTGTTTTTCAAGGGGCTGGGTTTGGCCCCTTAGTTCCAGTGAAAAGAACCCTTAATGCTTCAGCCCTTGTACACTAGTGTGAAATTATAATGATGGCCCTGCTTGAAGGGTTTGTGTAATGAGAAACAGATCTTTTCTAGAAAACATTCTGTAAGTATCCAACAGAATCACAGGAAATGATGAACTCCATTTATCAAACTTTATTAATTTATTCAGTGAGTTTGTGTAAATTTACCTGAAAATAGACTAACGTAAACCTTGACTGGCTTTAAATAGTATATACAATAATGTAATAGTAACGCAATAATGTTGAATTACTTTGTGATAGCCAGAGACATGAGTCAAAATGACTTCCACTCTTCCTGTTTTTTCCCCCGAGATTTTTCCCCCCCCCACTGTTTAGTTGTCATTTTTGCTCAGCTCTCTGTATGCTTTGCCTTTTATGGAGTTTTGTGGGCGTCACTAAATGCAAAACAGCCTGTCGTGCTCATAAGTACAAAATAAATCATTGTTACAGGAACCTTGGCCTATGAAAACTTACAAAACATGCTTTTTCAGTGATTTCCCGTAGTACGGTTCATCTAAAAACCAACACTTTTGCTTGTACTCTTTAGCCTTTTAGTGCGGCTATATTTCAAAACTCAGTCATCATAAACCTTCTTCTGTTTGAATAAAATAAAAGACAATGGGGGCAAGATTAGTTTAAAGGGAGCTCTAATTCACCAGGCGCTTTTTGGAAATTTACTACAGCAGTTTAAATGAAAGCTTTTATAACACACTAATTTTTATTGATTGTTAAATCAATCACATTTTAAGCCTTTTAAAACACGGGAGTAATATTTAAAAGGCTGCTTAGTAAAACCTGGAATTCAGCTTAGTTCAACTGTTCAGGTGATTGTGTGACTCTTTATACAACAGACAAAAAAAGCCTAGATGTTCTCAAGGTATCTGTAAACAGTGTTGTGTAAGTGTATTAATGTATAAATGTTTGTTTTTTTTGTCAGTATGGAGGAGGGAGCAGCCGAGCGATGTAAGGAGGCTATTGAGAAAGCGCTGCACTATGACCAGAACAACCCTGAAGCTCTGCAGTTAATGGCAAGCTACCTTTTCAGGGATCGAGAAACCTGAGGTACACTATCATCCCTAGACAAGAAACCATCCTGTCTTCTTTGTTGTGTCCTCACACACCACCCACGAAGCATTTCTTTTATCCACTCCGTCAGCGGCTCTAAAAGTGAACTGAATCCATCAGCCACGTTGTTAATATTCTATGCATTTTTATCAGCGGCGCATCTTTAACAGATTTATTATAATGACATTGATTAGGTTGGTCATCTGTCATTTGGAGGAAATATTTTAATTATCAATATTAATTATAACTAGCAGCCAGAATTGAACATCTCAACAAAATAAACAAGTGCAAGAGACGGAGAAAAATGGTAAGGAGAGTACCACTCGGGTCATTATACACTTTAATTGAGAGCGTGCCCATATAAAGAATTCCTTCTTCCTTGAGGTGAAAATGTTGCTCTGTAATTCTGACATCATTCACTAGGTGGCAAACTGGCATAAGGTTTTCAATCCAGTTTCCTCCAGACTGTTCATCCCAGTTCAGACAAGATATTAAAGTTCACAAGATGGCCATTTTTATAATGATCCAGATTGAACTGCATTATTACCAAGCAGGAGTTCATCCGGATTTTACATCTGATTTTATGCATGACGTGGTCTGAGTTCATGCAGTGGCACAAAGTTGTCTTCCGCCATCCTGCTCTCTTCCAGAATGAAAAGACCAACTTAGATAATACGATAATGTAATACAATAAGAACACGGATACCAACAGCAGTTTTTTTTTTTCTTCCAGGATGGCCGTGACTACCTGATAAAGAGTGTGTCGTCATGGTTACCGAGTAGACAGAAGGAGGAAGAGTCTTCAGTAAGCTTGGAGCAACCTGATGAGGATGAGGAGGAAGGAATGCAGGTATGTGTGTGTGTGCACGCCTATGATGGTTGTCTCACAAATCTATTTTATTCATTCATTCATTGTCTGCCGCTTATCCGAACTACACTCGGGTCACGGGGAGCCTGTGCCTATCTCAGGCGTCATTGGGCATCAAGGCAGGATACACCCTGGACGGAGTGCCAACCCATCGCAGGGCACACACACACTCTCATTCACTCACGCAATCACACACTACGGACAATTTTAGAGATGCCAATCAACCTACCATGCATGTCTTTGGACTGGGGGAGGAAACACACACACATGGCGGAGGCGGGAATCGAACCTCCAACCATGGAGGTGACGAGGCAAACGTGCTAACCACTAAGCCTTCTATTTTATTCACTTCAATTGTAATCTATTACATTACATAACAATGCATACATAATAATTTTTATACATACTGTTATGTTAAACCTGCAACATTTATTCGTCTTTTTTTATAATATAATAATTCACTCACACAGACGTTTATCACTTACATTTCTGTTTGTCTCGAAACTGTAAAAATTGCTGAAATGTGCTAGCAGTTTACCAATTAACGATTGATTACATTTTTATGGCTTATTAACTTCAAAAGTGAGAGAAAAATAACAAGACGTGAGTCCGGGGCAACTGCTATAATCTGTTATATAATGCAAATGACTTCAGACAATAGGTTGTGTTGTGTAACTTAGATATTCTGTCATTCAAGTAATGTATTCCTAATATAAACCCTGTATTACAGCAATAAATATGTAAACAAGCCATCACTACCATTCTGTAAGTACTAAGTACAGTTATTCAGAGGTCATAAGCTTACATCCCCCCTGCTGAATCTGAAAAATGTTAATAATTTAAAAGAAATGTTTGTGATGTAAAACACATTTCAGTGAGCGTGGTCAGGTTATCACATCACTAGATATCACTGTGCTACAGAAGAAAGTGCGATTACAATAGTTCATCCATCACAAGCCCCGACAGGGAATGATTCAGACATGATGGTGCAGTGATTTGATAATATTCTCGGCTCACGGGGAGCCTGTGCCAATCTCAGGCGTCATTGGGCATCAAGGCGGGATACACCCCGGACGGAGTGCCAACCCATCACATGGCACACACACACTCTCATTCACTAATGCAATCACACACTACAGACAATTTAGAGATGCCAATCAACCTACAATGCATGTCTTTGGACCGGGGGAGGAAACTGGAGTACCCGGAGGAAACCCCCGAGGCACGGAGAGAACATGCAAACTCCACACACACATGGCGGAGGCAGGAATTGAACCCCCAACCCAGGAGGTGTGAGGCAAACGTGCCAACCACCAAGCCACCGTGCCCCCCTGATTTGTTAATATGAAGAACCTAATTCTGAAATGAGCGCTCCGTTTTCCCGACCGATATGTTTCTATCATGATCGTTTCAAATAATCAAGATCAACTTACTATGCCTATGTGATGACTGTGATTTTAGTCCTTGTTTCCATTTGTAGATAATGGCTCTCACTGTGGTTTGCGGCGGTCCAAAAGCTTTAGAAGTGGCTTTAAATAACCTTTTCCAGACAGATAGATCGGTAGGTTTGTGACCTCAAGCTGAAGCGAACTTGGGTTCTGCAGCAGGACAATGATCCAAAACACACCAGCAAGTTCATCTCTGAATGGCTAAAGAAAAACAAAATGAAGACTTTGGAGTGGCCTAGTCAAAGTCCTGACCTCCATCCGATTGAGATGCTGTGGCATGACCTTAAAAAGGTGGTTCATGCTCGAAAACCCTCCAATGTGGCTGAATTACAACAATTCTGCAAAGATGAGTGGGCCAAAATTCCTCCACAGCGCTGTAACAGACTCATTGCAAGTTATGGAAAACGCTTGATTGCAGTTGTTGCTGCTAAGGGTGGCCCAACCAGTTATTAGGCTTAGGGGGCAAATACTTTTTCACACAGGGCCATGTAGTTTTGGATTTTGTTTTCCCTTAATAATAAAAATCTTCATTTAAAAACTGCATGATGTGTTTACTTGTGTTGTCTTTGACTAATATTTAAATGTGTTTGATTATCTGAAACATTAAAGTGTGACAAACATGCAAAAAAATAAGAAATCAGGAAGGGGGCCAACACTTTTTCACACCCCTGTAGGTAATATTGGTAATATTTTTGGGTGGCTGGAACAGATTATCCGCATTTACATTATTTCTTATGGGAAAATACATTTCACAATGCAAATTTTCGCCTTAAGAACTAATTAAATTTGTATGCAGAGTAATCATGTTTTATTCCTCTTGCACTACAGCGATTTGGCAACATTTGCTATTTTTTTTCAATTCATAAACAAAACATGCTTTCTCTCTTTTTATGCTTTGAGAATCCTTATGAGATTCCTGTTATAGCACTTATAGCTGTTTATAAACAGGTTTGTCTTTTTTCTCTCTCTCTCAAAGATAATAAGACAAAAAGAATTACAAATTGTCATGTTACCAAGAAACTGGAATGTTCTTTGTCAGTGCAAGACCAGCAATTCAAACCCGATTTCTTAAATTGTACAGTTTCTGCCATGTGCTGGTAAGAGCTGATTTTGTAAGACGTTGTAATGTATTCATTATGTTATATGATGACATTCCTGTGTAATTTAGGGATTCTTTAGGAATGAGGAAAGAGTAGTGAAACAACATACTGCTCAAGAGACCCCGTGCTGTTTGGTTTTATAAGCATGTACGTGTTTGATTGAGAGACTTCTTTGACCTCCGTTCCACTGGCCAGACTAAAAGCAGCGCTGCATGAAGCTTCCTCGAACTCTGAAATGAGTTCTCGGATGGAGAAAGCTAGTGGGAGTTGGAGAGACTAATCCTTTCATTTCGCTCTCAGTCGCACTGTGCTGCAAGGCAGACATATGTGTGAACACACACACACACACACACACACACACACACACACACACACGCTGACCCGGTACTTTAACATCCGTCTTTGAAACTCGAAATCCAGACAATTTACTCAAAGCTAGAAAATATTCTGCTCTTTTAGAGGATGGTGCAAAAGAATCTCCCAGCTTGTCTGGATACATCACAGCCCTGAATTGAATCAGAGGAAATTAATAAAAGCCCCGCTTTTATTTCCCTATTTTCTTTTTGTTTGGATCATTTTCCGTTGTTTGATTTAATAGCTGCAAGCATAATGCGATGGAAAATTAAACAGCATCCTTTCATGTTCTGCTTGTTTCCTGTGAAAAGCAAAATGAACAGGATGTAAAAGCCACAGTGTAATTGGGATCAGATTTGGTTCAATGCCGTCATGATGAAAATCTGATGTGGTAGCACTCTTGAATTGAGTTACACACACACACACACGCACACACGCATGCATACACACACGATGAGATGGGAGGCCAGAGTGGTTAATGAGTAGACGAAGTTGAAAAGGCGAGAAAGGCACAGACAGCAGGGAAGGGTGCAGTCAGCAGAAACGAAGACAAGGCTCTGATGAAGTGCTAATGAGCCAAGAGGTTTAGAAAACACTCGTAGAAGTGCCGCACATAAAAGAGCCTCTTACATTTGCATCTTGCCCATCAAGCTCCAAATACCTAAGAGCATAGCAGCATACATAATAATATCCCTGGAGCTGTTCAGTCAGTCACAGGTAGCTGTTTGCTCCAGGAACAGACACAAAAATAGTAAATAAGGATGCAGTTGAACTTTGGCCAGTGAAATCTGTTCACCTAAAACGAGACAAAAACAACAGTTTTGGGTTATGACCAAATATCTAAATATGTCGTAAACAGACAGGCAGAGACATTTTATTTACTGGCAGCTAGTTTTGGACATTAAATCGTCTTTTCGTTTACTCATAGTCGTATAATTACGCATTGATTATAGAAATTATAGTAGAAATTGCTACTACTACTAATAATAATAATTTTATCGCTAGTGCTACTTCTATTTCTGCTGCTACTGTTATTACAACTTCTTGTCACGCATTACCCTATCATTCACTGCGTCATGTCTGTCAGCACAAGCAGCACTGTTTCAGGGTTTTTAATGTTCTACGTTACTGTTTATACAGCCATGTGCCTATTGTTTTGATTCCTATCCTGTCACTGCCTCTGTCATATCAGTGGTATATCTTTCTAATGTGTTATGATTTTCAACTGTTTTCTATTTGTTCTCATTTAATTTGTACATTTAAGCCCTAATGTTTTATTGTTTCAGCGCGAAGTCTTGTTCAGTTCATGTCTAGTTTGAAGCCTCGTTTCTGGCCGAGTTGTCCTAGTTAATTTTGACTCATGCTTGTCTCGTTGACTCAGCTGTTTGTCTGTCTGTAGTTTGACTTATGCCATGGATGTGACTGCGAATATTGAACATGCCCTAAAAAACATGCGTCCTGCCACTCTAACTCTTATTACATTACTACTACTATTAATACTACTACTATAACTTCTACTAATATTACTATTAATACTACTAGTAATAATACTACCAAAAGCTATTACTACTAATGATTTTACAGCTATTTGTGTCACTACTGCACTAGTTACTAGTTACTAGTACATCTCTTACTTATTCTAGTACTATTGCTACTACTAATTTATATTATTATTACTGTGACTACCATCACTAGTACTACTTCTGATATTAATCCTAGTACTAATACTACTAATATTTTATTACTATTACTGCCACTATCATCGCTAGTACTACTTCTGTTACTAATGCTAGTACTTCCAATTAGTACTTCCTACTAATGTTACTACTATTATTACTATTATTAACTACTATTCAATGTTACCTTAATTCTCATATAATTTTTAATATTAACTACTACTATTGATACCTGGATTTCTGTAAAGCATTTTTATAAAAATGTATTTTGTTTTATTTATATATATATATATATATATATATATATATATATATATATATATATATATATATATATATATATATATTTTAGTAGCTACATCTTTTGGCTGCTCCCTGTTCGGGGTCGTAACGGCGGACCACACAACAACTTGGCACAGGTTTTACACCGGAAGCCCTTCCTGACGCAACCCTCCCATTTTTCCGGGCTTGGGACTGGCACTGCATCCAGTGGCTGGGGTTTGGGCATTGGCTGGGAGTTCAACCCGGGCCTTCCGCATGATAGTCGAGAAACCTACCACTGAGCCACCAATGCCCATACATATAAAATATAGTAATAATAATAATTAGATTTAGCATTCATATTCCCCCCTTTTTTTTCCCTTCATGTGTGTTCAGAGTTTTGGTTTCGGCCAAGAATTTTCCATTTCATTGCATCACTAATAGCAAATTGTTATTGTGCGTGTGTGTGTGTGCTGCATCCTGAGGTTTCTAACATTGTTTCAGCATTATGTATGCATAAATTTGCGGTCAGCCAAACAAAGAATTTTGCCTATAACATATTCATCCTTTATTGTTTTTCAGAGTAATATCCCGCCGTACGAGTCCCGAATTACAACAGCTAAACTGCTGATAGAAGTTGAGGAGTTTGAGGTAAGACACTACTACATTGTTCTTCTGCTAAAATTGAATTGGAATTACTAATATTACATTAATATGAAGACTTGAATTACTAATATCAGGAAAATAAAAGTGATATTTTGAGCTCAAACCTATACTTTAAATATCATCTTGGTTTGATAAATAATTCTCTCTTGAATACATTCCCTCATTATTTAAGACATTTTGTTCTTATTCTCCCACACGATTATTAGATGATTGACTGGATTCAGAGATCTGCTGCATATAACAGCGAGTGAATTTTATTTCTTCTTGCATTCTCATAAGCTATTTTTCGCAGTTTTTTTGCTCCAAGTTGCAGAGGGGTTCATCACAGAGTAAATCAAACATGTTTGAAAATTTGGTCATTGAGGCTAAAATCAAGTAGTAGCAATAGACTTTATTGTCTGTGATAAAGTCCAAGTACTTTTAGGTCAGTTTCAACATGCGTACATGCAGAACACAGTACATGCTTGAGTATCTTATGTTCACGTTGAGGATTTAAAGCGACGTCCAATAGATGGCACATCAGAGAAATAAAACATTCCTATCAATCACAGTCAAACAAATTTTTAACAATGTCTTGAACAGCAACATTAAACAGACTGATGAGCTTTGCTTCTGTGGTCTGTATGATTGTTATTATGAACTGCTTCATTCAGCCTGCTTCAGTTAAAATGAATTTTCCACCAAGTGATTGAAAACATGGGGGGCACGGTGGCTTAGTGGTTAGCACGTTTGCCTCACACCTCCAGGGTTGGGGGTTCGATTCCCGCCTCCGCCGTGTGTGTGGAGTTTGCATGTTCTCCCCGTGCCTCGGGGGTTTCCTCCGGGTACTCCGGTTTCCTCCCCCAGTCCAAAGACATGCATTGTAGGTTGATTGGCATCTCTAAATTGTCTGTGATTGTGTGAGTGAATGAGAGTGTGTGTGTGCCCTGCGATGGGTTGGCACTCCGTCCAGGGTGTATCCTGCCTTGATGCCCAATGACGCCTGAGATAGGCACAGGCTCCCCGTGACCCGAGTGTAGATCGGATAAGCGGTAGACAATGAATGAATGAATGATTGAAAACGTTTGGGAAGCCTGTTGTTAGGTGACTAAAAGTAGAAAACAAGACTTTAAACAAATTACTTCAATTATGTGAATGATATTCAGATTTAAATAGTATTGCGCAGTGAAATTAGTTTTGATAGCTTGAGTGGCAGGAGTTTAGAAGGCACTTTAAAAGTTTCCAAAGCCACTTTCAATTGTGTGATGGTTAAAGAGGTTTGTTACTAAATTCCTTGTATGGGTGTTTGCTTCACTTGAATAACACTAAGTGGTTTGTTTAGTTTTTTGTTTTTTTCCCCTCGAAGCATTTTTCTCTCTTTTCTCCACGGGAAGGTTGCGTTTGAATAATTCAGGAATTGTATTTTGCTCAGCACTTGACCTTTATAGTGTGTGTATGTGTGTGTGTGTGTGTGTGTGTGCATGTGTGTGAGAGACAGAGAGAGAGACAGTGAGAGAGAGAGAGAGAGAGAGAGAGAGAGAGAGAGAGAGAGAGAGAGAGAGAGAGAGAGAGAGACTCCTATGAGCGTATAATGAACTGTGAAAATCCTGAACAGATCCCACTGAGAAAGGTATAGAATAATATATAGAATATAAAAAGTTTTTTAAAAAAGGATGGTGTGAAAAAGGGTGAGGAAATAAATGATGGATGTGGGAGGTTTAAAAAATAAATGAGGAATCCTGATTTTTTTCCGCACAAGCTCGAATTGGCAAGAACCTGAAAGCGGTTGTACTTTTCATTCTTTCGTCTGTTTTGTATCTCCATCCCAGTAGAGAAACGTGTTTGTGAATGCAGCATGACTCGAAAGCTGTTAGATGTCTCAGTGTGGCTGAAAGCTGCACCGTAGGGGAGGCATTAATATTAATACTAGTCACCTGGTTGCCTGGCAGAGCTGCACTGAAGGTCATGGGGTCATCGCTTTGATGGCCGGTGCTTAGACAGAAGCCAAGCTCCTGCCCAGCATGAAAGATTTTGATTGGTCTTTTGAGGAAAGGAAGGAAAGTTGAGAGAGAGAGAGAGAGAGAGAGAGAGAGAGAGAGAGAGAGAGAGAGAGAGAGAGAGATGGCTGATAACCACATTTCTATATGACAATTTATGACTGTCACGTTTGCATTGATTCAGAAATGTTTTATGTGACAATCAAGTGACGTAGAATCCAATCCGAGTGCATAGCTTGCACTAATTTTTAGAAATTGGCAAACATCACAAATGCATTATTTATGTAGAATGAATCGCAAGAGTCAGAATTTAATATAGAGTTTTGACTAAAAACACTAGTAGACTAGTCAAGGAACATATTTCACAGCAGCAACAAACTTCAAGTCTCATCAACAGTACAGAAAAAGATAACTCACTTAAATAGACATGTACTTTACACACCATTACATTTGCTGTAGTGGCGGACAAAGTTGTTTAAGTGAAATTATACACCGCTTTGGCTGAATGTGTGTTGTGATGATTGGGGATGTGGTAGCTTAGTGGTGAAGATGTTGGACTACTGATGGGAAGGTTGTGTGCTTGAATCCCAGGTCCACCAAGCTGCTACTGCTGGTTGTTCTGGATAAGGGTGTCTGCCAAATACCAGAAATATATTTGTAAATGTAAATGATTAAAAAAATAAGCATTAATTTTGAAAAACTGCAGTTGTTTCACAGTGGTAAATGCACTCAGTCTGCCTCAAATGTCTGGAAAAAAAAGTGTGGCTTTAAATGCTGTTAAATAGCTAGTAGTGATATATCATATCATATCATATCATATCATATCTATATTCTGGTCAATTTTGCCGCAATATACTTTTCTGTTATCACAGATATCGTGATATAGGTTATTAAATGTATGATTGCTAGTCAAAATAAATAGTCAATAATGGAGTTTAAAATAAAATGGAATTTGCTGTACTGAATGAATGAATAGGGTGAAATTTTAAAAAGTTGGATCATTTGAATCTGTGGATTTTATTTTACAGTTAAATGAGTCTCTGACATCAAAAAGTTTCCTATTTTTGTGCTTTCTGTGATGCATTCAGCCAGGATAGGGATAAATCTGGGTTGGGATTTGTTTTCAAGCCATGTTTAGCAGCCCTGCAGTGGAAGAGCGCTATAATATAGATGTCTGTTCAGTCAGGCATCTTAAGACAAGCACAGGCCTGTGAGAGACAGGTCTCTCTGTAGATGTTTTGTACATTTCCACCGAGTGTGTATTTTGGTGCTATAACGTCTTGCTTGAGCAAACTCTGTGCTCTTGAGAGATCTCATAAAACGGGAGTAAAACTGGCAGATATTGGCATTATTTGTGCAGGCTCTTGAGAGAATCTGTGTGTGTATCTTTGTGTTCATAGATGTCAAAACTCTGGAACAGGCTCTAACTCAATTTTAGCAGGGCCTTTTCCCTTATCTACACCATCTGGTCAAAACCCAACACACCCACTAACAGTGGAAGATTGATTTCTTCCTCTGACAGGGAAAGAGAGAAGGTGAGCAAGACGGAAGGGAAAAAAAAGGGCGAGGAGAAAATTCTCTCATTGACGTTTATACCAACTAGAATTGAATGTTAGCTTGTAATGACACTGGCAGCCCACAATTATCTCAAAAGAGGAAGGCATTTAATTAAGAAAAAAACAACAACCCTGCACTGCAGTCTGCATTCTGCGCACATTTTTAATTGACTACCTAATTTTCTTTTGTGGGTTTTTATCTTTAGTGTTGCACCTCTGAAACTGCCTGTAGTGAAATTTCTCTGAATAGCTAAACTTAATGGCTGTGTTTTATGATGCACATTATAATTTACTAACTCAAAAGGGGTTTAAAATCAGCAGTGTGTCTACTAGAGTCTGACATCATTCAGGAAGATTTTTATTGATATTTATTTTTTGTGTCTGTATTATTGAATTTAACAATTATATTCTGTAGCTACAACTTTTTAGCTTAGTCAGTTAGGTGTCTGGTCAGCTGAAATATGGGTCTGGGCAGAAATGAGAGCTTTTTATGATGTTGACATAAGGTGAGAAGTTGTGTTTTTTCCCTAGTTAGTGGAAACTGGCTGATTGTTTCTAGCTATGTAGATAGTAGTATAGTAAGCAATTCTGTAAAATGTTTAGAATTCAGCTGAAGGTACGAGTTGTAAAACCAGGAAATTTATTATAACACTTCTGGGTACATCCTCCAGACGTCAGTGGCTTTTTTGAATGGGTTTTTGGTTAAATTTCCTGAAATGAGGTCTGTGGTTAAGACAAGCACAAGATATTTCCACGTTTTATTCTACAATGTAAAATACATCGGTAATACCTCAGTTTTGAATATTTTATGTATCGTGAAAACAAGAGTGGCTGAATGGGACTACAGAGGTTGTCGGGGACATTAAATGTCATCGCGGCGAACTGGAAAACTCCTCTACTGCAGCCATTTGTGTTTATACTAATAACCCACTCTAAACTATTTCAACTTTAACTTTTCATACATTCAGATTCATCCACAAAAAACAGCACAGTGAATCCTTATCATGTTTGGGAACATGTTTTATAATAGTTAAAGTAGGAATTGTAAACTTTTGTCGTTCACTCAGCTTATTTTCTGCACTAATCCAAAAACCAGTGAAAAATCTTATTGGCTTTTTGTTGAAGGAACCATGGTGATGACCACTTCTGGGCTGGCCTACAAATATACATCATCCCTGCAGCACTCTATTCATTCTCTCCCTCTCATTCATACTATTCACTCTCATTATTCTGGAAATATTACATGGGATTGTCAGTAGCGTAGTATCTGCTGTTGATTAGACAGAATAATTCTTTAAAATGGCAAGTGCTCATGTTTTATAGATTTAATCCAAGCAAAGTTGTTCTAATTATTTTTAAGTCGATTTTTTCCCCAATGTTTTAAAGACAATTGTGGTACACATTCACTATATGGCCAAAAGATTGTGGACACCTAATCAGCGCACACAAATCCTCGTAGCCACACTCTACAACCTAGTGGAAAGGACTCCAAGAAGGTTGGAGGTAAAGTGATGGTAAGGTGGCCACAAACCTTTTGGAAATATAGTGTACACTAGCCACAATCCTTTTTTTTTTTTTTAAAGATGATAAATACAGCATTATTTCTATTACTTTTCTCATCCCAGACCAGAATATTACTGGTGTATGAGAAACTTTGCAGCAGTGTTATGAGCAATAAAATGAAACCGATAACATTAGAGATGTTTGTAAGTTGTATTTTTGTTGCGTATTGATTTGTACTCATCTTTATTCCGTCAAGGATTGGCATTTTTTGTGTGCGCACTCAGAGCTGTAAGAGAAAAATAACCTTATTGACTATTAGGTGCATCAGTCCATAGTTTCGTACTTGCAGAACAGAACCGAACAGAATGATGAAGCAGATATATATCTCTGCTCGAGCCTCTAGGGGTGTCGAGATTCCCTGATTAGAGCAGCTGCAATAATTCAAATCACTGTGTACCCAGCACAAGCTGTGAGGCAATTACGACCGGATCACTTCAAGTTTCTCTGTACGAGTCCAACACCACGCATCTCTTATTTTATTAGGATTTGGTAATTTTATAAAAATTAATTTCCTTTCGCACTGTGCGTCTCTTTCTTGCCCTCATTCTTTCTCCATACGCCTATGCATCTCCGCATCTGTCAATCCCCGTAAAATGAAATATCCCTTTCCCTAAAGCTAACATTTTTTTCCACCTCATTGAACGACCTTTCGAACAAGGTCTGTGAAACATTATAACAAAATGAGATTTCAAATTGAAATATTACCATAATGCTCAAACTGTGAAGAGAGCCGTCGTGATGTAGGACCTCTTTCCCTCATTCTCTCCCTCTCTCACTGTTTTATACCTACTTTTATTTATTGTAATTGGTGCAAAAAAAGGACTAAACTCAATCTTTTCACACATTATTGAATCACACACTGCATCACATTGCCAGGATTAAATGCACTTTAGGTCTGATTGCTGACCATGAATTGGATTTATGATGATATTGGGAGATTCCTGTATCATAGTTGTCATTACAGTATGTTTGGTACATTTGTTACTTCTTCTTTTCCAATTCCATTGTCTGTACCGCCTATCCGATCTATCATCGGGTCATGGGGAGCCTGTTCCTATCCAAGCACGGGGATAACATGCCAACCCCACAAACACAGTGAGCGGGAGCGAGACTCGAACCTCGACGCTGGAGGTGTGAGGCGAACGTGCTAACCACTAAGACACCGTTCCTCCTCTTCCTCCTTCTTCACCAACCCTGGTATCAGGTATCTGTCTGATACCAGGCTCATATTTGTAAAAAGTAAGAAATAAGATACTTCATTTGATGTCAGTAGGTGATTATGCTCAGTCTCTTGCAAAAGTTTTCAACCCCCTTAAAAAAACCCCTTCAGATTCATCTAGATTGTAATGGATACTTATACAGATTGTTCCAGACTTAAAGTCAAATTTCACATCAAAATTAATTGTGTGTTCTGAAAATGCTGCTTGCATAAGTATTCAACCCCTAGCATGGGGTAAAAGCACCTTTTGTCTCACACTGTCTTCCCGGCAGAGCTGCTTCGGGTCCATCAGGTTGGTTGGATGTTGTTTGTTGACTACAATTTTCAGACTGTCCCACAGATTCTCAATAGGATTCAGATCTTTTCTTTTATGTGGTTTTCTGAGTGTGATTGTTCTCGGGGTCTCCTGCAGCGGATTCAGACTCACTTGATTCTATTGAACCCCGGGCCATTTGCGTTCATCTTACGTCATCACAAACGTGGATGGAGAACACAATGTGATTCAACATATTTTATACATATTTTTAAAAATTATTTTGGTGCTATTATGCACAGCGGGGCATCTCACCTTTTCAGTCTCCCATAACGTTCCCCTGCTACTCACGCCACACATGTGCTGTGGATAATAATGATGTCGTCATCAGATAAAAAATAAAAAAAAAAGAGAAAAGAAAAAGTGTGCACCTGAGTATGAGTGTTCACGTTCAAGGGAATCGTGGCACAGTTTCAGTGCAACTGAACTTCCACTTTCTACATTTACTCTTGGGTCTGGTGACAGAACAGCTTTCACATCACAGTTTTTTCATGCAAACTCATGTTGCAGACTAAACTGCCAGTGTCAAAAATCTGCATTGTCCTGTGGACAGGTGACATTTCTCCCAAGTTTTATTATTATTATTCCTTCTCAGAATTCATCACAGGTTTATTTTTAATATCCTCCTATATTTTTCTCTATCCATTCTCCCTTTAATTTGGAAAAGAAACTTCAGAGGATGAAAAGCATCCCTGGAGCGTGATGCTGCCACCACCATAATTCACTGTATGTATGGTGTTCATTGAGCTATAGCCTGTGTTATGTTTGCGCCAAACGTATCACTTTTGAAATTTGTCCCGAACAAATGCCTTGCGCTTAGTTTTATCTCCCCCAAAAAACTCATTTCATTGGGTCACTCCTGGGCTTATATACAGCTCTTCCTGACCATTTCTTTTCTAGCCATCATCACATACAGTCTTGCAATGATTGTCTGGTGCATTACTCCAGTTCCAGCCACTGTTGACTTCAACCTGGCCTCTGTTAACAGTTTTGGTTTTGATCTGTTTTGGATGACAGCCTTGTCTAGAATGCTTGGGCAGGTTCTGCTTCCTCACTATTGATCCTATAATATTTATTGGGATGTCCAATCTCTTACATATCTTTATTTTTGCATCATATTCCTAAGTTATAAATTGTATTACCTTATATTTCGCTTCATTTTAATGCTCTTTAGCCTTCCTTTTCTTTGTACTGACATTCTCTTCAAAGGCAGTTCATCCTAGGTGTTTTTGTTCAGTAATGGACGCTATTTTAATATTTCACATGCCAACGCCAATTATCAGTCAGTTGTGTCCTCTTTACAGCAGTATCTTTCATCTGGAACATCTGAAACCTGGAGGTTGAATACTTAAGCAGCATTTTTTTAGTTTTTGATTTTTTATTTGCTTTCATATTTGCTGAACCTGATTAGACCGACCAGGCATAACATTATAACAGTAGCTCGTCTGTTGGATCAGATCACACGGGCCAGCCTTCGCTCCCCATGTGCCTCAATGAGCCTTGGCCGCCCATGACCCTGTCGCCAGTTCACCACTGTTCCTTCCTTGGACCACTTTTGATAGATACTGACCACTACAGACCGGGAACATCCCTCGCTCAAATCCTCATGCTTGCCCATTTTTGAGGACAAAATGTTCACTTGCTGCCTAATATGTCCCACCCACTAACAGGTGCCATGATGAGGAGATAATCAGTGTTATTCACTTCACCTGTCACTGCTCATAATATTATGCCTGAACGGTGTATATAACAGGTCTTCTTGATGATCAGCATAATGTACAGATGTGTGGATATGTGAACCATGTGAACGTAAACTGAGCTAATTAATGTTGTGGTACTGATGAAAACTAAATACGTTACACATTTTGGTATCATGGGATTGTATAATACTCATTTTTGGTCGATATGGATCAGTTCTTTTTCTTCTAATTCTACTACAACTTCTTCTTCTTTGTTGTTGTCTTCTTTTTCTTTAATTCTATTACAACAACTACCTTTTCTTTTTCTTCTTCTTTATTACAACTACTTTTCTTCTTCTTCTTCTTCTTCTTTTTTGTTGTTGACTTCTTCTACGACTACTTTTTCCTTCTTATTATTTTTCTTCTTCTAATTCTACTGCTACTACAACTACTCTTCTTCTTCTTCATCCTCTTTTTTGTTGTTTTCTTATTCTTCTAATTCTAATACTACTACAACTACTTTTTTCCTTATTCTTCTTCGTCATCGCCTTCTTCATCGTTGCCTTCTTTGTCGTTGACCTCCTCTTCTCAGTATTTTTATTATTTGGACTGATAACTTTGTAAATATACCCATCATGTCATGTCTCCATACTGATACCTACCTACCTACCTACCTGATACCTACTGATTCCCCTCATATGAAGTGACCTGTCTTTTTATCAGTAATTTCAGCTGTTTAGTGAATATCTGTGTGCTGCTAACTTTTTCGAGTAAATAGGTGATAAATATTGCAAGGCTTCATTAAAGGCTACAGTCATAAATTCTCATTTGAATGTTCCGTCCTAGTGAAGCCTCGTTAATAAAAGGAGCCAGCCATGGTCATTAATTACCGGTTGCATCCTTTGTCTCTGGCAGTGTTTGGGGAGAAAGCTCATTTGGTCCATAATGTTCTGTTTGAGCCAGAGGTGGGTAATAGGATCAAAGGGGAAAAATAATAAATTACAGGAGGTCTGTGTATTGTTGAGTGTGTGCGTATATGTATGTATGAGAATGTGTGTGTGTGTGGGCTTTTATTTGTATGCACATTGCGCTCAAGCGTATAATGGCCCCGTTCGGAAAGATCAGAGGTGCCTCTGGGAAATGTAATCCAGTCAACTAACATACTAACTGCAATTGTGCTCAACTGTGTATGCATATGCATATTTTTGGCACATGAGGATATCTTTATACGGACGCATTAATGTATGCGTAGACCTGCATGCTTATTTCCATATTTTATGACAATTACAGAGTCTTGTGTCAAATGAATCCCAGGCATCCTACCATAATGTCACAGAAATGAGGTTAACGGTTATGTGTGCATACGGTAACCTTTTCAGGCATTCTCAAAGGAGCTGAGCCATAGCATTAGGACTTTTACAAAGAAGGTTTTTTTTCGCAAATACGCCAGAGTTTAAAGCCAAACTGGGAGCAGTGGCCTGAGCCAAATTGCTCCCAGAGCCATTTTCTATGCTGCTAGGCCAGAAGCACATTAACACAATAGCCCAGTAGGAGCTCAGCTGCTCTAAGACATGTCTGGACACTCCTGTTTAAAGCATGAGGCTATGATGGGAAAAGGAAACAAGCAACAGCATTGTGTTTAAATTTGTTCAGAAAAAAACACCGTCACCGATGCCATGTTGCATGAATTTATAGATGGGGATTGAAAGAAATCAGCCCCAGTTTCCTATTTTCATATCATTCTGTGTATTTCTCTTCTGTTAATGCTTCACAGAATCGTAGACCTAATCAAAAGAGAGCCAGATGCAGATTCTACTGATGTATGGTGTGTCATTGTGTTTTATGTAATATTTAATACATGTTGTTGAAGGTGTTTATCTATCATAACTGTCCATAAATATTAAGTTCTTCAGAATAGATAACTTTTCCACCATATTCAGTTCTTTAATTATCTGTGCTAAAATGTCTGAATATTAGATTATATTTACTTAAAATGGAAGTGGTAAAAAAAAAAAAAGGGAAGTGGTAGCTCTGTGATTAAGGTGTTGGACAACTGATTGGAAGGTTATGAGTTGTGGGCCCCTGAGCAAGGCCCTCAACTGCTCAGTTGTATAAATAAGATAAATGTAAGTCACTCTGGATAAGGGCGTATGCTACATGCTGTAAATGTAAATGCAAAATAAATATCTGTATGAAAATGCAATTAAACTATATATTTTAGCTTAAAGAAAGAAAGAAAGAAGCGAAGGAAATGAAAGAGGAAGGAAGGAAGGAAGGAAGGAAGGAAGGAAGGAAGGAAAAAGATTAATGGAGTGAAGGATGGAAGGAAAAAGAGAAGGAAGGAAGGAAGGAAGGAAAAAGATGAATAAAGGAAATGAATAAATGATGGAAGGAAAGAAAAAGAGATGAATGGAGAGAAGGAAGGAAGGATGGAAGGAAAGAAAAAGAAGAATAGATGGATGGAAGGAAGGAAAGAAAATGAGAAGAATGGAAGGAAGGAAGGAAAGAAACGAATTTTCAGAATGCCAGTAATTCTGGAGGTCACCTGAGTGTTCTCTGTCTGAGAGTGTTGTGTCTGAAAGAAACAATTATGGTGGATCTGTCTATTTCAATTTGAGTTTAATTATAAACAGCACTGGCTTTAATGAATCATTAATGTGTTGTTTACTCAGCTTAATGACCTGATCAGCACCGGCTCTTTGTTTTTATGTGCATCCCAGTAAAAAACCCACTGCTCATATTTGATTAGGAATGGAAACAGAGTTTCTCTTGTTTTGGTGTGTGTTTGAGCGTATGTGTGCTCACGTGTGTGTGTCTTTGGTCTTTGTAACCCTTCAAAGACATTCGAGGTGATATACAACTTTGTGTGTTGTTCAGGTGTGGAATAATGGAGACAAAAGTACATCTATTAAATAAATGTGGATGCTTGTGATCACACTTGATTGACTTTTATGTGCTTCTTATCTTTGGCTGAATTTCAATCATTCCTTTACATATACAGAGCAGATAAAGCAATCTTTATTTTACTTCATTTTCCTGTGATTCCTATAATCCCAAGGTGCAATCAGAGTTGTGATTGTAGTTGAGTTTCACAATCAAATTGTGAAACTCGTGTACTAAATAAATTCAATGCACACAGACTGAAGTAGTTTAAGTCTTTGGTTCTTTTAATTGTGATGATTTTGGCTCACATTTAACAAAAACCCACCAATTCACAACAAATTAGAATATGGTGACATGCCAATCAGCTAAACAACTCAAAACACCTGCAAAGGTTTCCTGAGCCTTCAAAATGGTCTCTCAGTTTGGTTCACTAGGCTACACAATCATGGGGAAGACTGCTGATCTGACAGTTGTCCAGAAGACAATCATTGACACCCTTCACAAGAAGGGCAAGTCACAAACATTCATTGCCAAAGAAGCTGGCTGTTCACAGAGTGCTGTATCCAAGCATGTTAACAGAAAGTTGAGTGGAAGGTAAAAGTGTGGAAGAAAAAGATGCACAACCAACCGAGAGAACCGCAGCCTTATGAGGATTGTCAAGCAAAATCCATTCAAGAATTTGAGTGAACTTCACAAGGAATGGACTGAGGCTGGGGTCAAGGCATCAAGAGCCACCACACACAGACATCTCAAGGAATTTGGCTACAGTTGTCATATTCCTCTTGTTAAGCCACTCCTGAACCATGGACAACATCAGAGGTGTCTTACCTGGGATAAGGAGAAGAAGAACTGGACTGTTGCCCAGTGGTCCGAAGTCCTCTTTTCAGATGAGAACAAGTTTTGTATTTCATTTGGAAACCAAGGTCCTAGAGTCTGGAGGAAGGGTGGACCAAGTTGCTTGAAGTCCAGTGTTAAGTTTCCTCAGTCTGTGATGATTTGGGGTGCATCTGCTGGTGTTGGTCCATTGTGTTTTTTGAAAACCAAAGTCACTGCACTAGTTTACCAAGAAATTTTGGGTCACTTCATGCTCCCTTCTGCTGACCAGCTTTTTGAAGATGCTGATTTCATTTTCCAGCAGGATTTGGCACCTGCCCACACTGCCAAAAGCACCGAAAGTTGGTTAAATGACCATGGTGTTGGTGTGCTTGACTGGCCAGCAAACTCACCAGACCTGATTGTCAAGAGGAAAATGAGAAACAAAAGACCAAAAAATGCAGATGAGCTGAAGGCCACTGTCAAAGAAACCTGGGCTTCCATACCACCTCAGCAGTGCCACAAACTGATCACCTCCATGCCACGCCCAATTGAGGCAGTAATTAAAGCAAAAGGAGCCCCTACCAAGTATTGAGTACATGTACAGTAGATGAACATACTTTCCAGAAGGCCAACAATTCACTAAAAATGTTTTTTTATTGGTCTTATGAAGTATTCTAATTTGTTGAGATAGAGAATTGGTGGGTTTTTGTTAAATGTGAGCCAAAATCATCACAATTAAAAGAACCAAAGACTTAAACTACTTCAGTCTGTGTGCATTGAATTTATTTAATACACGAGTTTCACAATTTGAGTTGAATTACTGAAATAAATGAACTTTTCCATGACATTCTAATTTATTGAGATGCACCTGTATACTACGATATTGTTGATGACGGTATGGCATTTCTGTTTTCATTCACATGAAAGCTATTTACATTGAAAGCTGCTGGTGATATTAGATGGGAGGGCTTAAATCTTAAATATATATCAATAGCTTGACAAGGAAAATATCAGAACTGAGCAATGCATTATACTTTGATTAGACTTTATGTGCTCCATTTGTCCTTAAAGGCATTTTGGGTAGAAAAAAGAAAAGATGATGGAGTAAATATTCCATCTTGTTCGTGTTCATTACACCCACAGTATTTAGTTAAAATGGAAGTGGTAAAAAAAAGGGAAGTGGTAGAGCCGTGGTTAAGCTGTTGGACTGCTGATTGGAAGGTTGTGAGTTGTGGGCCCCAGAGCAAGGCCCTTAACCCCCAACTGTGCAGTTGTACCATGAGGGAACAGTTGTATGTTTGCCCACTGACAAAGAAATGATCAGTCTATAACCAAAAAAAATTCAAATTCAAAAAAGTTCTACATTGATATGCATTTTAATGAGTGAAATAAGTATTTGACCCCTTCGCAAAACATGACTTAGTACTTGGTGGCAAAACCCTTGTTGGCAATCGCAGAGGTCAGACGTTTCTTGTACATGGCCACCAGGTTTGCACACATCTCAGGAGGGATTTTGTCACAATCCTCTTTGCAGATCCTCTCCAAGTCATTAAGGTTTCAAGGCTGATGTCTGGCAACTTGAACCTTCAGCTCCCTCCACAGATTTTCTATGGGATTAAGGTCTGGAGACTGGCTAGGCCACTCCAGGACCTTAACTTGCTTCTTCTTGAGCCACTCTTTTGTTGCCTTGGCCGTGTGTTTTGGGTCATTGTCATGCTGGAATACCCATCCACGACCCATTTTCAATGCCCTGGCTGAAAGAAGGAGGTTCTCACCCAAGATTTGACGGTACATGGCCCTGTCCGTTGTCCATTTGATGCGGTGCAGTTGTCCTGTCCCCTTAGCAGAAAAACATCCCCAAAGCATAATGTTTCCACCTCCATGTTTGACAGTTGGGATGGTGTTCTGGGGGTCATAGGCAGCATTCCTCCTCATCTAAACATGGCGGGTTGAGTTGATGCCAAAGAGCTCAATTTTGATCTCATCTGACCACAACACTTTCACCCAGTTTTCCTCTGAATCATTCAGATGTTCACTGGCAAACTTCAGACGAGCCTGTACATGTGCTTTCTTGAGCAGGGGGATCTTGCTGGCGCTGCAGGATTTCAGTCCTTCAAGGCGTAATGTGTTAACAATTGTTTTCTTGGTGACTGTGGTCCCAGCTGCCTTGAGATCATTGACAAGATCGTCCCATGTAGTTCCGGGCTGATTCCTCACCGTTCTCATGATCGTTGAAATTTCATGAGGTGAGATCTTGCATGGAGCCCCAGACCAAGGGAGATTGAGTTATTTTGTGTTTCTTCCACTTGCGAATAATCGCACCAACTGTTGTCACCTTCTCACCAAGCTGCTTGGCGATGGTCTTGCTAGCCCATTCCAGCCTTGTGTAGGTCTACAATCTTGTCCCTGACATCCTTGGACAGCTCTTTGGTCTTGGCCATGGTGGAGAGTTTGGAATCTGATTGATAGACTCTGTGGATAGGTGTCTTTTTATACTTTTATACTTTATACTCACTCTTTAAGAGAGTGCTCCTAATCTCAGCTCGTTACCTGTATAAAAGATACCTGGGAGCCAGAAATCTTGCTGATTGATAGGGGATCAAATACTTATTTCACTCATTAAAATGCAAATGAATTTAGAACTTTTTTGAAATCCATTTTTCTGGATTTCTTTTTTTTTGTTATTCTGTCTCTCACTGTTAAAATAACCTACCATTAAAATTTAACCTACCATTAAAATTATAGACTGATCATCTCTTTGTCAGTGGGCAAACGTACAAAATTGGCAGGGGATAAAATGTTTTCCCCTCACTGTATAAATGGGATAAATGTAAGTCACCCTGAATAAGGGCGTCTGCTAAATGCTGGAAACGCAAATGCCAAATAAGCATCTGTACTAAAATGCAATTAAATTGTATATTTTAGCTTGAAAGAAAGAAAGAAAGGAAGAAGGAAAGTGAAGGAGGGAAGGGATGCAGGAAGGATGGAATGGAGCAAGGGAGGAAGGAAAGATGGGATGAAGGAAGGAAGGGATGAAGGAAGGAAGCTGTACACACAGTTGTATTTCAGACACGACTTCTCAAATGCTGCTGCTGATGTGTCATGAAATTGTACCAAACAAAAAAAAAACCCCAAAAGCCCAAAGCTGGATTGATTTGGAGATCAAATCTACAATGTACACTCCTGTAAAGTCGGCAACAAGCTAACAATATCCTGTTTACTAGCAACAAACTGCCAAAAGGTGTTCAAAAGTTTTTCAGTGCATGAAAACGCAGCCAGCCAATCAGATTGCGCCCTTCAACTTTCTGAAGCTTGAGTAGAAACATTGTTTTCTGGCTGAATTCAATAACTACTGAAATTTGGATTTCTGCTTCCTCTATTTTCTTACATCTTTGATTTGATCAAAATTTTGAGGATGGTGTCGTTATCCTCCATACAGTAAACAAACACACACACACAACTCCACAAAAATCCTACAGCACGGATGTACTGGAAAATAGGACACTTAAATGCCAAGGGAAAAAACACGACAGGTTTGTTCGATGTTGGCTGAAAAGATTGGGCGAGCGTTTTTGCTTTTCCCGTACACATTCACATACACATTGATGCTTAGATACATGCACACCCACAGTGCTCAGGTTCGAGAGGTCGGTGTATTTAAGGCTCTAGGTTGACAGAACATCAATAATATTCCTAATAAGGCTTGCAAGTCTGTTTCTGTTACAGACACAGGGGCAGAGAGGGCGTGTAGATGCAGGAGAGATCGGCTAGTGCTTTAAAATAAACAGAGGGCAACTTGAAGGAAAGTGAAAGAGTGAAGCCAGGCTCGGTTTTGCTGCTTAGGCTCAAGTGAATGACAGAGATAAGCAGGGAGTGTAAATTCTTGCACCCTCGTTTCTTTCTTTCTTCCCTTTATTATCTGCTTCATAATCAATATCTCCATTAGTGTAGCGTGACAATGATGTGATGTGCCCTGCTCTCTAGTGTAGTTATCATGAGAGCTGGATTTGTGATACCTGTGTGTCACACTGTCACACACACACACACGCGCATAAAGATAGACACACACACTTAACTGCTCCTTGTCAGGGTGTGTGTGTATGCGCTAAGGCATCTGCTGTTCCATGTGCTGTGTGTCAGTGATAAATGAGTTTCAGGAATCCCTGGTGAGCACTCACCTGTCGCCAGGTAACCATCGCTACAGCAAACCTGTCACCAGGCTAACCTATCGCCAAGGCAAAAACTCATCACTTGGGCCGTACACAGCTGTCACATTTCTACTAGAGCCTCATCTTTTACTAAGCCGCAGTATTATCTCTCAGTGTGAACTGGATTAAGGCTCTGTAAATCATTGTTGTACATATAAAGATAGTCCACTTGATGTGTGGATTATTTCCAGCTTGTGTTATTTCTTACGTACTGTATACATTTCACTCTCTCTCTTGAAGAAAAATATTCTGTACCAGTCTTTTTAGATCCAGATGAACTCTTACACACATACACATGCACAAGAACCAGGGAGTATAAATCAAATGTTGTTGATACTTTTGATTAGAATTGTTTTTTGTGTATGTGTATAACGAAGCCTTGTGTATTCCCAAGTTTGAAATACAAAAAACTAGCAGGCTATCATAAGTTCACTTCACAACTAGGGGAAGATATAAATTCCATAAATCGGATAAATAATCTGGTAATCATGCACTGCATTCAGACTAGCCACAAATAAATGCCTTAAATGTTTAATAAGGGAAAAGTTACTCTCTCACACTTTGACTACTTTCTTTTGTTTAGTCTCATGCTATTTTTTCTCTCTCTCTCCCCCGTCGTTACTCATTTTCTGCCACTCTGTAGCTGGACATCTTTTGAGCCTGAAGTTGGGCCATGATGATGTTTGACATATCTGTTTTGGCAAATGATTATGCGTACAAATTTCCTGTCAAATCTGCCCCAACACCAGTGACAAAGCACCTCACTGGCTTCCTATGACAGGTTTTTCAGGTCTGCTCAGTTCAGCTGAGAAACATCATATTATACAGCCTTTTTCTTTCTTAAATTCATCATCTATTTTTGCCCAATTTCCCCAATAAAAAAACATTCACTATAGATTTTAGTAAAGTAAGCTACATAGCACATACATATAGTTGAGTTATTCATGTTGTTTTAAGATGGAGTTTTCCTGCACATTAATTGAATTAATTCTGATTATTTTGTGTGTTTGTTTGGGATAAACTGGTATTTTAAGTTACATAAAGAATTTTTCGTGTACCTGTCTTGACCTACTTTTTTTGGGAAAACGGGGTTGATGTGTTCATGTTTGTGTATTCTTCATTATCTACTGATCTTCCTGCCACAGGTAGGGTTGCAACATGCATTTATCACTAACTCTTCCTAATCTTGACTGTGTGCATGTGCATATGTGTGTGGGAGATGATATGTCTCTGCCACCTTTGATCTAAGCTAATCCGTCTACATTTCCTTTGTTGGAGCCTGAACATTGAGCAGTCTTTTAAGAAATCATCAGGTTAAGAAAGCTGGAGAGCAGAGGGCATACAGATAAGAGAATAGACATCAAGCTAAGCGGATCAATTTTTAATTAGGCTAAAGTGTGCGTGTGTGTGTGAGCAGCATCCCAAATTTGACGGTGGAAAATTAGACTCCCTTTTGAGTGTGTTAACTGGTTTCCATCTGGGGTTTCACCTTTTTGTGAACTACTTTCTGCACATCCTTTTCACAACGCAGGATACCAGAACACAGCCATTTCCATTTCAAGTCATTTCTACAATGATCTAAAATAGGGATTGTTTAATGAGGAATAGTCATAGTATGATATCATTATAGAAAATTAAGGATTGTAAAGAGTCGTTTTTTTAGGATGCTTTTTAGGATAGGGGATGCTGACTAGTTGAGTGTGAGGGGGAAAAAACAGCTTAAAAATAATGTATTATTTATAAAATACACACCAGTGGAAGATAATGTCCATGCCTCGAGCATGGTTAAAGAGTGCAAAACATGCTGTACATGCATGAGCTATCCCAGTTAAGTGTTAAGACCAGTTAAGACTCAGGTCTGGGGGACCTGTCCAGACACTTGGGTGTCTGTGACCTTTTCCGGCACTCAGGTCTTTGTGACCTTTCCCGACACTCGGGTCTCTTTGACCTTTCCCGACACTCGGGTCTCTTTGACCTTTCCCGACACTCGGGTCTCTTTGACCTTTCCCGACACTCGGGTCTCTTTGACCTTTCCCGACACTCGGGGCACTTTGACCTTTCCCGACACTCGGGTCTCTTTGACCTTTCCCGACACTCGGGTCTCTTTGACCTTTCCCGACACTCGGGTCTCTTTGACCTTTCCCGACACTCGGGTCTCTGTCACCTTTCCCGACACTCGGGTCTCTGTCACCTTTCCCGACACTCGGGTCTCTGTCACCTTTCCCGACACTCGGGTCTCTGTCACCTTTCCCGACACTCGGGTCTTGAGGACCTTTCCCAACATTCGGGTCTTGAGAATGTGTCCCATCACTTGGGTCTTGAGGATATGTACAAACACTCAGCTTGTGAGACTGTGTCCCAACACACGGGTCTTGAGGACATGTACAAACACTCAGGTTGTGAGGATATGTCCCAGCTCTTGGGTCTGGGTGATTTGTCCCAAAATGTTGGCCTGTAGGACCAATGTTGAGCAATCAGGTCAGGAGGAAAAATACAATGAGGGTTATTTAGTGTGCAATTTTGCACAGATGCTGTAGTTTATAATGTCACTTACAGGGGTAGCTTTAGTAAGACAAGAGTTCTTGTCAGTGTGAAACAGGTAGCAATAGAGTTAATACTTAGTTGGACTTTACAATGGCACATTCATTTTCCCTCACTCTCTTGTCAGAGAGCTTATTTATTCTGGGCTATTTCAACTGCCCATCAGGGGTAATTGGCATCCACCAGGCATGTGTGATTGGTACTTTTAAGTTTAGGCTTTTGTTATTCTTTCTGTGGTTCTCTGGGCATGGTGGTACCTCCCTGACAGGACAGAATCACATAATATTTAAACACCCCACTGTTCTACTAAGGATGCTATGGTGATTTGAACAACATATTTGTCCAGTTTGGATTTCCTAGTTTGTTCCTTTGTGCAGATTGAACATTGTCATCACTGGTGTGATTTTTAATGTGGCCTACGAATGCATAGTAATGATTTAAAAAAAAAAAAAAAAAAAAAAAAAAAAAAAACAACAACAAAAAAACACAGACAAAAAAAAACCCCAGCTTATTTAGATTTACTTTTTTTTTTTTTTCAAATTTTAGTTAAGTTTAGGTGGAAAAACCCTCAATCTGTTACTCTGACATAGCCTGTAAAGCTGTGAAAGATGTCCAGTATGAATTTAATACTGAGCTTACAATGCTTGTGTCTGATTATTTTCAATATGCTCCCAGTTCCTCATGGAGTTTATGAACAAATTTTCTCATAATGAACAAATTTATATTAAAGAATCTGTTGGCCAAGATTTTATGACTACGTCTCCTTATGTAAACATCTTGAAACTCTGCATTAACTTGCTTACTGCCATCTGCCACAGAACATTTTTGTGTTACTTTTCCCTGTATTCGTGAATGGTACAACATGTTCTGGAAGAAGACTGGCCTAGTAAAATCTTTCCTAAGGCTGTATTTCCTCACAAGTCTGTTTCAACAGAGAGAACAACAAATTAGATACTAATCTTATTATATTGTTGGGATTACAACCCACCCAAAATAAAGTGCAAATTTATCTCGGTGTAGAGAGACAGCATTAGAGCTCTTATCACTTGTCGATGTGATGAAGATAAAGCTAAATGTTTTTGAGCTTTGCTGGAGCGATTTTTATGTGATGCATCAAATGAGCCCGAGTTGTCTTTTTGCATCGCTCCTCAGTATTTATTTTTAGTTTAAACATTGTATGTGTTTTGGATGTCATGCCTTTATATGTCTATTAATATTCACGAATATATATGATAGATTAACATATATAATATATTCATCTTAATTCACACTAGTACGTTAGACTTTTAGACATGTTCTTATATTTTTATAAGCTTGTTTTGTTTATAGGATATCTTGTGTGGATGTGGGGCATAGTTAAAGGCTGATGAGTCAGGATTAAGCAGACCAAAATAAGGAATTGCAATTAAAAGTTTGGCCCTGAAATTTTATAAAGATCTCCAGAGAGTTAGTAATTATAGCTGCATGACAAGCTCCCTGATCAATCCTTCAATCAACCCCTCCCTCTCTCTCTCTTTTCCTTTCTCTATTTGGCATTAATTAACCTTAAACTGTTATTTGTGGAACAGATCAACAGGGTAACTAAGTAGATCACCTGGGATGACCTGGAGCTCAGGGAAATATGCTTTGTATGGAACTTTTTGAGGAATGCATGTATTGTTATGGTGGGATAACAATTTCTAAAGTGTGCCACTGATCTTCTCCTAGATAAGCGAAAGCCCCAAATGAGCCTCTATTCCTCAGAACGTCACTTTCTCTTAGCGTAGGCTAATATAATTGGCATTTGTATAGGCCTGCTTAAATGTCAGCCTGCAGATATGCAAATCGCTAATCCACTAATAAGAGGCTCTGAAACAAGATGCCATTTTGAATTGTCGCATGAAGTCAATATTAATATGTGCCATCAAACGAAATCTGAAGTTAGTCATTCACACTTAACGGTAGTTGATAATGAAGAAATACACTTGTCAAAAAATATGATAACTCAATTACAGAGACAGCAGACTTTCTCTTTCAGCCACATTTAAATCTGCTTAGCCAGTATTTTCCCCGACAGTAGAATCAGGATCCAGGAAGCCCTAATACTGGGTCCACTTTGAGTCTAAATGTTGTGGTAACCTTGGCCCAATTGACTAAGTTCATTCATCGTCTACCGCTTATCCGATCTATTCTCGGGTCACGGGGAGCCTGTGCCTATCTCAGGCGTCATTGGGCATCAAGGCAGGATACACCCTGGAGGGAGTGCCAACCCATCGCAGGGTGCACACACACACTCTCATTCACTCACGTAATCACACACTACGGACAATTTAGAGATGCCAATCAACCTACAATGCATGTCTTTGGACTTGGGGAGGAAACTGGAGTACCCGGAGGAAACCCCCGGGGCACGGAGAGAACATGCAAACTCCACACACACATGGCAGAGGCGGGACTCGAACCCCCAACCCTGGAGGTGTGAGGCAAACGTGCTAACCACCATCAGCTCCCAGCTCTTGAAAGATTGGGAGCTCTTAAAGCAACAAAGCAGTAGGGGGATAAAATTTGAAATGTAAAAATGTTCAACAAGCACACATGATGATTGGTCAAATGTCCACAAACGTGTTGTGATGTCACCAGTATAGCATAATGTCAGTGATATAGCCAATGGTATACTCCCCAGTATACCATCACACCTCCATTTGCATCACCCTGAACACTTGAGTGCAGCAACAACCAGACATCTAGTTCTTACTTCAGATATAAAAATATGAAAATATATAGTCATGCCAGACATTAATAAGTACTTTGTACTTAGGGTTGCCTCTCCACACAGGCGGTTGCTATGCCAACTGGCTTTGCTGGCCTGAGTGACACCTTGACGAGTAGGTCTTAATTAAACTCTGGTGGAAATGAAGCATTGTACAGCAATTAGATAATGGTAGAGAGATGCAGAAATAAATCGCTTTTAGCCCTAATGAGGGGGTTAATAATAGTTGTGTGTATGAGAGAGCGATAGTATCTGCTTTCATAGCAAGGTCTGTGTCCTTTACCAAAAACTGTTTTTGTTTCAGCAATGTAACATTAATACAGTATGGGATAATTCCAAACTAAATGTTAGGTGTGACATCGACTAGACAACTAATGTATTCGCTAATCACTGCTATGAAGAGGTGTAAACTAGTTGGAAAAAGGCAAACAGTAACACATTTCTAAATGTGCTTTCTTAATCTGAAAATATTTCAGACTAGATGATGCCACATCAGTCAATTGCATGTTATATGTTGATAATTTTTTTTTTAAACGGGATGTTATATGTAAGATGAGCACTTTATTGCAGTTGGATTGCATGGTCTAGCAAGGTAGTGAAAGTCAGTGTCCATTAAAGCCTGCTGTTGAGAGTCATTATAGCCTGAGGGAAGAAGCTGTTCCCGTGCCCGGGTAGTGTGTGCTGTGATGCTGTGGAGGTGTTTGAGGTGTTTGCAGGAGGGGAGGAGAGGACAGCAGGGCATTAGCTGGATGAGAGGAGACCATGATTATAGACTGGGCTCTCATCTTGAATCTGGTTAAATAGATCTGCTGGAGTTGTGTGATAACTGTGCTAATGAGATTTTTTTTTTTTTATGATTGTAGTTCTTGGTCATTTGTGCTCAGATTGCCATTTATAGTGCACCAGTAAACATTGACCAATGTTGCTGTGTTGCTGGCTCAAAATGTTTTGAATCTCCTCAGAAAGAACGGATGCCGCTGTGCATTTTTGAAGATGTTGCTGGTGTTTAGGGACTGAGATAAGGACTCTGACAGCTGATCTAAATCTACTGACGATTTTTATAGCTGAGACGTTGGTGATGGCAGGAGTATGAGCCCCACTGTTTTTTCTGAAGCACAATTAACTGTTTAGGTTTGTTGACCTTCACAGCCATATTGTTGTTGTGGCAGTAGGTGAAAAGGTCAAGAATAACCATCCTTTTGGGAAACTCGTCATTGTTTGCTATGAGCCTGATCACTGTTGTATCATATGCTGTAGACCTTATATACTCTAGACAGGGCATACTAGAGACATGGTATGTCCATGATCTGTCTTTGAGCTAGCAAAAGGAAGAAAGAAAGTTTGAGATGCTGCGTGCTTTCAGTTCTAGAATGATCCAGCACATCATCTGTGTCATTTCAAGAATATCCCTAAATAGTGTGATGTGTTACACAGGTTTATTATTTTGCACATTTATTGCACTGATTTATTTGTTTTTGTCTTTAAATGTAACCTTTAAGCCAGAAATGTAATTTCTAAAATGGCGTTTGACACATTCTTTGCTGTTGTTTATCAACATTTATTCTGCATTTATATAATTACCTGAAATAGCTGCTTCTACAGTGGCTTCGCTATAACAGATAAAGGTGCGTTAAGTCATTGTTGCCCACTGCAACCGACTCTATAATGAGTCAACAGTAAGGGGAACTATGTGGATAATGGAGATGATGGACATGCCTTCTGATTTTGCATAACCAACCACTACACTGCATGTTGCACAACAAATAATAGCACATTCCCATACACACACTGCCACTTTATTTGACATCAATAATGACCGCTGATTGTTTTTTATCCAGACAGCACCACCACTGCTCATCACACATAATGTACTCTAATGTACAGAACTCTGTTTGTGAACAGCCTTGGAGGTTTATTTATATGTACAGTGTATTCATTGCATTAATTTTCTTATATATATATACATGTATATATCTACTCTGTTCTTCTCTACTTTACTCTGTTTGACTCTATTCTCCCCTGCTCTATTCTTCTCTATTGTACACTACTCTATCTTCATCTACTTCTCTTTTCATCTTACTGTATTCAACTCTATTTCTCTTCTCTTCTCTTCTCTTCTCTTCTCTTCTCTTCTCTTCTCTATTTTTCTGCACTCTATTTTACTTTATTCTACTCTACTCTAGTGTTATAAAATGTCTTTTCTTTCGTTATGAATTACTGGTCAATTGTTAATTACTGGACTTGAGTGAAAGCAATAGTGAAAATTAAACCTAGCACACAACGCTGTTGTGAAGTCTGAAGACTCCTAAGTTGCTTTAAAGGTCATTTATCCATGCTGTGGCTGTGTAATGGTGTCGGGACGTCAGGCAGTAAACATGATATTCCAGTGGGCTCTTTGATTGCCTGGGTCATTTTGGTCCATATGAATGTCAAGTGTGCAATTTAGAAAATAATCTCCTTCTCGTTCCAGGTGTTTTGTGGCAGGTGTGTAGTTTAAATAAACTCTAGTTTTAGGGTATTTTCAAGCCTCCCTGTTTAAAACCCTTTTAAAATTTATTTCGCCATAATACGCTAACATCAGTGGCGGCCTTTACCACCACACAAATGCAACAGCCTATCTCAAGCAGATGGCTGAATAAAATGAATAAATGGCAGTCGTTCTTTTATTGTTTTACCCTGAAGAGATCCAGTAACGGTAGCTAATCAGACCTCCTGCATCAACCATGAAATGCTCGTCTCTCAGCAGTGCCCCAAGAAGA
This sequence comes from Hemibagrus guttatus, assembly GCA_033459395.1. Lineage (NCBI taxonomy): Eukaryota > Metazoa > Chordata > Actinopteri > Siluriformes > Bagridae > Hemibagrus > Hemibagrus guttatus. Next base: position 13,199,656 of record JAUCMX010000020.1, read on the forward strand.
AAAAGAAATTAAAAGAAGAGCTCAAAACATAGAGCTTGGCAAAGCTCAGCTATTTTTTGGAAGAAGCAAGAAATTTGAGGAGAAGGAAACTGCATCTGCGGCTGAAGTTGAAAGTTTTTGTCTTAGTGTTTGTCCTTCTCTAAGATTTCACAGTAACATCTATTAATTCTCGATTATGTAGTAAAGTAGTAAGTAAAAGAAACTTTACATTTCTTTCAGATGACTCAGGGCACTGGCCATAAACGTTGACTGACCAATAGAATTGTGAAATTACCAAATGTGGGCCAGTTAAAACAAAAGCTTTTGATTTTTTCCTTAAATTGTTGACAAAATCCTTCAACAACTTATTGTGGACCGTCACCACATATAAATGCAAAATGGAGACAATGTATATTGGAATGATTGATAGATAGATAGATAGATAGATAGATAGATAGATAGATAGATAGATAGATAGATAGTATCTTAAAACATATGTGTGCGTTCTATTTCCCCGATCATACTAAAAAACCCTCGTCATTTTTTTCTCTTCCACTGCTTGCAGTGTCTTCTTCTTCTTCTTTCGGCTTTTCCCTTCAGGGGTTGCCACAGTGAATCATCTCTCTCCACCTATCCCTATCTTCTGCATCCTCAACCCTTATATCCTCATTTATTACATCCATATACCTCCTCTTTGGCCTTCCTCTTTGCCTCCTGCCTGGCAGCTCCATGTCCAACATTCTCCTACCAATATACTCACTGTCCCTCCTCTGAACATGTCCAAACCATCTTAATCTGGCCTCCCTAACTTTGTCCCCCAAACGTCCAACATGAGCTGTCCCTCTGATGTACTCATTCCTAATCCTGTCCAACCTTGTCACTCCCAAAGAGAACCTCAACATCTTCAGCTCTGCTACCTCGAGCTCTGACTCCTGTCTCTTCCTCAGTGACACTGTCTCTAAACCATACAGCATGGCCGGTCTCACCACTGTCCTGTACACCTTCCCCTTGATTCTCGCTGATATTTTCTGATCACACAGAACTCCCGACACCTTTCTCCACCCATTCCAACCTGCCTGCACTCGCTTCTTTACCTCTTTCCCACACTCTCCATTACTCTGGACTGTTGACCCCAAGTACTTAAACTCCTGTACCTTCTTCACCTCTTCACCCTGTAACCTTACTGTTCCACTTCCCTCCCTTTCATTCACACACATGTACTCAGTCTTACTACGACTGACCTTCATTCCTCTTCTCTCCAGCGCAAACCTCCACCTCTCTAGGTTTTCCTCCACCTGCTCCCTGCTCTCACTACAGATCACAATGTCATCTGCAAACATCATTGTCCAAGGAGACTCCTGTCTGACCTCCTCTGACAACTGGTCCATCACCATAGCAAACAGGAAGGGGCTCAGAGCCGATCCCTGATGCAGTCCCACCTCCACATTGAACTCCTCTGTCTGACCTACAGCACACCTCACCACTGTCCTGCTCCTCTCATACATGTCCTGCACCACTCTGACATACTTCTCCGCTACTCCTGACTTCCTCATACAGTACCACAGCTCTTCTCTTGGCACCCTGTCATACGCTTTCTCCAAGTCTACAAACACACAGTGCACCTCCTTCTGACCATCCCTATACTTCTCCATCAAAATCCTCAGAGCAAAAATTGCATCCGTTGTGCTCTTTCTGGGCATGAAGCCATACTGCTGCTCACAAATTTCCACTACCTTCCTTAACCTAGCTTCCACTACTCTTTCCCACAGCTTCATTGTATGGCTCATCAACTTTATCCCCCTATAGTTACTGCAACTCTGCACGTCACCCTTATTCTTAAAGATCGGCACTAACACACTTCTTCTCCATTCCTCAGGCATCCTCTCACTCTCTAAAACCCTGTTGAACAAATTAGCTAAAAATTCCACTGCTGCCTCTCCCAGACACTTCCAGACCTCCACCGGAATGTCATCAGGACCAACTGCCTTCCCACTTTTCATCCTCTTCAAAGCCTTCCTGACTTCATCCTTTCTAATCTTATCTACTTTCTGTTCCACAGAGTTCACCCCTTCTACTCTTTTTTCCCTCTCATTTTCCTCATTCATCAGCTCCTCAAAGTATTCCTTCCATCTCCTCTGTACACTCTCCTCACTTGTGAGCACCCTTCCATCTCTATCCTTAATAACTCTAACTTGCTGCACATCCTTCCCATCTCGATCCCTCTGCCTAGCTAACCTGTACAAGTCCTTCTCTCCTTCTCTAGTGTCTAACCTAGTGTACAACTCTTCATATGCCTTCTGCTTGGCCTTAGACACCTCCCTCTTCACTCTGCGCTGTAACTCCTTGTATTCCTGTCTATTCTCTTCAGTCCTGTCCATGTCCCACTTCTTCTTGGCTAACCTCTTCCTCTGGATACTATCCTGAACTTCCTCATTATACCACCAAGTCTCCTTATCTTCTTTCCTCCTTCCAGATGACACACCCAGCACCTTTCTCCCTGACTCCTTGATCACTTCTGCTGTAGTTTCCCAGTCATTTGGCAGCACTACCTGACCACCCAGAGCCTGCCTCAACTTCTGTCTAAATTCCTCACAACATTCCTCCTTTTTCAGCTTCCACCACTTGGTTTTCTTCTCTATCTTTGACCTCTTCGTCTTACAGACCATCAAAGTCATCCTACACACCACCATCCTATGCTGTCTGGCTACACTCTCTCCCACTACCACTTTACAGTCACTAATCTCTTTCAGATTGCCTCTTCTACATAGGATGTAGTCTACCTGTGTTCTCCTACCTCCACTCTTGTAAGTCACTCTATGCTCCTCCCTCTTCTGAAAATAAGTGTTAACCACACCCATGTCCATCCTCTTAGCAAAGTCCACTACCATCTGTCCTTCAAGGTTCCTTTTCTTAACTCCAAACTTGCCCATCACCTCCTCATCACCTGTGTTCCCCTCGCCAACATGTCCATTAAAATCCGCTCCTATCACCACTCTCTCACCCGTGGGAATACTCTCCATCACCTCATCTAATTCACTCCAGAATCTCTCTTTCTCCTCCAACTCACAACCTACCTGTGAGGCATAACCACTAACAACATTCAACATCACCCCTTCAATCTCTAACTTCAGACTCATCACCCTGTCTGACACTCTCTTCACCTCCAGGACATTCCTCACAAACTCCTCCTTCAGGACCACACCTACCCCATTTCTCTTACTATCCACACCATAATAAAACAGCTTGAATCCTGCTCCTATACTACGAGCCTTGCTACCCTTCCACCTGGTCTCCTGTACACACAGTATATCCACCTTCCTTCTCTCCATCACATCAGCCAGCTCTCTACCTTTCCCTGTCATAGTACCAACATTCAGAGTTCCTATTCTCAGTCCTACACTCTTACCTGTCCTCTTCTCTCTCTGTCTGCGCACTCTCCTCCCTCCTCTACTTCTTCGACCAACAGTAGCCCAATTTCCACCAGCGCCCTGTAGGTCAACGGCGCCGATGGCGGTCGTTGTTAACCCGGGCCTCGACCGATCCGGTATGAAATTCGTACTGACGATTCGCATGGTTAAATTTGGCAATGTTTTACGCCGGATGCCCTTCCTGACGCAACCCTCTCTATTTATCCGGGCTTGGGACCGGCACAGAAGTCACTGGACTGTGACCCCCATGGCTAGATTCCACTGCTTGCAGTGTAAATGTTGTAAATGAAGCAAAGACACTTTTCAGCTCATAGTTGGTTGGGAAATGCCTGAACATTGTCCAATTTCTCTTTAAAATATACCTGAAGCTAAACACTGTACAATAGAGATCAAGTCAAAAAGCACTGAGCACACAAAATCAACTGAATTTATTGTTAAGGTGAGAAATCGACTGAAAAACTGTGAGAAAAACGTGTTCCCTCCACAAGGCTGTCTGAGCCGTAATCCAAATTCTTTAAATATTTCTTTTATATGATTTTACTTTACATTCTGTCACATCTTCTGAGCAACAAAATCAGTGATTACTCTCAATAATACTGATAGGCATTGGTGTCTCAGTGGTAGGGTTCTCGCCTATCATGCGGAAGGCCGGGGTTCAATTCCAAGCCAATGCCTAAACCCCAGCCACCGGGTGCACTGCCGGTCCCAAGCCCGGGGGAAAAAAATGGGAGGGTTGCGTCAGGAAGGGCATCCGGCGTAAAACCTGTGCCAAGTTGTTGTGTGGACCAGTTGGTCCTCTGTGGCGACCCTGAACAGGGAGCAGCCGAAAACAACTTCTACTCTCAATAATACTGATATGGTAGATACATGTCAGTTTCCTGCTAGTACACTGTTCTTCCACTAGGGTGCCCTGTATATGCATGGTCAGGAGTGTGCAGAAATACACACACATCCTCACACATAACTAGATCAAAACTTGCTAAATATCATTTATTGCATAGAAATGTGTGATGTGTACAGGCCTGTGCACTAGGCCTACGCACGATCGATGAATGAGGCCCCAGGATTTGGGATTAAATTCACACATTCCAAATAATGATGCCAAATCCACCATGACTAGTGTTGTGCATTTAAATGAAATGCCAATTATTTAAGATTCAACTCAGCAGTAGGAAGGCTGTGGAAGGTTGAATGTTGTGGGATCAACAGAATCTTTGGATACTTTATTCCCAGGATCGGCTGTGTGCAGTCCTCATGTGGCCTTGAAGATTCACCATCCCGGCAACGATCAACAGAACAGTCATGTTAAGTAATGGCACATGCCGATACTCCTCACATCACTCTCATGCATGCAAAATTCATGCCACTTTTTCTTCCAGAACCGTTCATTAAAATGTTAAAATATCACACGGTTCCCAGATCGCATAAAAGAAAGGGCACTTGTTTAAGGAGATAAGGAGGTCTCCTAGTTACAGAACTCTACTATGAATATTAATGTGTTCACTCAGACAAATAGCAATTATATGTTAACTCGTCATTACTCTCACACACACACACACACACACACACACACAAAACATATATATATAAAATATACATATATATACATATATATATATGTATGTATATGTGTGTGTTTTTGTATGTGTATATATTATATATGTATATATATATATATATATATATATATATATATATATATATATATATATATATATACTTTAATATTCTTGCCTTATTTGATCTCATTAAGTTTTCTGTGGATTTAACCTCCTGAATGAAACGGCATGTTTGCTATAACTTGATACATACCTCGATTTAATGAAGCTAATGACTTTGAAAATATATTTAGCATGTGTTTTATGGTCCTATCTCAGTGTCCTTAAATATTTATATATATATTTTTACTAACCAAGTTTATTATATGTCCACAGTACTAATTCATTTGAATGAGCTGTTACTATAGATAATGAAATTAACGATAATACTCATTTAAATGACAGCCCGCACTCAGAGGAAATTCATCAACACCTTATCAGTCAGATAAGAGAAAGCTCTGTACAAGTAACGCAACTCTAATTACGTCCCTATAACTACAGTGGCTCACAGGGACTATATTCACTATTCATTATTTGAAGTAGGTGATATTGAAAGAAATTGAGTGTTAAATTTGTAACCACATGCATTTTTTCAAGGGCTTTAAGACAGATTTAGACTTTCAATTTCTGTGTCTCCTATGATCAGCTTGCTGCCGCTCTCTTGCATTAGTTGTGTTTTTTTTTGGTTTTTTTTTGTCCCACTTTTATCAGCAACATCTTTTGAGTGTCAGCACAGGGAGCTGAAATGTAGCCGGAGAGAACGTGTGAATAAAAATCAGTCCCTAAAGTCATTATTTTGGCTCCTAATTCCAAAGGCTACATTTAATTGAGGATTTTTCTAGCTCTCTGTGGCAGCCGTCTAGCCATGTTGTCTTTGATTAATGCTGCAAATGTAAAATTCACTGTGTATGAGCTTGCACATTTCTATATGCCTGTGAACAAGTACACACACACACACACACACACACACACACACACACAACACACACACTGACTTAAACCAGCACATATCTGGGAGGGTGCTAGTGCAGTTCTGGTAGATTGGATCTGTCAGAAGTGTCACATTAAATATGCTGTTATTAAGCCCAGACCAAATTTTATGGCTCTGCAAGATCGTAAGTTGGCTGGTCAGTACCTTAAATTATGTAACCACTGAGTGATGCCCCCTGCTCTCTTTCTTCTCTCTTGTATTTCTCACTGATTCACACTTACCCACTCTTTTCTCTTTTTCTTGCAAATTGCAAATGGTATTAAAAATGATCCTCGCTGCATGTGTCCATCAACTACTGTAAAGCAAATATTCTGTATCGGTGACCACAAGGTGGCATAATCCTAAAAGCAGAGGACTCCACATTGACTACATGATTTATTTGAACGCAGTCGATATTCCAATCTCCGTTGGCCACCATTTTTTGGCTGTATGTCCTATGGGTGCATAAAAATCATTTTAAAAGAGCCATCTTAATTCATTTCTCAAAGCAGTTGGATTGAATAACACACCCTACCATTTTTCATAATGACCATTGACCACTGATGCGATTTTGTGCATATCTGAAGCACACTGTCTAAAGAAGGAAAAGGGAAATGATGTCAGAAATCCATAATTGAATTTTAAAACTAATTCAACGTGAGGTTCAGTGGGGGTAAATACTTGTGCAAGCTGCTTAATAACTATATATCATTTGCTGTACATGCCTCTATATTAATATATACCTTTCCTATGCTAGCTCTTCCCTCTAAATTTATTTTAATTTAACAATATGGCTTTCACGCTCATTATTGGGCAGCTTATAAAATATCACTTCTGTTTAATGCTCAGGGAAGTGGCCATTTCTTCAGTAGTCTTGCATAGCCTTCAGACTAACTGCAAAAGATCTGGACTATATAGCAGCTTTTATTGGCCAAGTCCTGCCCAAGGGGCATCTGACTGACATGTAAAGCAAGTTTGTTTTGTTCAGCGTCATGTTTAGGGGCATGGAAATGTAAAGATCCCTACAAAAACAGACCTGTGTGCAGCCATAGATTGTTAATTTAAGAAAGCCGTGCAAATTCATTGCACCGTGAACTTTAGATAATTTGGAAAATCCAGAGTTTAGCTGATCCTCATAAGCGCTCATTGTCACGGCTGTAAACACGACATCTTCCTTCTTCCATAGGGAAGTAGAGCATCACGACGGCTTTGTTTCCAGGTGGACCCAAGACACACACATCTGCTGGAAATCCTGTAGAATCCAGCCAGATGAAGTATTTCCAATTTTGTGTGCCATATGCGTCACACGTTGGGCCAACTGTTTGTGGGTGTGGCTTCTGAGTGAGGCTGAGACTATTTCTTCAGTGGCAGACTGTTCTAGAAACGTCGAGAGAAGCATGGCTAGGTCCTGGAGAGATGTGGAATTTACAACCAATACATTAGAAATGAATTATACATAGAAACATGTATAGTCCCATGCTTTCAGGAAGCCAGTTTACAAGGACAATTGAACGATTTAAGAAAAGGTGTCTTGTTATTTCATGAGTACTATTTCTCTTTTATCATGAGGCTGAAATTTGAGATTAAGGAGAACTGTAATTCCTTCAGGTTTAACCAGACTTTTATCGATTGTGACAGAAAATGATTGAAAAATGAGCTGTACTGTCCTTAATAAAACACACCCCATCGCCCAAAGGCGTAAACGGGAAAAGCCTGACATATCAGATTCATACGTTAATTCAGACACAAACTGTTCCAGCTGCAGACTGGATTTTAACTAGCATTTTAAAAGCTATTATAACAGAGTCATGATTTTTTCATTTTCTCTCTTAAAGATAGTCTTTAAGAGAGGTTATACTGTGTATTGAATTGTATGGATTAGCTACAGACAACCAAGCATGTAATAGAGCAGCTTCACAGAAGTTCCTAATACCTGAACAGGGAGTCATGACTAATTCATTGACAAATACATGTTTAACTTGGACGGATTTGTCATTGAAATTAAATAAAATTAAAAAAGCTAAAAATGAAACTAAAAACAGGGCATCTAGCGCCCCAAGACGAATATATAACTACCAGCAAACTATTTTGGATTCATTCTATAATTCTAGTTGGATGCTTACATTCCGATCAGTAAAGATGGTTGGTGGTGTAAAATTTTTCGCTTACTTGCTGTTCTAGAGATGCATGCAGTAGTTTGAGCAACTTTAACTTTTTTTTCCTTTTCCCTCTTGCTTTTGGATCCAGATATGAAATCAAATCCTTGTATTAAATATTCACATGGAGATTTGTTTGGGTTTTGAGTCTCTCTATTTTTAAGTAGATACTATAGGAGTCTAGTCATCTAGTCGATTATTGCCCCGTGTTTGCACCCTCTGAAGTTTTTTTTCTGTGCTTTTGAGAGGTTTCCTCTATATACTCTAGTTTCCTCCCCAGTCCAAAAGTGTTGTATCTCTAAATTGTCTGTAGTGTATGACATGCCATGGGTTGGCACACCCCATTCAGTGTGTCCTTGTGCCTGGGATAGGCTTAGATTTCCAATATGTAGGATAATTGGTACAGAGGATGGATGGATGAATTGATGGATGGATGACATAGACCAGCAGTTAAAGTCACTATGTTGCACTTGCTATTATGTGTCAGTTTATAGCATTCTTAACAAGATCACTGTGTATAATATGCTCGTAAAACAACGTCAAAGCACTTACGTGGCATTTAAAAATGACAAAAAGGTATTAAAATGTTCCTAATAAACAAAAGTTCCTTTTATTTATGATTGTTAGAAATTGCTGACACTGGAGACTCCTTCCAAAAATTCTGAATAAATGTTCCTTCAAGTATTGATGTTTTTGTTTGTATGGAGTCTCTGCCAAATAAGTCTTTCTGTAAGCTTTCATTACAGGAACAATAAACCTGTGACTTACCTTGTAGCTAGAACCATGTACAGTTGTAGAAAATGAGTCCTCTTGACCAATCAGAATTGAGAATTGAGCACTGTGATTTAACCAGAGATAAGTAAAGACTCAACTGTAAAAAAACAAATGGGATTTTTCTCCTCAGGTGGCCACAGACGTGTTGGAGGGTCTGCTAGAGGAGGACGATGAGGTTGTACAGGTGAGTGAGTGCATTTTGTTAGATATAGTTATAATCTGAAGTGTTGTTCACAAAATTGGTTTTCCAAGTTTTATGTATGGATAACACACCATGTGGCTTAGTGGTTAGCACGTTTGCCTCACACCTCCAGGGTTGGGGGTTCGATTCCTGCCTCCGCCATGTGTGTGTGGAGTTTTCATGTTCTCTCCGTGCCTCGGGGGTTTCCTCCGGGTACTCCAGTTTCCTCCCCCGGTCCAAAGACATGTGTGGTAGGTTGATTGGCATCTCTAAATTGTCCGTAGTGTGTGATTGCATAAGTGAATGAGAGTGTGTGTGTGCCCTGCGATGGGTTGGCACTCCGTCCAGGGTGTATCCTGGCTTGATGCCCAATGACGCCTGAGATAGGCACAGGCTCCCCGTGACCCAAGAATAGTTCGGATAAGCGGTAGACAATGAATGAATGAATGAACACACCATGTTTACTGATGTTCCTTAGTGTTTGTTCCATAATGTTTTATTCAGAAAACAAATGTAAAATATTTAATTGTATTATTATGTTATATTAGTGGAAAAAGTTGAGAAATTGATGGTTGGATGGTTAACGGATCTTTAACCCCTACTGTACGTGCGACTCATTCTTTAGTTGTGTTTTTATGAATGCCTGTGCGAGTGTCATGTGCTGTCTCTCTCTCTGATATTTGTGCATCTTGGCAGGCTGTTCTGTAACATTTCTGTATTTTTAGTGTGTTTGAAAAGTGATTTTGACATTCCCTGCCTCAGACGGATGGATAAATAATGTATGCTCTGAGAACTGCTGGAACGCTGTGTGCGTGATGGTTTAACTTATCAGCCGTGGGAATTATAAACACACCTACACGACTGGATGCAGAAAGCACCGTCACATCATATAACAGGCTACACTAAAATAACGCACCTTCTGTAAAGGGAATGAAACTTTTAATGTATTTTGCATTTGATCTTTCTTGCCCACCCACCCACACACACTCACACGCACTCGCACGCAGGCGAACATGTGCATTATTCACATGCTTTACAATAGTTTTAATGATTTTCTGTGCTGAATCATTTATAATAAATCTTTAGAATTAATGTTTTAATATGTGATATTAGTGTTGAAGATTAGTGTTAATGTGTTTTTGTTTCCGGCAGTGTTAAAATCAAATGTAAATCAGGTTATAAATTGTGTGTGAATCACACAGTGCAATAGGACAAACGATGCTGATTAATGAATTCCTACTGAGCAGCCGGGGGTCACACAGAAATGTCAAAAGGGAATTGAATCGGACGTCGTTTAATGTGAGCAGTGTCGCAATAGGATATAAATATCAGAAGTCTAGGTAGCACCATCATTTAATTATCTTTCTGACTGGCTTGTGTTAACAAGTTCAAATGGCAAAGCCAGACTAGGATATCAACATCTCGGTGATGGTGGTAGCACGAATTGAACATGTCCTCAGTGTCCATATTCTTTGAACTCTGCTGAAACTTTTTTCACGTTTCAAGCTGAGCGTCTGCCTGCTTGTCATCTCGAAGTGTAACACAATGCTACTATTTCAATTACTTTGATGCTCCAAATATCTACATTTTTCAAATCAAGTTGTGGATAATGAATTTAGTGAGGTATCTTACATCGATCAGCCATAACATTAAAACCACCTGTCTAATATTGTGTAGGTCCCCCTTGTGCCACCAAAATAGCTCTGAGCTATTGAGACATGGACTCTACAAGACCTCTGAAGGTGTATGTGGTACCTGGCACCAATATGTTAAGGGCAGATGTAAATTGCAAGGTGGGGTCTCCATGGATCAGACTTGTCCATCCAGCACATCACATAGAAGCTTGATCAGATTAAGATCTAGGGAAATTGGAGGTCAAATCAACATCTTGAACTCTGTCATGTTCCTCAAATCATTCCTGAACAATGTTTTTGCAGGATGTATTATGCTGCTGAATATTATTATACTGTTGGCAGGAAGTGGTGGTTTGTAACATCCCCATGAATGCCAGGACCCATGCCAAAACATTACCCAGAGCTTCACACTGCCTTCACAAGCTTACCTTCCTCCAGTAGCTCATCCTGGTGCCTTCTCTTCCCCAGGAAGCAAATTTTCCTGCTTGTAACACATCAGCATAAAGAACTGTCTGTTCACTTGCTGCTAAGTGTATATATATTTCACCCACCCCTTGATAGGGGATATTGTAATGAGATAATCAATGTTGTTCACGTCACCTTTCAATGCTTTCAATGTTATGGCTGATTGGTGTGCATCATATGTGGATGTTATAAGGTTTCATACAGTGTTGTGAAGTATTCTAGTGTGTTCAAATACAGAGGACGTTCAGCATACGAATGTCCTCCCTTACGAATTATCGCCTTAAGAATGCAAATTTTGCAAGAAATTTGCATCGGCATACGAACGGCGGGTACGTTGCGTGTACATCCGGGAGCCGTTCAAAACTTGTTTGCTTCAGTGGAAAGCCAAATGAAACCAACTGAAGTGAGTTTACGAATTTTAGGATTGTTGTTTAAGTCAACGAAAGCCAACGTTGCCTTCAGAATGTGGTCACAAGCTATGTGATTTTTTTGCACGTATTTTTTGTCATAGGTGGTCTTTTCTATTTATAGCCTAAGCTTGGTGGCACGACTTCCTGTGAGGACCCTTGACCCTTGGAAATTGGTAATATTGGTGATATTTTTGGGTGGCTGGAACGGATTATCTGCATTTACATTATTTCTTATGGGAAAATTCGTATCGCAATTCTCCTCGAGAACGAATTAAATCCGTATGCTGATGTTCCACTTTATGTTGCAAGGTATCTGTGTAACTGTGTTATCAAATGCACTGTGTGGTATTGTACAATTTGCACACCATCCTGCCATGTCCCAGTTATAGGTCCAGCATTTACAATACTGTGCTATTCAGGAGCTCTTTATTCTCTTGGAAGTCTCTGTTCTGCAGTAAAGTATGCCCATAGTCAAATCTCATCAAATAAGTGCAACATAAACATATGACAGAAATTGAAAACATAAGTCAGAGTCTGAAAATATTTCTCTAGGGCTATGACAAGGCCGTTGAGAGGTTTGCACCTAGTGTGCTTTAATGCAAGTTGATGATTGATACACGGCTTGCTGCACTAAATTGTTGTTACAAGTGTCACTTGTCTATCGAGCACTCCCCTCCCTTCGAATCCCGGTTATGTTGCACAAATGAGCTACTGTTCTTGTCAGACAGAGTTCTTTCCCAGGCCTAGTGATTGATCTTGCTTTGCGGATCACTATGTGTGTGTAATATATACAAAGTAATAGAATAAGTGGTCTGGCTTTCCTATTACAGACCACCACTGATGGACATCACTCATAAATCAGCACTACTTTTGACTCTTTACTTTCATACTCTCTATTATATTTAGTGTTTTTATTTTATTTTAGCTGTTGCTATTGTTCCATGTCGCCTCACATCGTCTTCTCAAATTCTACCTTTTTCAAATCTGCAATATGCAACCCATGATGTGAATAATTGCTACCGAAATTCTGGTTATTTTGAGACTTGAGTGTTTACATCCATCATTCTAAACCTTATCATTGAGATATGGAAGCTACTGCATGCAGAGCCAAACGGTTCATTTCTTAGTGCATTATTTAATAATTCTACAAACTACGATGTGATGAAAAAAACAGTACAATATAAATTAGAAAGGAAGTCTTACAGCTTTCTTTATTGTAGAAAGACAACCCACAATCTTCTGTTTCCCAAATGTATGATTTAACCAGATGTTCTGGACTACAGGTCTGTGTGACAAATATGATCTCAATGGCCATTGAAAACTAACAATAGTCAATCAGACCAACCCAGGTCTATAACACTTCTAATTAATGTAAGAAAATATTTTAAAATAATGACTTGGATGGATGGATGGATGGATGGATATAAGGAGAGATCAATGGTTTAATTGATAGAGCGATGGATGGATCGATGGTTTAATTGATGCAGGAAAGGATGGTTCATTTGATGGATGGATGGATGGATGGATGGATGGATGAATGGTTTAATAGATGGATGGTTTGATGGATGGACAGATTTACAAATGGACAAGTGGATGGATGGTTTAATAGATGGATGGTTTGATGGATGGACAGATTTACAAATGGACAAGTGGATGGATGGTTTAATAGATGGATGGTTTGATGGATGGACTGATTTATGGATTGATTAATGGATGGATGTATGAATTGCTGAATGAATACATGGACAGACAAGACAGCCAGCTCAATGTTGCAAATTATTCTTCTTTGCAGGTGCTGACAAATAAGTCCAAGAGTTTGAAACTTTATATAGAGGGTTTCCAAAATGATAACTGTAGAAATATATTTAGAGAAGTCAGCAAGGTTCAAGAAATCTGGAGCATGTGAGGACGAAGCTTCGAGCACAACAACAAATCTTTGCTATCGCTATAATAATAGCAGTGAGTAGTAGGAATGGGTAATGGGTCTTGTAGTTATAAATTGAAAGCCTTTGTTTAGCTCTGATCATGCTGTAGAAGTTAACTCCAACTGACTGGGAAAACTGACGACTTTTTTGGCAGATCAACAACGGCAATCATTCCCTAGCGCCATATAATAAGCCATTGTAAAAGCCATTTCTCCCTGATACTGCAGTGAGCTTGAGTTTATAGCTTTTTCCTAAAATACACAAAGAAAATATTCCTGGATGTCCTATTATATCAGCTTGTTTGTGTCTCACAGAAATAATATCCCAATTTCTGGAGGACATTTTCCAACCCATTGCTCATAAACATTTGTTAAAGATTCAGCACACTTTCTACAAATCCCTAAACACATCAAAGACCAGTCCCTGAAAGACATCACTTTTTGTTTTTTGGCTTATACACAACCATCTCTAATGAAGACGGATTGAAGACACTAAAATATTTTCTATTTACAGTTCTCAGCTGGAAAAGAAACCCCACTTAAATTCTCTTAGGACGATCAGAACTCATCTTAACACTGAACTCTTTCAGTTTTAATTCATATCACTAAAATAATAAATATGTGGTAAAGTGATGTGGCCTAATGTAAATCAAAGAACCATCAGCACCCAAAGCTGGTTAATTTCTAAACACTATCCCAAAGTGTTTGTTTCCTCCTATACCATAGTGATTTGCCAACATTTGTAATTTTTAATTTAATAATAGGGGGGCACGGTGGCTTGGTGGTTTGCCTCACACCGCCAGGGTTGGGGGTTCGATTCCCGCCTCCGCCGTGTGTGTGGAGTTTGCATGTTCTCCCCGTGCCTCGGGGCTTTCCTCCGGGTACTCCAGTTTCCTCCCCTGGTCCAAAGACCTGCATTGTAGGTTGATTGGCATCTCTAAATTGCCCGTAGTGTGTGAATGAGAGTGTGTGTGTGCCCTGCGATGGGTTGGCCCTCCGTCCAGGGTGTATCCTGCCTTGATGCCCAATGACTCCTGAGATAGGCGCAGGCTCCCCGTGACCCGAGTGTAGCTCGGATAAGCGGTAGACAATGAATGAATGAATTTAATAATAATCAACACTTCCTGCTTTTTTTTCTCAATATAGTTACAGGTAATGTTGTGGAATGTCCTCAAGATGTAATAAGCAATTCCTTACCAGCCTCTTTTTTTCCTCATATGAGGTTAATAAGACGAAAAAACCTCAGCTTTTTATGCTATTAAGAAACCAGGAGGTTCAAGTCTACAAGCCTGTAGTGGAAAACTTGACTGATGGAAAACACAAAATGCTGCTAATGGACACTCCATCCATAAATATGAAACATATCTTTACAGAAAGCTTCAGCATGAATAAGAACAACAACCTACTTATTATTAGACGTAGATTTCATAATAACATCACATGTCCCTGTGAATTAGCAGTTACTATAGAAACAAAAAATCATGTACAGTATTAGTCCTTAAATTTACATACACTATGATGTTATGAGAACATAAACCTTATTTGCTGTATCATAGCTGATTATTTTTTGTTTCTTTATTCTTCAGGTGTGGTATTTGTTAGGATGGTTGTATTATCTCCAAGCGGACAAGCCCAGTGCTGCAGAAGACTCAGAAAGCTTGAAAAAATCAGCCAGGATCTACCTTACCAAAGCAAAAAAGGTAATGCTTCGCCAACACAAATATCTGAGACCATCAGTTTATTCTTTCTTATTCAGCCGATGCTTGCACTCAGCAGGATTTTTTTTTTCTTCTTACACACAAGCACACACTCCTTGGCCTTGTTTCAGGTCTTTTGGTTGTTTTTTTTTTTTTTTCCTCCACACAGTGGTGAAATTTCTCTCATGCCGCTGGCAGTCGAGAGGCACAGACACGGGTAATGAAAATAAAAAGTTGGGGTGAATGAGAAAAGCAATGAGAGAGTTTGTAGTGAGAGGTACATAAGGGAACGACTATTTTTTTGTTTTTTTTCTCGCCCTCTGTCTATCCAGCTCCTATAATGGCTTTTTGATGTTATTGGAATTCAGCTTCCTCTGAAGACACCATATGCAGTCTTCTTTCTAATTTCCTCTTTTTTTTTTAGCCTTTATGTCTCTCCGACTAACTCACTTCGTCTGCTATATGATCAGTCATGCTCTGTCCTTCGCTCTGTCACTCCTGTCCTGACCCGTCTGTCTTTTTGAAGGAGGATTTGCTACATACTTATCCTTGAGCCATGCAAGATGAATCATTGGCACATACACAGACTCTCTCTGTCCATCTTTATCAGTACATTCGACTAGACTCCTTTCTATGCAGCCTTTCTAAGTGACCCATGACTCCTCTGGAAGGCATGCTTCATTCGTTATGATAGAAAAATAGAACAACCCTGATAAACTGTGCCAGAACATTGTTAATCATCCAGCAGCACACGCTAGAATTGACTTGAACTCATGACCCTCAAGGAGGGTTACAAACAAGACCAAATGCCAAAAGTCTTTGTAAAAGTACGCAAGTGTTTTGTGAATATTTTACCAAGCACAGGATATTACTGTAACACAACAAATGTATAGTATATTTGCTTAAATTTAAATTTTTTTTTTTTAATTTCCTTTAGCTTTTCCTTTAAATTAGATTAGCAAATTTGTAGCCTGTGCAATATTTCTGATATCACCGATCACAGATTTTTAGTTATACCAATTCTCATCAATTACATTTTTTCCTTTAATAATTGAAGAGACTCGTGCTTTATGGTTACGTTTAATGCTTTTTAGCCATTTATAGTTACTGTTAACATGAGATATTTTATTCATGTTTCTGTTTAAATAAAAATAAGGCGTTAAAAAAAGGAAAGGTTGTTAGCTTCCATTAGACATGGGTCAAGAGCCCCGACATCATCATGGACAAAGGCATGCTAAGACGTGTCTGTGTGAGTGATTGCTCCTGCAAGTCAGAATTTGGCAAAAATCAGGTGTTACTGGTTGGAGGTTTAATCATTACAAGAAGAAACGTTTTATTTGTCAATGCATAATTTGGTGCAAATCCGATACTGAAAGCATGTTCTGAAAATCATGTAAATATAATGTATGTAAAATTTTACTTTTGCCTTAAGTTGTTGCTGATAATATCATGCAAAAGGAATACCTCTGTGGAAAAGAAAAAAAAAAGCCTGAAGCCAAACAGAAGCATTTTCAGCATTTATTTTCTATTGGCACACAAATGCAAAGAAGGTGAAATAAAAAAAAAATGGGAAAAGAAATCAGGGTGCATAAATAATTTCTTTTTTTCGATTTGACCAAAATCAAGTAGGTCTATTTTTCTTAAAATCAAATTGTTTCATTTTAATATAGTGCTCAACCTTTTCCTTCCTGAGGGAGGCTTTAAAAAACGTTTTGTTAAAAACAGGAATTTTTCATCTGGGCACTACGGTTTCCTCCACAGTCTGAAGACGTGTGTTATGGGCTGATTGGCATCACTAAATTGTTTGTAGTGTGTGTGTATGGGTGTGTGAGTGTGTGATTGTGCCCTGTGATGGCCTGGTACTCCAGTGAGGGTGAATCACTTTATGCCCAGAGTCCCTGGCGAGAGGCTGCAGGGTACGGATGGATGGATGGATGGGCGTAGGACTTTCCAGTGTTCATTCTATAGCATATGTTTTTTATGAACATTTTAAACAGATATGTTTCACATTTATATTTTTCACATTCATGGCAGTATTTTAAGCTCCCGGTAAAACAATACAGCTGTAATCATTTGTGTGTATAGTTTGTGTAATGGCACTTTAATTTGCATGAAGCTGGTAATGTGCATGTGATGTGTGTGTTTGTGTGTTTGTCCTTTGGTAGTGTGTATGTAATATCAAGAATTCCTTTTGTGTCTGTATAACACTGGATCTTGTCATCTCTAGACTATTCTTTCTCTCTCTCTCTCTCTCTCTCTCCCTCTCTCTCTCACACACACACACACACACGCGCACACACACACTTTCTTTTTTTCCGTCTCTTTCTCTTTTCACCCCTGCAGATTGTCTGTCTCACCTTACCTTTGTACCTTCTTTCCCTGTGTCCAGATTTTTCTTTCAGCACTTTTCCTTTCTCCATCACAGTCTATGACTCCGGGCGCAGTTCAAATCCAGCTTCAGTTGGCATTCACCCATTGACTTTCTGCCTCCTGCTCAACACTGACTTTGAAGTCTCTTTTTCTTTGTCTCCATTTCTCGTTTGCTTTCTAGGCAAACTGAGAAATTTTCAGATATAACTGTTATGAAACGTGGCATAAATGTGAATGCTGAAAGTGAGCATGCAGGCTGTGTTTGTGCGTTGGAGTCTACTCTTGTGAACGTTGTTCAAACACACATCAAGGTCAGCGATCTGCTAATGTGTGTGATATGTGTTTAGGGGCAGAATTCAGTGTTTATGTGAGTGAGAATTAAAACTCTGTATAAAGTATAATGCATGTCCATATGTATAAAGATAAAACTAAGTCAAGATTTAGAAATATATTTGGTGCTAAATAGGTTATTTGTATTCTTACTGTCCATATATCTTGAGTCTGCCCAAGACTTTGTTCAAGGATCCTGTTATGATCCATCAGTGCACAGTACCAGAACTTTTAGGCACAATGACTGAACAATTGAAGAGGATCGTGCAAGTGCTTTTAAAATCTTCTGATGTCCCAGTTTGGTGAGCTTTCCCACTTTCCTGTAGCCTTAAATTCCTGTCTTCTGTATTGGACGCGTTCTGTATTTTCAGACACACTTATGCTCCAGTTTAGAGAATGTTTAGACTAGATCATCAGTTACTACTCAAAGAAATACACAAACCAGCGCATCTGGCATCAAGATTAAGTCACTGAGATCACAATTTTCCCATATTTTGCTGTTTATTGTGAACATGAACTAGCACTCTTGGATCTGTATGATTTTCTTCATTGTACTGCTGCCACACGATTGACAGATTGGATACTTGCATTTAATGTAGAGGTTTGCAGATGTTCCCATTTGAAGGTGTGCATATGTTGCTTTCTCTTTTGAATTTTTAACCAAATCCTAATAATTTAGTCGCTTAAATTAAGCATTTTCTTTTGCTGCTCTTCAGTGACTGAAAGCATCTTCATAAAGAAGGTGAACACTTTTTCAGTGAAATTCTCATGCACGCCATTATGAATTTGACTGACTGGGAATTAATATAACTGCTCTTACTTTATATTGGAGAAAATGCCGAATGCATCCAAATTATGCTCCAAAATAATAAGTATGATAACAGTATTTTATTATTATCTTTATTATTATCTTTATTATTATTATTATTATTATTATTATTATTATTATTATCTTTTTTTATTACTATTATTATTACTACTACTACTACTAAAAATTATTATTGTTATCATAATCATCGTGTCAGTCTTCAGTTTTCCCTCAATTTCGGTTAATTAGAATTTTCTGTGCGTCACTCTGGAAGGTTTAAGTGCGTGCACACACACACACGCACACACACACACACTTGTAAAAGAAAGAAAGGGCAGGAAAAGAGGATTAATTCATGCTATCAGCATAGCTTTGAGTGGGAGATAGCATATATGTGGGCATTTGTACATGCCGTGTGGACGTTAAGGTTAGTTTCAGATCAAGCATCTCCTGCCAAGTAGTCCATCAGAAGAGGAGAAAGAGCATGAGATAAAGAATGGTGCTGAGAGTCAGAGATAAAAGCTTAGAGATGGTGATTTAAGAAGGAGACAAGTCAGGGACAAGTCACTGATCATAATCTGATTGATCTCAGCAGAGAGAGAAATGAGAGAGAGGAGAAAAGAGACAGAAAAAGGACACAGCAAAAAAAAAAAAAGTTCATTTCAAGCTTAAAGGCGTGATCAGATATCAGTTAACCGCTGTTAAGGAATATAAGTTATAAAGGAAATAGTTACATTATGCAAGAATTGTATTTAGAAGTGTCATGTTGCTTACAGGCAAGCTGCGTCCACCCCAAGTCGGTTTCCTAGTCATGTGCATAAACAGCATCTCCGCAGCAAGATGCTGCCACCACCATGCTTCACAGTGGGGATGGTGATCCCTGAAATGACCTTTCTTGGATCAAACATAGTGCTTTGTGCCAAGGTTTAACATTTTTGGGTCATCAAACCTGAGTAACATTTTCCATTTCGTCTTTAAGAGTCTCCAGACATTTGATTTCATATGCCTTATTTTTTCCCTCTCTACTAATGACTTTTTTTTCACCGCTCTTCCATAAAGCCCAGCACAGTAAACAGTAGTAATGGTGCTCTAATGCTTCAGATATATACAAGTAGTGCAAAAGAAACAGTAAATCAAAACCGTGCAAACATAATGCAAAAAAAATATTTTATCAAATTCATTACCAATAATGTTTGCACTGCTGAGGCAGTATGTCATTTAATGGCGTCGTCTTTGAAAACTCTTCCACTTTTATCTTAAAAGCACTTGCTGTCTCACACATGATCTCTCACTCAGTCTCTAATGCCTTCATGTAAATTAGCCCCGGTATTAAAGAGGTATAAAATATTAAAGAAACAAATATTGCAGGACGCATATAGAGATAAAGCCAAGAGTGTGCGCATTGATAGATTGGTTATGGATAAATAAAGTTTCATTTTCTCTTAAAAAAACAAAAAAAAACCCTCTATAATCTACACTCTGTCATGTACCAACTTTTCTATCTGTCTAGCTTGTATAGAGAATTCATGGTATGAAACATCAACCGACTGATTCTGATCATAAAAAAAAATCCCAAGAATGACAGAGATAATCCAGGTGTGAGGATTATGGGATTTTTTTTATTTTTATGCACTACTATTCTTGTATTCAGCCTACTCCTTTTGAAACCAAGGTCAGCCCTTTCACTACCCTTCTGCTGTCAGAGTGAATTAGGGTGCGCGAAGCCGAACAACGACACTCATTACTCAACTGGACACAGCAAGGTATCACCACTATAGCATTTCATGCGCAGCTTTTTGTCTGCACTGGAATTCCAAACTGAATAGGGACAGCAGATGGTGTCTTTCTCTCACACACATTTGTCTTACTATCCTTGTGAGGACCTTCCACTGACATAACTATTAATGCTAATTAACCTTATACCTACACTTAAATCTCATAATAACATTAGCCAGCAACAGAAAAACCTTTTTAGCTCTTTTATGTTTGTTTTTTTAAAGCAAATGCAGTTTTCCTCGTAGGGACCAGTCAAATGATGCGAGCCTGATCGATATTCCTATCCTTGTGGGGATAAAACAATCTCTTTCCTGTGTGTACTCTAAAGCCAGATTTTTTAACAAGACAAGATATTTGCCAGAGTCATTTTCTCAGAGTGCCCACTCTGTCTCACGCTCTTTAGAGTTATAGTAGCTAGCATGGAACTGCAGACCAATAAAACTGGCTAAAGAATTAACAGCAGCTCTAAATTAGATATTTTTCCTTCATTTCCAACAGTTTGCCTTCATGCTGCTTACATTACATAAATATTTGCTACGCATCGGCTTATTAAATTTTGTTTCTGTGAGCTTGGGTACATGAATCATATTGGCTCTGACTCGGTCTTAATCTCTTTCTCTCTTGCTCTTTCTCTCGCTCTATTCATTTACCACTAAATGTCACTAAATGTTACTTTCTGTTTTCTATTAACCTCCGTGTTCAGTTTAATGCAAGGTGTGAGAAAAAGCTTTCTGAAGTCATCCAAACCTTTTAATCAAGCCAAATGACATATAAACACATTCTATTTGAAATTTTCCTAAGTGTGTTTATGCGTGGGCTTTTTGTCTGTGTGGATAATTATGTGTAAATGCACAGTGTGAGGCTTTATGATCTCTGAAATTTCTTTTGGCCTCAGGCGTGTGTGTGTGTGTGTGTGGCCCAGTTTTGACAATCAATAATAATAGTAATACGTAAGAATTTAAAGTTTGTATGGCAGGTACAGGGTTTAAATGCTTCAAGCTACTGTTCACATGAAACCAAATGGAGTAACAATGTGATCTCAGTGACCACGGTGAGGTTGTTAGTGCCAGATGATCTGGTTTGTCTTTTGGGATTTTTACACACAAACGCCTCTAGAGTTTACACAGGATGGCACATGTTCCTTCAGTGAGCAGTAGTGGTGCATGAGGAAATGCTTTGTTAATGAGAGTGATAATGCCTTGGTAATGAGAGAAGTCAGAGAAGAAAGCTTTGAGCTCACAGTAACTCTAATAAGCACTCTGTAGAACCGTGGGGAGCAGAAAAGCATCTCAGAACACGTATATTGTGAGGCAGATGAGCTACAACAGCAGAAGGATTTGTGGGGTTGTACTCCTGAATAGGTTACATTATTCCAGGTGTGTGTGAATGTGTGTGTGTGTGTGTATGAGTAATGACCTGGGTGTTCAGAGTAGCTCCACTCGGGCTGACTCAAAGCCTTATCCATTACTTAATCTTGGTAATGAGAGATGCTGCGACTGTTGCCTCACTGTCTGCAGTTTCTAATGATTGATTGGCCAAGAGTGTGTTTATGCTCATTTTATTACTCTGCAGTGTGGCACTCCCATTTATCACTGGAGTGAATGAATCATGTGTTTGATCTTAAAGGCTAATTGGTCATAACTCTTTTAGCCAGTCTTGCTGTGCATCAGATTATTGTTGCTTTATTTATTTATTTTGTCTTTATACATATACACCGATCAGCCATAACATTATGACCACCTGCCCAGTATTGTGTTGGTCCCCCTTTTGCTGCCACAACAGCCGTTACCCGTCGAGGCATGGAGTCCACTAGATCTCTGGAGGTGTGCTGTGGTATCTGGCACCAAGATGTTAGCAGCAGATCCTTTAAGTCCTGTAAGTTGCGTGGTGGGGCCTCTATGGATCAGACTTATTTGTCCAGCACATCCCAACAATGCTCAATTGTATTGAGATCTGGGGAATTTGGAGGCCAAGTCAGCACCTAAAACTCATTGTTGTTCTCATCAAACCATTACTGAGCCATTTCTGCTTTGTGGCACGGCGCATTATCCTGCTGAAAGAGGCCACAGCCATCAGGGAATACTGTTTCCATGAAAGGGGGTACATGGTCTGAAACAATGCTTAGGTAGGTGGTACGTGTCAAAGTAACATCCACATGCATGGCAGCTTGCCTTTTGAGCAATTTGAGCAACAGTAGCTCATCTGTTGGATCGGACCTCGTGTGCCAGCCTTCGCTCCCCATGTGCATCAATGAGCCTTGGCTGCCCATGACCCTGTTGCTACGTCACCACTATACCTTCCTGCTTTTGATAGAAACTGACCACTGCAGACCGGGAACACCCAACAAGAGCTGCAGTTTTGGAGATGCTCTGATCCAGTCGTCTAGCCAACACAATTTGGCCCTTGTCAGACTCGCTCAGATCCTTACGCTTGTCCATTTTTCCTGCTTCTAACTCATCAACTTTGAGGACAAAATGTTCACTTGCTGCCTAATATATCCCACCCACTAACAGGTGCCATGCTGAGGAGATCATCAGTGTTATTCACTTCACCTGGCACTGCTCATAATGTTATATGTATATTTTTGCTTTCAGTGATGACTTTCTTACTGTCACCTCATAATTATCATTATCATTATCATTATCATTAGCAATTGTTTCTTTACCACATCAGCACAAAACACAATTCTCAACATTTTATGCAAACTAAACTTGTTGTAATCTGTGGTGTTTTATTTTAAGGTCTGTAGGAATAGCTGTTTTTAAAAATCAGACAATGATGGATTGATAAGAGGACACAGTATGGAAAATGAATTTACTCTCTTATTTTGGTAGGGATTATGTCACTTGATGAACACTTTACAGTTGATCTGGAAACTCATTCATTCGTGCTTGGAACGCGAGAGCTAATTTATGGAAACGTCCTGTTTTTCGATTTACTAAGAAAATGGAAGAAAGAAAAAGAAGGAAATATGTAATATATCAGCTGCATCTTTAGTTAATCGGCTTTGGTTTGGAAGAATATTTTTTATGTTATAGACATATTAAATATTTCTACACTGATATTAAAACAACACCAAGTTCTTCTATCTATTCACCTTTAGCATCTGAAGAAATATTTCTATCCTGATAGAAGTGGTCTCTTCCCGGATGACCCTGCCCCTATCCACAGGGCATGAGCGCTCACTAAATGCTTTGCTGAGGATGTGAACCATATGCTAAAGCCTTGACAGTAACCAGATCTTAACCCAGTTGTACCTTTAGCAGCTGAAAAACCAGCATAATGTGTATTAGTAAGGTTTTCAGTTGAACCCTACTAATAGCTGGGAGCCTTTGGGAGATTTAATCAATTAAGGGATTTTTTTTTTTTGGAAGAACAGCGCACATGCCTCCGCCAGAGTTCGAGAAACTTGGAGAATTTACGCTTGAAAGCTGTTCTGGTACCTGGAGATGGTTCACCGCCTTACTAATGCATGTTATATTGGTTCTTCCTTTAATTTGTCACCTGTGTATGCTTAGTCTCTTTATCCGTCTCTTTATCCAGCTCTACATAAAGCTACAGTGTGATGATGCGCCCATGTTGGAGCACACAGAGCAGCTCTTAGGTGAACTTGGAGGAGAATTGGTCGCTGATGATGATGCGGATGAAGCTGGACCTTCTGTTGATGACATTGGAGACGACTTCATTCAGAGCAGCGAGGATGAGGAAGATGCTGATGATGCCATGGAGCACTGAATAACACTGAATCTTGAATTCGACTCCAGCCTACGTTCTTCTGTTCCTTTCAGACTTTGTACTCTGTTGTGACTGTTCAATGAGTTCGTCACTTTGTCTTTAAAGTTAAGAACAGATGGCAAAGAATAAAGATGAAAAGAATGAGTGTGTGTTTATCCAGACACATGTCAAGTTTTAGAACAGTAAAGGTGCCATCTTTTGCCATTTCTCACCATGTGGTGACTGTAATAATCATTTTGTAATCATAATTATACATATTTTTATGGTGGGCTGTATGTATTGAGTCAAAAATGGCATCAGTGATTAAAAATAGCTTTTTAAATCAAATGCTAGCCTGGTGTTATTCTTTACAGAAGGGTGTATTATGCTAATAATGACAACAGCCTCAGCTACTGTTAAATATATCATTAGTACAAGCTTTTATTTGATGATACGTGATGCATTTGTATCCTGAAATGGCATAAACAAATAGCAGGGAAAATTCTAATTTGCTGCCAAATGAGTCATTGCTTTGTGATTGTTCTGAAGTGGAGAAAAACTCTCTGTACAACACATTCAGTTAGAACTTTTAAGAATAGACATTGTCACAACACAGCTTTGGAGAAATCTGCTTGCAGATTTAAATCCCTAATGAGCAAGCTAGAGATACGAGGAGCGAGAACAAAACTTGTCTGGCCACAATCGATCACACAAAAACTCTCTACAAAGCCGTGCAGGAACTGAATACTGAAGCCACATCTACAAACAGGACGGATTTTTTGG
The DNA here is from genome assembly GCA_033459395.1 of Hemibagrus guttatus. Classification (NCBI taxonomy): domain Eukaryota; kingdom Metazoa; phylum Chordata; class Actinopteri; order Siluriformes; family Bagridae; genus Hemibagrus; species Hemibagrus guttatus. The sequence goes on from JAUCMX010000020.1 coordinate 13,224,653, forward strand.
CCCAGAGTTCAGATATTGGACATCCCTGACTTGTTATTTAATAACAATACTGAGCTACTTCATTTCATATTGTTCATTTAATTTATCCAGAAAATGAGATCATGCTAAGCTTTAAAGCTGATGATGATCCAGTTTTTTGTTAATTACTTATTACTTACTGACTATTCAATTGTGGACAGAAAAAAACAATAGCAATGCTTCACGAGTAAGTTACTCACATGGTTTCAACTTGACGTATCAAATTCATCACTTCATTAAATCTTCAACAAAATCTATAGCAGCTGTCTCGTTATTAATTATTCGAGATGTTGCATTGCATCCAAAATTACAATATCTCAAAAGGAGAATGCCAGACAGATGACAGGTGGATATGTGGTTCAAACCAGCCTTTTAAAATAGTCTGTTTGGAGACAGTCAATGCCGCCATTAATATTCTCTTCTGCTGTGAACTAAGCGTTATTCCTGAATCATCTACTAACAAAAGTAAACCTGGGCATAAAGGCATATCATCTATTAACAGTATAAATGTACCAAATATGTACCACATACTTACAAAAACTTAGTTTTGGGTATTGGGATCATTTCCGATTTCTGACATAAGTAGCGTGCTCCTGGTTTATTAGAGAAGTTATTCTCAGCTTGGTCAAGAGGGGCATTGGTAGCTCAGTGGTAGGTTTCTCGCCTATCATGCGGAAGGCCCGGGTTCGATTCCAAGCCAATGCCTCAACCCCAGCCACTGGATGCAGTGCTGGTCCCAAGCCCGGAAGAATGGGAGGGTTGCGTCAGGAAGGGCATCCGGCGGAAAACATTTGCCAAGTTGTTGTGCGGACCAATTGGTCCGCTGCGGCGACCCTGACCAGGGAGCAGCTGAAAGCAACTTCTTCTATTCTCAGATTTGTCAAGACATCATTTGAAGAATATTCCCTGAAGCCACAGAAATCCTGAGCAGCATGTGAGTCAAACAATGCCAGTGAGATTATGTCTGGATGAAGCAGGGCAGTTCATGCTAAAATCCCTGCAACAGCCGGACCGTCGTTTTTTGTCTTACTTGTTAGATTTGAACACTCTTGAGATATAAATGAATCAATGTACACAATGTTCTTTTTAAACTTTAATTAAAATGATAATATAAAGATTTGCAATGAATGGTAGGAGGTTTATTCATTGTTTCTCCTCTTCTTTTTCTTCTTCTTCTTGCTGGTTTTATTTCTTAAGATCATCTCTAGGGTTTCCTGGAAGAGAAGTTCAGAAGCAAATGACTTTTGAGCTTTTTTTCTTTATTCTTTTTTCCTGTTTTAAAAAAAAATCCCTGTGTATACTGTGATCCATGGAAATGTGAATCAATATATGCACATGTCAAGTTTTTAATTAAAGATCCTCACCGGCTTGAGACCAGCTTCTCTTGCCTTTAGGAGAGCATCCATTTCATCCACCTACGACGACACACGCACACAAACACACACGAGGCGTGAGGGATTAGTGGGTGGGGTTTAGTTTCCAAAAGGCCAACGGTAATTCATCATTTCACTGTCAGATATTTATGAGTCAGATATGCAACACTTGGTATGTTGCTTGAGTGTGTGTGTGTGTGTGTGTGTTGTTGACGTGTGCTTACCTGATCAAGCTTCTGATCAAGATGCTGCTCTTAGAGTCTTTAACTAAACCATGCTGTCAGACGTGACGCCTTCGCCAGCAGATTTACAACCTGATGCTTATTTAAACACTGAGACATAAGACATAACAGAAATCTATTTCAACAGTATATGGAGTTCAAGAAACAATAATAGAGAGGCCATGGGGCAGTTCATATCTATCTGAGGGGCACATTTGGCTCTGGGGCTGAACTTTTGACATCTCTGCTACAATATATAATATAATCTGTAGATTATTGCAGAAAAACATTTTAAACTGATTATTGCCTCATTATCACGCTGAGATTTCTCAAGTCCTCTGTCCTCAGCATGGTTATTATTTCTCTGTAAGATAACGGCTATTACTGAGACGAGACTGTACGACTCATTTAAATTCTATATATGGAGAGAGAGATGCTTTTCAAACAGTGAATAGCAGGCTGGTGGGGAAAAAAACAACTAAAAATACAATCCATAGTATATACTGTAGACCTAAAGCTAGATACAATCTATGAACCTTCTTTTTTTGGCTAAAGGGGTTATATTTTGATGTTTTTTTTTTTTTTTTATTTATAACAATACTGTGAATTTTGTGTTTTTCAGCAGAGGCAGTTGACGCCTTGTTTTTACAAGTCATTTAAAATCACTAGCAGACTATATCTTTGATATAACAGCTTCCTGTGTTTTGCTCATGATTGAAATGAATGTACAGTGGGAGCTAGCAGAAACCTAACTTGATGCTTTCACTATTCCTGGATCCTACTGACTGGGAATGAGGATGGAATCAATGATACACAGGTGTAGACTATGTGGAACGGTCTAAAGATTATAAGAACTGTCTCCCTTTAAAACTGTGCATCAAAAGTTGTAACCAAATGAATAATGTATAATTAAATGACAGGCACCATGGCACTGATGATGGTTTTAGCATGGAAAGTAAGGCTTTGGAAGCTGATCTGCTCTGTTTGAGCTGAGTGTACAGACAAGATGATACAAAAGTTAATGTAGATTGTGAGAAACTGTTAACCGAAGTGAAAATAGACCAACATGTTGATGAATGTTTGAATAAAAAATGTCAACTTAGAATTAATTAAAAAATAAATCTTAAACAGCATGGGTGATCAAATGTTAATCATAGTGATTTATAGGCAAGTTGTTCAGCGTGGATGTTTCCTTAAGCGTATAAGCAACTTTGATTTTTAACAGGACCAAAGAAGCATCTCTGTCTATGATACATTACAACACCCATGAAGGTTTTAATAATTTCAGGTGGAACTTAAATTAAGCTTGAATGTTAAAGGACTGGGGGCATGGTGGCTTAGTGGCTTAGTGGTTAGCACGTTTGCCTCACACCGCCTGGGTTGGGGGTTCGATTCCCGCCTCTGCCGTGTGTGTGGAGTTTGCATGTTCTCCCTGTGCCTCGGGGGTTTCCTCCCCCAGTCCAAAGACATGCATTGTAGGTTGATTGGCATCTCTAAATTGTGTGATTGTGTGTGTGCCCTGCGATGGGTTGGCACTCCATCCAGGGTGTATCCTGCCTTGATGCCCAATGACGCCTGAGATAGGCACAGGCTCCCTGTGACCCGAGTGTAAATCGGATAAGCGGTAGACAATGAATGAATGAATGAATGAATGAATGAATGTTAAAGGAATGCTTTTTACTTTGCAAAAAAGTGCGCTTTCACAATTATTTTGTATACCAAGTCTGAATCAGAAAGAAATTGATACTTTTGGTTTTCATTTAGTTTCAAACTAAAGAAAGGGTACACAAACCCACCCCAAGAATATGGAGCTAGCATTAAATAAATGATTCCATATTTATTCATTCATTCATTGTCTACCGCTTATCCGATCTATTCTTGGGTCACGGGGAGCCTGTGTCTATCTCAGGCATCACTGGGCATCAACCCATCGCAGGGCACACACACACTACGGACAATTTAGAGATGCCAATCAACCTACAATGCATGTTTTTGGACCGGGGGAGGAAACTGGAGCAAACCCCCGAGGCACGGGGAGAACATGCAAACTCCACACACACGGTGGAGGCGGGAATCGAACCCCCAACCCTGGAGGTGTGAGGCAAACATGCTAGCCACTTTCCATTTCTGATTGGCTGTCTGTTGCCAAGCATCCAGCAGCAACAAAGTCAAAGTCAAAGAAGCTTTATTGTCACTTCAACCATATATAGCTGATGCAGTATATGGTGAAATGAAACAACGTTCCTCCTGGACCAGCGGTGCTACACATAACAAAACAAAAACAAAGTACAGGGTGACGCGGACAAACATGAAGTTAAACTAAAGAATTCTTGTTAAACTAAACATACCACATAAGTGCAGGGAATGACGAGACAGTGCAGACAAACAAGACACATAACGACGACTTGTGCAAAAGAAAAAGAACGGTGTTGTACACTGAGTGCAACAAGCAAACACCGCTCCGTTTCACACTGAACAAACTTAGCAAATGCGGTGCTAACCCTGCTCCGGAGCAGGGTTTCATAAGCCCAGGTAAAAAGTGTTGCTAACACCGCTTTCAAATTACAGGTGTGAAACGTTTCTTTACCCGGGGTTAAGCGCAGTTGGGTTGATCCACGCATAAAATGGTTTCTCACTACTTTGGAACACCACTTGAACCTTTTGAAAGTGATTAGGCAATTTATTTTTACTTTGCATTTCTATATTTGGCAAGGTGGTTCAGCAGGAAGTTAACAGAGTGCCATGGCCCCTGGTTTGATCCTGAGCTAGTGTCTGTGTGGTTTTTTTTTTTTTTTTTTTACAGATTATCAGGTTTTCTCCAACCTTCCAAAATTATACCAATAGCCGGATTTGTATCTCTAAATTGTCCCCAGATGTGAACAATGGCCTGCCATCCTATCCAGAGTGTATTCCGGACTCACACCAACAATTCCCAGGATAGATCTGGATAAACAAATGGAAGCTCTGGATGAATATATTAAATATTATTATATTTAATATTCCCTCATATAGTCTTATGCTAACTAATGAATGGCTCACTCTGCAAGGTTCAACATGAGATGAGATGCTTCAACTGAGATGCTTTTCTTCTCACCATGGTTGTAAAGAGTGGTTATTTGAGCTATTGTAGCCTTTCTGTCAAGTCAAGTCAAGAAGCTTTTATTGTCATTTCAACCATATATAGCTGACGCAGTACACAGTGAAATGAAACAACATTTCTCCAGGAACATGGTGCTACACAAAACAACATAGAGCTACAGGTAAAGTTCAAACCAGTCTGTAAACTCTCCTGTAGCCTCATCAGGAAGGCTTTTCCACTCACTTTGCAGATTCAAGTATTTGTTGTGCACTAAAATTCCAGGAGATCAGCAGTTTCTGAACTACTCAAACCAGCCTGTCTAGCGCCAACAACCATGCCACAGTCAAAGTCACAGAAGCCCTTGACCTGTATCTGCATGATTTTATGCTTTGCACCGGTGCCACATTATTGGCTGTTGGATAATTACATGAATGAGTGTCTAGTGAGCTTACATAACTGTGTGAAATATCACAACCTGAAAACATTAGTCTGTTTTGCCAACATGAAAAAAACAAAAGGACAAGCAAAGGACAAGGGCTGAAGGTTATCAAGCACGACACAAAACACACTCATTCTGTTTTATATGATGGCTGAAGTATTTTGCTTGCACTGACCTTGTTAAAAGTTAAAAAAACATCCAAATGCTTCCTACTGAGCATGTGCAGAATTCCTTATCATCTGACCTGCTGGTTTAGGTGGTTTGGTTACAGGAACTGTATACACTTTGCTTCATATCCTAACCTATCATTAGAATAGTGCGGATAATGGTAACGGCTTTGCTACTTTGCTTTCTATTTTTGTTTTTATATGATATATTAAAATCAGAATTGTTTGCATGCTTGTATATTGCTTCTGGCCCCCAAAATATTTTATAGTCAAATTTGTAGCTTAGAATAGAAAATGCAAAAACATATGCGATGAATGCAGCTGTGAATAAGCAAGTGAACATACAGGATAAGTGAGGATAATAAAGCAAGATCAGCATGGCTGCATGTGGTTCAAGTGCTCAGTATGGTAAGTTGCAAGTTTCTTACAGTAGATGACTATAGTATTGTTTACATTTTTTTTTTTTTCGTGGTCGGACCATTCCAAAGCACCCAGTTTTAGCTATAAATAGACGGGATTCAGGTATTTTATGCTAAAGTGGTAATAGTATATGATAATCTAAGATATTTTTTTTCTGAAGAGAAAGATGTTGAGTTTCTCTTTGGGAGTGACAAGATTGGACAGGATTAGGAATGAGTACATCAGAGGGACAGCTCATGTTGGACGTTTGGGGGACAAACTTAGGGAGGCCAGATTAAGATGGTTTGGACATGTTCAGAGGAGGGAGAGTGAGTATATTGGTAGGAGAATGTTGGACATGAAGCTGCCAGGCAGGAGGCAAAGAGGAAGGCCAAAGAGGAGGTATATGGATGGAATTAATGAGGATATGAAGCTAGTGGGTGCAAGGGTTGAGGATGCAGAAGATAGGGATAGGTGGAGAGAGATGATTCGCTGTGGCGACCCCTGAAGGGAAAAGCTGAAAGAAGAAGAAGATTTTTTTCTGAAGAGACCCTATTGGCTATATTTAGAGATAGCAAATTAAATCCAAAAGTTATGGTCAAATATAGTATAATATGGTCAATAATTTGTGTGTATTTAGATAGGCATGCACATGCTTAATGCACATAGTTCACTTCTCCAAGGTTACCACATTTTACTTGAATAGAAATAACTGCGCCTGTTTTTTTCTTTTTTTAAATAACCTGTAGACCAAGGGTGACTTTGTTTTTTATTTTGTTTTATCTGGAAAGGGTCAGTGTACATGCAGGTTTTTAATCCAACTAAGCACAAACTACACCAGAGTCTAGATGGAATCAGGTGTGGCTGTAGACCACTGACTTTATATACATGCACTTGCCTATAAGTTCTCAAAAAAAAAAAAAAAATCAGGGATAGAATATGTAGACTGAACAAAGTAATCTGTAGACTGAAGTCTGTGAGGTTTAACTCAAAGTATAGCTCTAAGAGGTGAAAATGATTTCAGTGTCTGCTCTATCAGGTGTGCAGTTTATTGCTGAGTTCAGGATTTTGCTGCTTGGGAATAAAGGAGCTGGAAAAACATCTCTAGCAAACATGATATTGTGCAGACAGACCACATCACCAAAGAGTACTGCTCAGTGCACAAAGATCCGTGGAGTCGCAGCTGGAAGACTGGTCACTCTGGTTGACAATCCAGGCTGGTGGAAGAACTTTCTTGTGGATGAGACTCCTGAGTTTCAAAAACAGGAGCTTGTGCTAAGTATGGCTCATTGTCCACCAGGACCCCATGCTGTTCTTCTGGTCATACGTGTGGATGTCTTATACACAGAGAAAAACAGTAGAGCAGCACAACAGCACCTGGAACTTCTTGGGAAAGACATCTGGAAGCACACAATAGTTGTGTTTACTTACAGTGACCGTCTTCAAGACCAAACAGTTGAGCAGCACGTTGAAAGTGAGGGAGAAGCGGTTTTACAAAGGCTTGTTGGAAAATGTGGCAACCGGTATCACGTTTTCAACATTGACAGATACAGTGGGACTCAGGTGAAGGAACTGCTTGAGATGATCGAGGATATGGTGTCTGGAAATGGTGGCTCCTGTTATGAAATGGATCAAACGTGTCTGTATGAAGTCAAAGAGATGAGGAGGGTGGTGGAGGAGAAAGCACACAAGAGGAAAATGATGGTACAGGAGCAAAGGGATGTGCATAAAGGTGAGATTTCAAAGCAGTTTGTTCAGAGCTAATATTTTGAAATGTCTTGTAATATATAAACATGTTTTCATCTACCAGGCCATAACTGCTCCTTGTCTAGCATAAGAATGGTGTTGCTAGGCTATCGGAGATCTGGAAAAAGTTCAATCAGGAATAATATCTTTGGAAGAGAAAACACTGGCTTGAAGAGAACTTCACAATGTGTGAAGACTCAGAGTGAGGTTTCTGGAAATGTCATCACTGTTGTAGACACACCAGGCTGGTGGAAGACTCTTGCAATAAGAGACACTGCAGAACTGGACAAGCAAGAAATATTACGCAGCATTTGTTTGTGTCCCCCAGGACCGCATGCTCTACTCTTGACTCTACGCTTAGATATGCCATTCAGAGATAAAGAGATGAACTCATTGGAGGAACACATGGGTCTTCTTGGTGAGAGAGCTTGGAAACACACTATTCTTCTCTTCACTCATGGAGATTTGCTTGGTGACCTGACTGTTGAACAGTACATTGAGAGTGAAGGGAAGGACCTGAAGTTGCTCGTTGCAAAATGTAGAAACCGGTATCATGTTCTCAATAACAAGAATTTGCTTGATGGTGGTCAGGTCACGGAGCTGTTTAAGAAGGTCGAGTGGATGGTGGCAGAAAATGAAGGCTTTTATTATGAAATGCATCCAAGGACTTATAAAGAAGTGAGGCGGAAATGGAGATTAATGGAAAAAAAATCCAAGATGAGGCTGAAGGTGAAGCCTAGGAGGACGATAAACTCAGTGAAAGGTATGCCCATTTAATATACACATGGATCAATTACTATGTATACAAATATCTAATGGCAAGACAAACTTTGGAATATTATTTTTATATGGAATATTATTTAGTGTTAAGTCTGTAATGAACTCAGAAACTACACTGACCTATTAGTTCCTCAGGAGCTCTTGGTTGCACAATTCCACGTGACTATAAACTGTTGTAGAAAGTACATTATTTACATTTACATCATTTCCTCTCAAGGTTTCTTCCTCTTATCACCTTAAGGAGTTTTTCCATGCCACCATCGCCTAAGGCTTGTTTATTAGGCATAAATGTTTGAGATAAATAGTAACTTCATTAATTTTATGTTTCTATACTTCTGTATAGCTGCTTTGAGGCAATGTCCATTGTTAAAAGTGCTATACAAAGAAATTGCACTAAATATCTGTGTGCATTAGCTGTGTAAGGCAATGCCATTAATTGTATTTGGAGTTGTTTAATGCTCCACATAATTTAAAGCTAAAGTGGGTGTGGCCTAAATTGGATGTTTGTTTTTTTTTGCTTGTTTGTTTGTAATTAACTGTAGATTTTAGCACTATGTCCCTGTGGGACCGTTTTATTAATTTTTGTACTTGCTTGTGATATATTCTAATGAATTTACTTGGGTACTGTTTCCCAAAATATTAATAAATTAGTAGTCTATTTTAAACCAGTGTAATCCTGACCAGGAAGTAACTAAGGACACAGTAAATGCATCTTCCGTTGTCTCACTTTTGCCAGCATGAAAGTAAAAAAGCTTCCACTTGCAGTGACCTTTGTTGTGTTCCAAATGCACACCTCTAGTTTTTGGGGAAAAAAGACATTTGTATATGTTTAGAACACCTTATCTGTTTGGTTACATCCCTAGTGTGTATCCAGTTTGTTTGTTAACTAGTCCATATCGATGTGTTCTGGTAGGTGCTGGACAATACCTGACTGAGCTTAGCCTCATTCTGCTGGGGTACGGTGAAGCCGGTAAAACATCAGCAAGTAACACCATCCTAGGCACAACAGATTTTGGATTCAAACGAACTTCCTGTTGTGTAAAGAGAACAGGAGAGGTAGAAGGAAGACTACTCACTGTTATAGACACACCAGGATGGTGGAAACGTCTTCCAATAGAAGAAATGCCACAATTTATCAAACAGGAAATTCTAAAGAGTGTCTCCCTCATCCCTCCGTGCCCAGTCAGTTTCTTACTGGTTATCCGTCTGGACAGTTCTTTTCAAGAGGAAGAGAGAAGAGCTGCAAAGGATCACATGGACCTTTTCGGAGACATGGCCTGGAACCGGACCATAGTTCTTTTCACTTGTGGAGACTGGTTAGCGGACAGAAGCATTCAGCTGTACATTGAGAGTGAAGGTGAGGCACTGAAGTGGATTCTTGGAAAATGCGGGAATAGGTATCATATTCTCAGCAACAAGAACCAGAGAAGTAGTGCTCAGGTCACTGAACTGTTAAAGAAGATCGAAGAACTGGTGGCTGAAAACAAAGCATGTCGTTCAGCGGGCATGTGGGATTTGAAGGAGAAGACAGAGAATAGGACGGAGAATATGCAATCCAAAGAGAGAGGACTACAGAGACAGACTGAGGATTTTGACTCAGATGATGATGTATTTACTATTGACACGAAGTACAACATTTTTAAATAAATTACAAGTGTAACTATAAAGTAGGAATAATGAGAAGATGAGGACAAAGACTTCCCAATACATTAAATATGTAATTTCTTTTATTACATGGCTACGAAAGCTATATTGCCATCATTTAGCAAACTTAATTTATCTGGCAAATAGATGCACTATATTGGCAAAAGTTTTGGAACATCTGCCTTTACATGCGCATAAATGTAATATGGAGTTGGCCTGTTCTTTTCAGCTATAACAGCTTCAACTCTTCTGGGAAGGCTTTCCACAAGGTTTAGGAATGTGTTTAGGGGAATTTTTGACCATTCCTCTAGAAGCGCATTTGTGAGGTCAGGCACTGATGTTGGACAAGAAGGCCTGGCTCGCAGTCTCCGCTCTAATTCATCCCAAAGGTTTTCTTTCAGGTTGAGGTCAGGACTCTGTGCAGGCCAGTCAAGTTCCTCCATGCCAAGCTCGCTCATCTATGTCTTTATGGACCTTGTGTTGTGTACTGGTGTGCAGTCACGTTGGAACAGGAAGGAGCCATCCTCAAACTGTTCCCACAAAGTTAGGAGCATGAAATTGTCCGAAATGTCTTGGTATGCTGAAGCATTAAGCACCATCCTTTCACTGGAACTAAGGGGCCAAGCCCAGCCCCTGAAAAACAACACCTGAATTCAATGATTTGGAAGGGTGTCCCAAAACTTTTGCCAATATAGTGTATGACTAATACAAACACTAAGACAGAAATTGTATCCTTCACCCACTCCAGGAAGCTTAGATCAAAACTTTCTTGCTGTTTCTAAGAAACTGGTAACATTTATTGGAACACCATTGCTATTTTATTAACTTTGAATAATTCCGATAAATCTGAGATACATAGATTCGTCTTTTTTATGTATTTATTCATTTTAGTGGTGCATACTCATCCAAGCACACTGTAGTCTTTAAATCTAACGTATTATAAAAATGAATACAAGAATAACAATAAGGTTCTATTTTTCACATATGGATAATGACTTCTTTTTTTTAATTAAAAAAGGTGACTAATAGCTTTTTTTTTTTTTTTTTTTTTTTTTTTTTTTTACCATAGTTGGTCATTTGTCAGAGCCATAATGAAAAACTTTTAAAAAACCAACACTATCCCCATGTGAGGCTTTTGATGAATGAATGAATCTACTTAATACTTTTTAGACCAATAAAAATGTTGAAAATACCAAAATTATTTTACAATAAGATTGTAACAGTACTTCTGATGCAGTTTTGCACAATTGGTATATTCTAATCCAGTTGCATGAAAGATCTTCACTCACTAGGCTTTTCTTAAAAATCCCATAGACTTTGTATTACAAATTATGGTGCTAGTATGGTGTTCTTAGTGGCTAGTACGATGATCCAGGGTGTCCGAACTTTTACCAGTAGTGTATTCTTTGTTAAAGAGTTAAGTGTAAAGCATATATAAACAACTACATTTATTTATCATTCAATCACTCTGTCCTGGTCAGGATCATGATGAATCTGTGCTGAGTAATAATTCCTATTAAAGATACAAAGCTGAAAAAAAAAAAAATTGCAGACCGATTTCTTACTCAGACCAAGAAAACCTTTTTTGCTTGATTGATTCGAACATTTATTTTTCTCTCCTGCTCAATAGTAAACTTTCTTGTTTTCTTTCTTCTTTTCTTTCTTGCCTTAGATAGCATGTCAGGCCAAGCACACAATTCTAAAAAAAGAGCACTAATCTTGTGAGAAAGCTTTTGAATGTACCTTTTATGACCTTGCAGAAAAAAAATCTTTGATGGCACAAACATTATATCTTGGATATCTTGCTGCTGAATGGTAAAGTGTTGCTACACTTCTTTGACACCAAACAAAACTCAAACAGAAAGGCAACAGCAGAAGCACACTGAGGGACTTTATGTAATGATAAATAATGGCACTTGAACAATAATAGTAAAAGAAGCAAAAAGGAGCTCCATTTGTGACTTTTGTGGGCTGCTCTTTTGTGCTAGAGAATAGGATTTGTGCATTTAGCTTCACCTCTCAGAACCTTTTTTTTATAAGCAACCTTTAGCCAATATAAAACTCACAGGATGTTCAGGGAATGTACCAAATCTCTTACTAAAATGGTCTATACAGACACCTATGGTGCATGCTTATGGAAGGAGTGAAAAGCAACACACAAATAAAACACACAATAAAATTAGCATGGGGGCGTTAGCATGTTTGCCTCACCCCTCCAGGGTTGGGGGTTCGATTCCCACCTCCGCCATGTGTGTGTGGAGTTTGCATGTTCTCCTCGTGCCTCGGGGGTTTCCTCCGGGTACTCCGGTTTCCTCCCACCGGTTCAAAGACATGCATTGTAGGTTGATTGGCATCTCTAAATTGTCCGTAGTGTGTGATTGCGTGAGTGAATGAGAGTGTGTGTGTGCCCTGCGATGGGTTGGCACTCCGTCAAGGGTGTATCCTGCCTTGATGCCCAATGACACCTGAGACACAGGCTCCCCGTGACCCGAGAATAGATCGGATAAGCGGTAGACAATGAATGAATGAATGAATCAATGAAAGAAAATTAGCATGGTCACAAAGAAATGTCGCACTTTAGATCGACTTACTTTGTTTGATCCTTTAAACAGCTACAATTTATAGAGATATGATAAGGATTTGTGGAAACTTGCAATTGGAAGATCATGACGGTGTAGTACAAAAGATTAGATCACCTTCTATCTATCTGTGTAATTGCACAAAAAAGCGAAAACACAAATCCTTCCACTCTTGTAAGAATCTTGTAAGCATGGATTTTTAGAAGCATATACACCTAAAGACACAGCCATTATGTTATTTTCTAGTGACTTACATTCTGTGTGCTGTAATGAAGAGAAAATCTTTAGAGAGTGGGTAATGACATGTTTGGTATTAGTGAACAATCTGTCTTGTCTATCAGTTTAAAGTGTGATCACTGATAAGGTGGTGTGATACTTCCTGTTATTAGTCTATATTTCTCTTCTGTTGCAAAGCCTTGCACTGTCTCATGTACTTAATTTCCTTACTGATATTGTGTTCTTGCTGTCTTATAAGTCTCTTGCCCATTACTTCAGGTAGTCCTTGCCTAGCTCTTATGTAATTGCATTTATCTTTATTACATGTTCCTTGGTGCTCTTGTATATTTTGTCTATATTCTCCTCTGTCATGTATCTGTCTCGTACAGTTCTTTTACACTCACTAGTGATTTATTTGTTGTATGTCCAAATAAAGTGTTTGCATATTGTAATCTCTTTGTTTCATTGTATTCTATCATGTCTGGGTTTTGTCTGACCGCTCTTTATTTTTTTAATATCTTATTTTTTTCCTTTACTTTATGCTTCTCTTTATCCTTTAGTTATTAATATTCTTCACCTTTTTGTTTTGGTAGTGTTTAGTGTCTTGTGCTTTGTGTCTAGTTTTATTTCTGAGTTAGTGTTGGTTGTTCAACCGTTTTATACGTGTTAACCAACACTGTATTTAAGAGAATCTATGCAGGTTTTCCAAAGCAAAGGCAAAATTATGATAATAAATTATTTCATTTGTATTGGTTGTTTTACTGTTTACTGCTTAAAATAAGAATTCGTTTTGGTACACAGAAGCTTTTTGTGTCATTATGTTTACATTTTCTAAAATGTCCTGAGAAGCGAGAGAAACTTTGGCAAAGTACTATATACTGCGTACAGATGGGTGATATTACAGGAAGAATTTTTATATAATACGGTATACATTAGATTTACATTCATGGCATTTGACAGGTCCCCTTATCCAGAGCAACTTACAGAGTGCTTTAAAGTCTCTATCAATAAATCCATCGATGCTGGTTCACTAGGTTCACTAAAAAAATCTGTTGGGGAGGTACTATAGCAAGAAAAGCACAGTTGAGCAGCACTAGAATATTGGAGAGTGTGGTGCAATATGGGGTGTGAAAAGTGTGGCTAGTTCTAAGAAGCTAAATGTCTCCTATTATGAGGGGGCTGAATGAATAGCTTAATAGGTATGAAAACAATGTGCACCATATTCTTTGGTCTTCAAGAGACAAGATAGAAATGGGAGAAACTCTTTTCCCTACACTACCAGAGAACTTGTCTTAAAAATCCCCAGTGCATTATTTGTTTTCCATTCCATTGTCTGTACGGCTTATCCAAGCTCTCATCAAGTCACAGGGAGCCTGTGCCTATCTCAGGCAGGATACACCCTGGACAGAGTGCCAACCCATTGCAGGGCACACACACACTCATTCACTCACTCCAATCAGCCTAGAAACATGGAGAGATTGCATGATTGTAGATAGTCCAATCAGCATGTCTTTGACCTGTGGGAGGAAACCCACCAAGCACCATGCAAACTCCACACACACACAGTGAGCAGGAGCAAGACTCGCTGGAGGTGTGAGGCGAACTTGCTAACCACTAAGCCAACGTTCCACCCCTTTCAGTATGCACATGCATATTCTCACCTAGGCTAATCATAGCCAATCTACTAGCATGATCTGGGGGTAAAACCATGTAGACATGGTGTGACGCGCTGCACAGACAGTAGCTCAAGGTCAGGATCAAACACAGACAATTAAGCTCTAAGGCTGCAATGCTACCCGCTGCACCACTGTGTTGCCCAGTCAGGTTTGTTTTCACTAAAAATAAACATATAGGAGCAGGACCTTTTAAGTGGTTCATTAGTAAACATGATGAGTTTAGAGGCTTGTGTTGTAAAATATATTTATGTGTAATAATCAGTGAAGCATTCATCTTCAAGCCCTTGTACTGGATACTATTTATCTTGGTTTCTTGATTGATTAATGTAGGCAGGCATGTTAAATTTTTTAGTTGCCCACCATAGTTTTAGACAGATGCCCCAGAGCTATCAGGATGAAGACAGTTTAGCAGTATTGGTGTTTTAAAGTGCTCCTATAAATAACTCCTACAAAAGATTTGCTGCTAAGTCTTACCCAGCTTTCCTGTGTGTACTGTTTCGGTTAGATCTTTGTGTTTCTGTTAGATTGTTATTCTATTATTTATACACATTCTGGTAAAGCTGTTCAGCTGTTAGAAAACTGTGAATTACTGCAGTTCAATTTTAAGCTGTATAAAATGGCAAATATTATTTGGTCTTCATTAACCACTTTATCCAGTAAAGAGCATCCTGGGACTGTTGGTGTGAGGTGGAAGTTTACCCTGTATGGGATGCCAGTCTATTACAGTGCACCATGCACATATATGTTCATTCCTAGTGGCAATTTAGAGTCATTAATTCACATGCTTTGTATGTTTACACAGAATGGTGTAGATTGAAAGATTGGAAGAACTTTCCATGGTCTTTTTACAGTCTTCAGCTGGTCCAGTTTTGGGGGTGAACCTGTTCTTGGCTGACAGGATTGGAACCCAGTATGGTCTTCTTCTAAGGTTAAAGTTTGACATGTTGTGTGTTCTAAGATGCGTTTCAGTTAACCATAGTGTTAAAGAGTTATTATTTGAGTTAACATAGACTTTCTGTCAGCCTAAATCAGCCTGGCCATTCTCCTCTTCCCTCTTTCATCAACAAAGCATTTCCACTTACAGAAGTGCTGCTCACTGAATGTTTTTAGTTTTCCTGCACCATTTTGGTTACAGCACTGTAGACTGGACACTGTTGTGAAAAACCCCAGGAGATCAGCACTTTTTTTAAATACTCAAACCCCTGACTGGCACCAGCATCCATGTAACAGCAACTGAATAAAAGTCACTGATATTTGATGTGAACATTAACTGGATCTCTTGATACTCTGGAGCTCTTGATAATCTGGTGCATTGCACATACTGTACATGCATACATACATCCCTTTTTTTCCCAGGGCCCCTTCCCCCAGCAAAAAAACCAACTGGCCCCCTGCACCCAACACCTTTACCTTTGGCACAGGTTTTACGCCAGATGCCCATCCTGACACAACTCTCCCATTTTTTCCCCAGGCTTGGGACCAGCACTGCATCCAGTGGCTGGGGTTTGGGCATTGGCTGGGAATTGAACCCAAGCCTTCTGCATGGTAGGCGAGAACCCTACCACTGAGCCACCAATGCCCAGTGTATAATTATACTGTATTTAATTATATATGCATTCTAAAGTAAATGAATTAATTTAAAGTGATTGAGTAGAGGGGGGCACAGTGGCTTGGTACGTTTGCCTAACACCTCCAGGGTTGGGGGTTTGATTCCCGCCTCCGCCATGTGTGTGTGGAATTTGCATGTTCTCCCAGTGCCTCGGAGGTTTCCTCCGGGTACTCCGGTTTCCTCCCCCAGTCCAAAACATGCATTGTAGGTTGATTGGCATCTCTAAATTGTCCATAGTGTGTGTGCCCTGCGATGGGTTGGCACTCTGTACAGGGTGTATCCTGCCTTGATGCCCAATGACGCCGAGAATAGATCGGATAAGCGGCAGACAATGAATGAATGAATGAATGATTGAGTAGAGAGCATCAGTTGTTGTCAGTTTTGGACAACCATCGAAGATGACTGCTAGGTTACATGGCTAATTTAATTAAATGTTTCCTGAAATACTACATCAGGACGTCATTCTAAACGATCGAAGGAAAGCAATCCAAATAAATGATTACTTAATTAGGATAATGAACAGTGACAGCTTCTGAGATTATTGTGACTATGCTTAGAACCCTCAAAGAAATTTATATTGACTGAGAGTAATCATTTTCTCATTAGGTACTGATTTGTTTTTATTGACTTAGCCTTTCAGACCAAGTGCAAAGCAACAGGGACGTGTTCGGGGTACAGTTCTAGCTGACATATAAGAGAACAAAAGAAAATTAAATGAATTTTCCGCTGAAGATTAAATGAGCTTGATTGATCTCAATAAATAAACCTATTGAAAAGAGCATTTCACACCTTCTTTTCGGTCATTCTTTAAATGTCACCAGGTAGCTGGGTAAAGAAAAGAATTCTTGCCTTAATGGCTGTCATAATGTATTGTTCTTGGAACAAGGACAGTCTAATAGCTGTATTGAACATAAAAATAGCTGATATTCATAAAAAAAAAAGGTTGCGTATGTTGCTTCAGGCAAAAATTAGGTTGAAAAACATTTCAGACAGAAATATAAGGTAGAAATATTCTTGGAAAAACCATTGAGATATTCAGAGAAAAGGAATATGTTTAAACAAGAAGTACAGTTTAGGCAGAATAATAGGTACAGTGCAAACTTTTACAGTAACACCTAGTCTTGAAAAAAGAAATGAAAGTTCTCGTGTAATAATAATAATAGTAATAAAAAGAATAATGTTTTTTTAACATTATGTATCTGTCTAGTGTCTCGTTTGATGTGAGCGTCTATTTTTCCCTCAACAGTCAGAACAATCGCACTAGTCTGAATTCAATCTCTGCTTGAGAACATTGACTTTGGTCTCCCAGTGTGCTTTAAGGGACAACCTGATCTGTGTGAAATTCTAATATCTTGGTACCTTTTGAATAGAGACAAGAGAAAAATGGGTTTCAAAAATGTGAAAGACAGAGGGAGAAGAGAAGAAAGTGTTTTTGTTCAAAATAGCTCAGAGTCGGCTTCGAGCTCCCGCTATGTTTAGTGAGCTGAATGGAACTCAGCTTACACACAACAACAGTAACAACATACACACACCTTGTCAGCCAAGGGCTCTTCAATTTCATATGAGTCTTGTCACTGAAACCTTGGGTGTACTTGCATGAGTGTGTTTGTTTTGTGTACGGGTTAGTGGCATCTAATGCTAGATACATACAAGAGCAACACACTATACCATCTCGCAACTGTTCCACTGGCAGACTTTTGTGGTCTGTTGTGAAGATGTGTCTTTACTGTCAAAATGCACACACAACCATTACTAGGACACTATCTGTATATCTGTAACCAGATGAGAGCTACAAAAGCTTTCTTTTCTAGACTAGGTGCTACTATAAAACCATGCACTGTACTTATTATTTTCCCAATGTAAATGAAGTAGGAACTGATCGTTGCTAAAGACAAGCCAAATGGTTTAATGATAAAATGCTGCAATATAATTGCATTCCTTGGCCATCTTCCCATTGCTTTCTGAACCTCTTCTCATTTAGAATGCAAAGTGAAGCTAAATTATA
Organism: Hemibagrus guttatus; assembly: GCA_033459395.1. Classification (NCBI taxonomy): domain Eukaryota; kingdom Metazoa; phylum Chordata; class Actinopteri; order Siluriformes; family Bagridae; genus Hemibagrus; species Hemibagrus guttatus. Next base: position 13,242,604 of record JAUCMX010000020.1, read on the forward strand.
ATGGATAAGTTGTTTACTATATATATTTTAATAAGAAAGCCTGACTGGAGGGCCTGAATACTCACATCTGTCCTATAACAGGTTGGATAATTATGATATATTAAAAGATACTTTTTACCAGAGGCCAAAAATGTAATTTGTCTCCTGTTTTTGAGGGTGTGCATTTTCAGCATTGAATTTCTTTGTCATGTCACATTTCAGAGTGTTTAATGCCTTAGATGGAAGTAGATACTCAGGACTTTAAGAATTTATAGTTTGTCATAAGTTTTTCTGTTTTAACATAGCCTATTAGGGGCAATATATTCATAGAAAAATTCCCAGAAAATAAATGGTGATATCAAACTTATTTCTGTGCTTTGTGATGCCCTAAAATGTGAAGGCATTAACATCAAGCACTGAACTGTGTAAAGTTATCTGAACAAGGTGAAATCTGAGGAAAAATGTCTCACACTGAAAGCCAACAGTGTGCAATGTCATTGTGCTGGTAAAAAGAGAAAAAGTATCTGGGGTTTTTTTTTTAATGAATTTAGCATTGTCGTAGGTAATATGGTACAGTGTTCTGCAGTGCTCTTACCTTTTTCACATTTAAAAAATACCAGACCTTTACCAAGACTATTTATAGTTTTCCTCATAGAGGCTAGCTAAATGTCCCCACAATATCTAAACTGTCAGATATTCCTGTCAAGCATTTATTTGTTCATTTATTTAGTCAAGAGAGCAAGCATTACTTGACTTGCATCTTTTGTCCTTGGGCAATAAAGTTGATCATTAGCAGATAATACAGGTGAGGTCTGGCTCCATTAATAACATTAGTGAGTTTGTTAATTGCCTTTCAAAGTGACTTCAGCTCTGCCATGTGCAGCTTCTTAGCATGCAGGACATTAAAATAAACTGTTTTTAAAAGTAGATAAAAAAATTTCAACCATGAGCAGAGAACCATAAAATCTGCAACCATTTCCATATTTTCAAAGGAGATTAAATAATTGATATCATGGGGTTGTGATTTTCCCATTGTCCCTAAAGAGTAAAAAAAATGATTAAAAAGAGAGTGAGAAAATGTTAGAGTGGAAAATATACAGAGAAAGAATGGCAAAGGTATTTTAACAAAACAAAAATTAATATTCCAGAGAAGCCACATTCACTTGTAATTGTGCAAATGTGAATCAATAGTGGATTAAATCCCATTAAGGAAAGTTGGACAAGCATTCCTTGCACATGGGGGTTGCCTACATGAGTTATTTAAGCATTACTACAAAGACAAGAAGACTGACAAATTATGTACCCATCTAATTGATTTCCATATCACAAGTTTTTCCAAATGCTTTTGTTTAAAAGGGGATCCGTGTGGGCCGAGAGCAGAAAACTTCAAGAAGAGCATCAGGATGAATCAGACAGATCTGGAGGGTGGGAAGAGCCAAAGCAGTAGAAGTGTGTCAGGATCTGCGAGTATGTATACAACTCAGAAAGAAAGAAAGAAAGAAAGAAAGAAAGAAAGAAAGAAAGAAAGAAAGAAAGAAGGAAAGGATGTATATATGATTATCCGTGCATTTATCATACAGTGGCTTAAAATAGTGCACAGTAAGACCTCAGTGGAAGTAAGGTAGAAGTGGAAGACTCTCAAAGGCAGTTCTCAAAGCCTTTCCTGAGGCAGAAATGCACTGTAAGAGGAGATCTGGGGGTTTGTCTTTTTCTTCTATTCCACCAGGAACACACCTCAGAGGAGAACAGCCCCAAATATCAGAAATTATGCAATAGAGTTTTCAACATTTGGTTGCCTACACAAATGGAGTGCAATAGCTGACCCTCACCTTGAATGAACCACGTTAGTTGTGTTTCTTCCAGGTACGTATGAGTTGTTTTGGCTGTATACAAAGGCTCTTTGCGATGCTGCAAAAACATCTTGTATTCACTCTCAATGTTGGGTTGGGCTATAGGGCATGAAAGGAAAAATGTCACATTTCACATTTAAACAGGTTTATTAGCAAACTCAGTATAGAGATTATAACTGTGTTGGGACATAACTTTTTTTTCGGTGAAGATTCTGCTGTGGCTTAACGAGTAGATTTGGTTTCTGAATGTGACAGCAGTTCAACTATGCAGTATGCAATTAGGATGCAAGCCAAAGCAATTCCCACATCCTTGTATATCCTTGCTGTTCTCACTTCAGACCAAAGAATGCTTCAATGCACACACACATATCAATTAACTCTCTCTCTCTCTCTCTCTCTCTCTCTCTCTCTCTCTCTCTCTCTCTCTCTCTCTCTCTCTCTCACACACACACACACAGACACACACTTCTCTCATTTTGTTTGTTTGCATGTCTGTCCTGTAGTTATTTAATTAAAAAAAAAATTAATAGAAACATTTCTAATATAATTACAATTCAAATATGACAAACACGGCCAAATCCAGCACTTTTCTTAGGAGAAAAACACAGTAAAAGGGAAATGCCATTAGAGCCATTAATTTCTTTCCATTTCTCAGTTCTTTTTTGCAGACGTGCCACACACCCAACTCCAACTTGCAGTTCTGCCTCATTAAACCTAAGAAGCAATTTATAGCTGAAAGTGTCTAATCACGGGAATGGGCCTTTCACTGCAGTATAAATCATGTATCAGGACGTGCCTCCATTTTCCAGCAGTCCACTTTTCTCTTCATATTTTGCACATCCTTTTACCCTTTCTTTTCCACCTCACCTTCATCCTCCACCTACATCTCACCTTCATGTTTGTTATTCCTCATCATGTAATTTCCGTAAGCCTAAAATATCACCTTCTTTCTCACATCATCTCTTGAAAAGTGTCTGTTTTCCGATGCTTTGTTTGCCGTCATGTTTTCTCCGACACGGTATAAACTTTTTACTCTGTGAAATTTAATCTCATTTTTATCTGTCTTTTTTTGTTTTTTTTTCTGACATTCAGTGAAGGGGTCAAAATGATAGAGATGAAATAATGAGTAAAAGAAGAGAAGATTTTAGGAGACAGATGTAGAGTGAGCAAATCTGCTCAAGCAAAAAAAATTTGTAGGATGGGAGAGTAATAGGTAGTCAGTTGGCAAGTTTAACCTTGTGGAGACAATTATTTCAAGCAGTTTTCTAGGCATCACACAAACCTTTGTACATGAATTTGACACATTTCAAGTTTTTTATACCAAAAATAAATCTACCCAGTCATTTCATTTCTACTCATTAATTGCAGAACCTAGGATTGAATTTTGCTCATTAATTTGCTGTTTTCATCTCAAACCTGGTGGTTTCTGTAGATTAAGCATTTGCATTAATTTAACTAATAATCTGAAAGAACAACATTTGTGTCCATTCCAGTTTCAGTAAGGGTTAATCAGAACATAATAAGACTAAGTCAAAATATTAGACACAGTCTTAATTTATTACTGATATTTGAACTAAATTTAGAAAATACAGTCACACTACTCTGGTCTGACGCTCAGATCATTACCTGATCTCACTGAACTGAGTCAAATGTACATTCATTTTAGCTACTGCGCATGGTTTTATCAATAATCCCCCAGAGTTATCGACCTTGATTAGATCACCCTCTGACCTGACAGAACCTAATCAGGCAACTAAATACTCCTCAATATACTGAGTCAATATTCCTCTCTTTCTGTAGACTCTAGATAATGTAGCTTCACTTAAAAGAAAAACAATTAGAGACAAAAAATAGCACCCTATTATAATGATTAGATGTGTACCTTAAAACAAAGTACTTGGAACAATTAGAGCATAAATTGTATGAAATTAATCTGGTTGTAATTCATAGAATCAGTTGCATGGAAGCAGAGTCTCCTGAGCTATAGAAAAGCTCTTATCACTGCTAAATCAACATACCTCTCTATCCTAATAGAAGATTAATCCTAGATTCTTATTTAAAACTGCAGCAAAATTAATTGGGAATCAGAATACAACAGAAGTGTACATCGGTATGCTTTAGCAATGACTTTATGAATTGTTTCGATGACAATTATAAATGATAAATATTAAGTAAAACATTGTGACTATTCTTTCAAACCCAGAAAATTTCATAACTGACAATGTAGATTACAGTATAATCACATCAGAACAGCAGCTAGAATGCTTTACTCCCATTCAGGTTACCAAAATAATTTTACAAATTTTTCTGCATTAGAATCGACTAGTGTGTTCCATCCCTTCCATCTTTCCTCAAACAGATACTCCCAGAAACAATTCAACCTCTTAAGAAAATCAATAGGACTATTAACAAAAATCTTTAAACTAACAGTTATCAAATACCTGATTAAAAAACCCAACCTTGACCCCTATTCATTCATTGTCTACCGCTTATCCGATCTATACTTGGGTCACGGGGAGCCTGTGCCTATCTCAGGCGTCATTGGGCATCAAGGCAGGATACACCCTGGACGGATCCCCCCGCCACACACACACTCTCATTCACTCACACAAAAAATACGACAATTTAGAGATACAAATCAACCTACAATGCATGTCTTTGGACCGGGGGAGGAAACCCCCGAGGTACGGGAGAACATGCAAACTCCACACACACGGCAGAGGCGGGGGGGAAATCGAACCCCCAACCCTGGAGGTGTGAGGCAAACATGCTAACCACTAATCCACCACGCTCCCCCTACCTTGACCCCCCTACCTTGACCCCCCCTACCTTGACCCCCCCTTTACCTTTGACCCCCCTACCTTGACCCCTATTCAAGCTGCCCAATTTTAGTCCTTTTCAAACCTATCCAAGATACTAGAAAAATTTGTAGCACAGAAGTTATGATCATACTGCAAACAACATTCATGAAATTTGGGCCTCATAACAGTATTGACAAAGCACTGGTTAAAGTTGTAAATTACCTAGTATTGGCCTCCACTCAGTGCTGTATCTCTTTGCATGTGTTGCTTGACCTTATTGCAGTTTTTTACACTAGAGATCATACTATTCTTCTAAATAGACTAGAAAATCTGGTTGGAATTAATAGAACACCTCTGTCCTGGATCAGATCAGGAGCAAATGATTAAGAATGTGTAAAGGACATTAGACACGGTGCTGAGTAACTTTCTCCTAGTTAATTCTGACAAGACGGAAGTACTTCTACTAGGACCGCAGATAACTAGAGTCAAGCTTTCTGATTACTTGTTAACTCTGGAAGGCCTTTCAGATGTATCAAGTGCAACAGTAAAAGACCTTGGTGTGATTATTGATTACAATCTCTTATTTAAAGCTCATCTAGATCATATTACTAGTAAGCCTTCTTTCATCTCAGAAATATTGCTAAGATAAGAAATATAATGTTGATGCATGATGCAGAAAAAGTAGTTCATGGGTTTGTTACCTCTAGATTGGACTTCTATAATTCCTTGCAGTCTGGATGTTCTAGTAGGTGCATAAACAAGCTCCAGTTAGTCCAGAATGCAACTTTTCTAGAACCAGTAACAAGGCCATATCATCCCTTTCTTATCCATACTGTTTTGACTCCCAGTAAAATTTCACACTGATTATAAAATACTGCTATCGAATCACTGAATGGTCCTGTGTCACAGTGCCTGAGCAAACTTTTGGTCTTGTAAGATCTACCACACCTGCTTCAGGCTCATTGTTGGTATCTTGAATAATAGGGAGAACAACAGAGAACAGAGCTTACAAAACTCCCCCTCTTAGTTATGCAGTACGTCAAGTTATTACAGAACAAGAGCCCCCCCCCCCTCTCTTTCTCTCTCTCTCTTTCTTCTCTCTGCAAATCATCACATTACTCCTGAGTTACCAGTGATCCTGACTCCTTCTGACCTCCGAACCTGCTGATCTATCGTTACACCCAACATTTCATTAGATGTCTAATTAGCAATATCTAAGGGAGACATATCATAAGGGAGAGTACTTCCTAGATAGAAAAACTACCTCTGTCTAAATTCATACTGCATAATGCAAATATGGCTTTTCTACACACAAGTGCCCTTAATTATGCAAACTAGGTTCAAAGTTCTTACCAACATCACTAAATATATTTTAACACACTGTAACGCCTGATAAGCAACAGTAAAGTTAAAAATAATCAGTGTCATGTCCTGCTTAATGCCTCTTATTTCTCTATCTTTAATTGCACATTTCCTTTTCATTTCAAGTCTGAAAAACAACTCAATATTAGTAGGCATTGTATGAGTGGGAAGCTAACATCTGTTATTTACTGGCACTCTATTTCACTAAGTCTGTTTGATATGCTGTCATGCAGAGTAAGCATGCTGCACTAATTTCTTGAGCAGAGTGCCAGCATTTGAGAATGTGCATATATACTGCTGAGGGCTTTGGACCACTGAATACACTGAAACAATTACTGAAAATCCAAATAGGAGCTTATCGGGTATTGGAGGCAAAGGCAGATGCAAGTGCAGAATATATATTAAGTGAGGGACAACAAAACAAGTAAAACTGTTAAAAATCATAAATTGGAACAGTAGATACAAGGCAAAATAAAGGACTTACAAGCAAGACTGTAAAAAACTAGAATTAAGACATATGACATGCTGGGGCTGATGGGTGGTTTAATTCTGTTTGAAACAAGAGGGAGGAATGATGTCCTCCTTGTCTCAAGAGGGGGGAGCCACTTACACCAAGAAGTAGGAGGAAGGAGCATTATTCTCAGTGGAGCAAGGACAGTAGAGCAACATCCTCTGCTGAGCAAGTGGATGGAGCAACGTCCTCAGCAGAGCAAGAGGCAGAGTGATGTCCAAAGTTGGGTAAGGATGGTGGATGATAGTTCAAGCTAGGTCTGGAACCCTCTCCTCAAAAGCTTTACTTAAGGGTCACATAGCATTGACCAACTTGCAGGTGGCCAATCTCCACTCCAATGTTGCTTCCAAATCAGGCAGTTTTCCCCAAGAGGACTTCTTCAACCACTGCTCATATCATCTCCTCATCTCCTGCTATGCACCACGTTAGGTACACTGACAATAAGAAGTATGAATTCTGGAATAGCCTCAACCCATACGTACGGTCAATTAACACAAATGATCCCACCTTCCTTGGAGGCAACTTTTAAATGGCCATGTCAGGAAAAGAGTACTTAAAAGCACAACTAAATGCATTTAAATAGATTTAACAGATTTAATTATAATATAAATACACTTACATACATCTCTTCTTGTGTCTAGACCTAGAAAAAAAAAATCCTCTAATTAAAGTATCCCTAATGATATGCAAATGATGTTTGCTGGGTACTTATTGAAGGAACTTCAATCAAATTGCCATATAACCAGAGGTTACAGCTCAGATTAAAAAGAGTAAATTCATTTACTCATCTGTTAAAATGAATAACTTTCATGGGTTTGAGAGCTCTGTAGGACATATAAGTTGACTAGAGAAACATCAGCGGTCATTGACATTCTAGTCACACCCTGTTGCTTTTTGATATGTTACTGTTGCATAGGCTGCTGGGATTGAAGATTGAAAAATCTGCACTTGGCTTCTTCTCTTATAGAGGACATGCTGTCGATATTTGTCCATCTACACTTATAGAGAGAACATTTTGGCAGTGTCACAGTGTAAACATTTCTTCTGTCAAAACCCTATCCTGTATTTCTACGATTAGTTAACGTTGGGCAAGTATTGCATGAGTTTGATGAGTTTTTCTGTCTAGTCACTGTGGATTTATGATAAGGTTTATATTCTATGTGGCTTGTTTGCTGTTTGATCTTGTTTATTTTAGTTTATACTGATGCATGGGTAAGTTCATTTTCTCTTGGTGACCTTTTTTTCAAGCAGTATTTTAGAGTTTTTGTGGTTGAGTATCTTGTTTCTGTAGACACAAATAAATATATATAAAAAAAATTGTTTTGCAAGACTTCTAATGTGTGTGATGAAATGGAGGGCAAGCGAGGCATATCAAGGCACATTAGGCAGGGTTAGAAAGAATTGTCCAAAAATCTTATAAATTACTGTTTCTCAATATAGTTTTATTTTACTGCCTCATGTATTTTCCATCTTAAACCTCTCGGTAATCAAATGCTCTCAAGGCTGTGGAGAAGAGGTCAAATAAAACTGCTGCAGCCTGGTAACAAATTATATCAAAAAAAAAAAAAAAAAGAAGTACACCAAAATAAGGAAACAAATCAAGGCTCTTAAAAAGGTGTTTCATGGGTGCATATAATGGGATGCTCTGGTTGTGACAGATCTCTGGCCATTTTAAGTCACTGTGCAGAGTCGGACTCCATAATAGTATTGATTAATGTGAGATATAGAGTCTCTGCTCAGATCTGAAAAGCCCATTTCTCTCTATATATCTTCTGTTTGGGTCAAATTAATCTAATACGTGGTCCAAGGCTGATAAAAATAGGGGTCCTATCTCCACTACACTACTATATGAAAGTGTCTACGTAGAGTATTTAAGCTTCAGATTCAGGATGGGAATCTTACTCATCAACGAACACAGACGTTTTCTGCGCCATATAGTAAAGGAGCATTTCATTAGTACACTATATGACCAAAATTACTTAGATGCCTAAAAATCACACCCACATGTGGGCCATATATTTTTCTATGATGCAGCATTATGACATCCCTTCACTAGAGCTACATGACCTAGCCTGAACCTGTTCCAAGTTCATATTGGTTTGCCAAGGTGTGGTGTGGAAGAATTCGAGTTGCCTGAATGGCACCCTCAGCACAATCCCCTTGTCGGATGAAATGGAATGTCGACTGCACCACACGCCATCTAGTCTGACATTATTGCATAAGATCACCAATGCTCTTGTGGTTTTTTAAAGGACGCAATTTGGCACAGGAGCATTCCGAAATCTAGTGAACAGAATTCCCAAAAGAGTGAAGGCTGTTATAGCAGCAAAGGGGATTTCAACTCCATATTAATGGCTCATGATTTTGGAATGGGATGTTCACCAATGATAAAAATATGTATTATGGTCAGGTGTCAATTAATATATATATACATACATATATATATTGACACATTTTCTCCACTTTTCTTCACAGTGCTTATAAGGCTAATGTCATGGCTTACCTTGACATGCAGTGGTCTCACTGAGAGTGATTTTTGTAGGTATACAGAGTGGTAAAATATGGTTACATTTAATTACTCATCTTACTTTGGAAGACAAATAGGCTATGATCCATCTGCACCTTACCCTGAACTGCTGATCCAAGTAAATTTGTGTTTTCCTGAACACTTGGAAACTGTTGATCTCCTGGGATTTTCAGTCTCTTGAGTTGACATAAAATGGTGCAAATAAACCCAAAAATATTCAGGTCCATAATTCACATTGAGCTCCAGTGAGTGGCAGTTGTATGGGTGGAAGTGCTATGTTCATGAGAGAGGTTAGAGAATGACCTGACTGCTTTGAGCACACAGGAAGGCTATGGTCACTCAAATAACCACTCTTTGAAACCATGATGAGCAGAAAAGCATATCAGAACAAGGTTACCACAGATTTAACACAGCTCTGTCGTTCGCCTCTCTTTCTGTATTGTAGGATCCATTTCCCTAAAAGACATCTTCTTTTTGTGCCTATATTTTGGTACTCACTACATTTGTTCTTGTTGGTTTCTTATATTTCTTATCATTTGGTTTCTTATACTAAATGACAACTTCATAATACAAGAGCTATTACAAATCCTAGAGCAATTCCTCTCCCTGTAGAGTTCTGATGTTCCCTGTAATCCCAGTATTCCAGTATATTTGGTATATTAAGGCTGTCTAACAAACGTCATTTACCACAGAAAAGCAAGCTGCAAGTGGGTTTTCTGATATAAAAGCAAGAGCTGTATCTAGCTTTACCTTTTCCTCCAGGTAAATTCAAGAAGCACAAACCACTGGAAAACAAAACATTCCTGATCTGAGGTCAAGTGTGACAAGATGCCTCATGAGTCTCCACTAAAGAGGGCCACATAAGCATCTGTTTTGTCTTGCAGAAACTGCCATGCTAGTAATTATCCTCACTTCTAATTCCCTCATTTACAATTATGCTTTTCATCTGAAGCCCTTGCTGAACTTCTGCTTCATGCATCTGTGCTTGATACACGATTTGCATTGAATCTTGAATTCAAAGTGTCATCTGCCAGGCATCTGGGAGAAGGCAATAGGTCTCCAGCCCACCAGGTGTTTCCTGAGAGCATCTAATTTATGGCAATGAGCTCTTCCTCTTTACGTGTGTTTGAATCTTTTATTTTTATTTTTTTTAAATTGACTAGTTTAACTTCAGGAAGACTCCTTATTCGATGCCTCAGTTGTTTCCAAGATATCTGTTGTCTCTTCTCCTGTGCTTTTGTCTTTCTCTAATGTGCATTTGAAATCTATGCAGAGATTTGTAAGACATGAAGGGTTTTTAACGGGTGAACTGTGCACGGTATTTTCCCAGAGGTGTAGTTCTATCCTTGCTAAGAGCCTTTGTGATCCCAGTATTTCAGTATATTTGGTCATTTAGGTTTAGCCGACCCAAAAAGGCATTTTACTGGACTGAAACAAGTACTTGAAAAATGCTGTAGTAGAACTATTCATTGTCTACCGCTTATCCGATCTACTCTCGGGTCACGGGGAGCCTGTGCCTATCTCAGGTGTCATTGGGCATCAAGGCAGGATACACCCTGGACATAGTGCCAACCCATCACAGGGCGCACACACACACTCTCACACAATCACACACTACGGACAATTTAGAGATGCCAATCAACCTACAATGCATGTCTTTGGACCAGGGGAAGAAACCCCCGAGGCACGGCGAGAACATGCAAACTCCACACACGCGGCGGAGGTGGGAATCGAACCCCCAACCCTGGAGGTGTGAGGCAAAAGTGCTAACCGCCAAGCCACCGTGCCCCCCCTGTAGTAGAACCAATACCAAAAAAAAGCTCTTCACAGTATTGCCATTTTGTGTCATTCAAGCTAAAAAAAAGGCTTTTTTTATAGTTGTGCCATCAATTTGTTTTCTTTCTCCAGACTAAGTTCACAGTGATGTTTTGAACCAAAGATTTTTAACTTTGGTCCTGAGTAGGGGGCCTGTACTTTTTTCCTGGCTTTGATTGACACACTATCATCCATTTCACTGCAGATTCTTGTGCACCTATATAAAGTCAACACCACTGCATGAATTTCAATTCCATATGCTTTAAATTGAAATAATTGAACAGCTGGCTCATGAATAATTTGTGAGTCACTAATTAGATACATCCTTGCTGTTTTGTCCTGGAAACAGGGAAAAGATCGGAAAAACTTTGAAAATCCATCTTTCATGTTGTGAGCAGAGAGCAGATCTTGGTCTTTGATCAAAAGTCAAAAACATACTTTAACATCACTAACACGAGGGCCTGGAAACAAACATCAGTGAGTTTATAATAAATAGCATCTAAGAGGTTAAGATGCCATCCTTGCAATCATTTAAAGGCAATCAAGATATGTTTTTCACTTTGTAAATCACTGATGATTTCTCCTTGATGGTGTGAATATGGGCTCACATTATGTGTAAATGTGCATGCACACAGTACAGTGACTGCTTATAACAGTCACTAAATAAGGTTAATGAGCCGGCTTTAATCTCTCAGCGAACTTCAATCTTTTAATCAATTTAATCAGTCTGGTTATGTGCTTAAATGACTAACAACATACTAAACATTTATACTATACATTTATACATACTAAACAAAATACTAAATCTGTGTTAGCTCACTTGGAGAGACATAAGTGAATATTTGATCATATTATTATTCATTTTTTATTTTTATATTTATTCTATTTCGCAACTGACTTAATTATCTTATAGGTCTTTGCATATTTATTTTATTTGTCTCTGTTGATTTGATGGAAAGTATGACTGCAGTAAAAAAAACACCAGTGATAATATATTTCATTTATTCATCTTCATCTTCACCTTGACCTTGACACAATAGGTCTGTGCTACACCACGAAAATGTAAGCAGATTGTCCGCAATTCTCTGCATCATTCTCCTCATCTCCTTCCATTACAATGCATTTGTTGCAACTGCGCAAACCCTCTTTCCAATCATACTTGGCTCAAATCTCATCCAAGAACAATGCTGTTCATTGCCTTTTTTGCTACACATATCATCTTCAAAGGCTCATACAGTTTTACAGTGTTTTCAACAGAGAGAGAGAGAGAGAGAGAGAGAGAGAGAGAGAGAGAGAGAGAGAGAGAGAGAGAGACAGAGAGACAGAGAGAGACAGAGACACAGAGCGAGGTAAAGAGAGGGAGAGAGAGAGAGAGCGAGAGAGAGAGAGCAAGAGCGAAAGACACAGACAGAGACAGAGACAAAGAGAGAGGAAAAGAGAAGGAGAGAGACAGAGAGAGCGAGAGAGCGAGAGAGAGAGAGAGAGAGAGACAGAGAGAGACAGAGACACAGAGACACAGAGAGAGGAAAAGAGAGGGAGAGAGACAGAGAGAGACAGAGAGAGCAAGAGAGAGAGACAGAGACAAAGACACAGAGAGAGGAAAAGAGAGACAGAGAGAGAGAAAGAGAGAGAGAAAGAGGGACACAGAGAGAGGAAGAGAAAGGGAGAGAGACAGACAGACACAGCGAGAGAGAGAGAGAGAGACAGAGAGAGAGAGAGAGAGAGAGAGAGAGAGAGAGAGAGAGAGAGAGAGAGAGAGAAATTTTCATATACAGACTTTTAAAAGCAGGTTGTTCTCTGAAATGAGATAAAAATCATGCAAAGCTTTTATTTTCCACCACTTCCTAATCCTAAAACTATATGTAATTAGCTCTAATGCTCTATTATTTCAGACAGTTGTCAGTTTGACTGTTATGAGCACAATATTGCGGTAAGGTGCTTTTTTTGTAAGGCTCTGATGTAGGCAGTTCACTAGCAGTTGAGTTGTTCAGCAATGTTGACAGGTTGAATAATTTACAATAATTTTCTGAGGGACACATTTACCATGTGTCATTCAGAGGTGCCTTTCATCCACTATCTGCAAATTCTATTATCCTCCATAGGTATATATACACTACTACTCAAAGGTCTGGGATCACTTGCATATTTCAGCTTGATTTCAGCTACAGAGGAAGACTCCATCAGCCAATCCATCTTGTGGGAGATATTCCAGGAAGCATGGGGTGAAATCTCATCAGATTATCTTGAAAAATTGACAGCTAGAATGCCCAGGCTGTAATTGCTGCAAAAGGTGTTTTTTGAGTGATCCCAAACTTTTGAGTGGTAGTAGTATATATATATATATATATATATATATATATATATATATATATATATATATAAAATGTATTTAGATTATTACCATCTTCCATCAATAAATAAAATAATAAAGCTATTTAAAACAATGCATTTGTTTATTAGTAAATAAATCAATATTAAATTAAATTAAAATTATACAATCCTATACATTGTAAATGTGTTCCTTTATCCTTATATTAATTTACTGGGTGTAATGTAGATTTATTCATATTCATATTAATATTCAAACTCATGTTTATTATGTTAACTGTTTATCATATAATAGTCATTATCTCAAGGACAGGATTAAATACCAGCTTAATTATACAATTAAATCTATGGAGACATTAAATGCTTATTAGATTATTTTATGCAAAATGCATAAGAAGAGACAAAAACCCCTATAAAGCAGTCAAGAATAAAGAATGTTGCTCATTGGCTCAGTTGTGGCTCTCTGGCCATCCTGGGATTCTAACTCTCAGTCTTACCAGCACTGGTTTTGTGTTTTTAAAGGTTATTATATGAATTGAATGTAAAATTAAGAAAGCAAAAAGAATAAATCAAAAAAAAAGAAAAATACAAAGAAAACAAAGTAAATGAATGTTTACATAAAACTATGATGCACGACAAACTAAAGGGTGAGAGGACTGGGAGTAAAGAATAGCATTGCAATAATTGAGCCTGGAAGTAACAAAAGCATGGGCAAGCATCTCCGCTGTAGTGAGAGAAAGGGACAGAAAACCTGCAATGTTCTTAAGGTGAAAGTCTCAATAATGTAAAAGGTGTGAACTATATAGTGATATAGTCTAACATGACACCAAGACTGAGCCAAGGTACAATAGATGTTATATAACCAGGAATAGTGATGCTTTATTTTTGGTAATGTGGCTGAAGTCATGCAATCATTATAGCCTCAGATTTGTTATTGTTTATTCTCAGAAAAAAAAAAATTAGCATTCATCAAGCGATTTACGTCAGTCAGACTGCCAAACCAGTGCTGGAGAAAGCTGTCAGTAAGTGGGGTGAGTGTAGTAAAGCTGCACCTCAACAGAATAACAATGAAATTATATGATATACTGTACATACGAGGGAGTAAGCCCTACCATTTTTCCAGTCGGTGTATAAGTATGTTATGAAATACTGGGTCAAGCAGCATCAGGTCCAAAACTACTTGTATGTTCAAAAAATCATTCCTTCAAATGAAAAAAAAGGTCATTTGTAACCCTGGGCAGTTTAGGTACAATGATTTGACCTAAACCCAGACTCAAACACGACAAGCAGTTTGTTGAAGGCCATGGCTTTTTAAGAACTGAAGAGATTGCAGCTAGTTTGAAGTTGACCTGAACAGAGCCAGAAATAACATTGAGAGCCTTATTTTTCAGTGAGCATAATGAAGAATGATATGCCTTTACCAGAGGAGTAAGCATGGGATCCAGGTAGAAAGTAATAGCTCTAGATGCCTTGATCAGCTTTGTGACAGGAATCTCTACAGGTGTAAAAGTATGGAGAGATCCATTAACAGAAGGGGAAATGAGTCAGGCTGATTTACAGGGGTAGAATATTGCTAAATCGATTTTTGCTGAATTAATTGAATCAATATTTTCTATTTTGTAATTAAAAATATATTTTAAAGAAATTCAGCAAAGGTCTGGAGAAGGAATCGGAAAAAAAACTGCTACCAGGTCAGGTATCAGTTTATTCATAGTAGAGTTCTAGGCTTGCTGTGGCCATTGCTAATGACAGCGGAGTAGTAATTTATCTTTGCTTTCTTAAGTGCCTCCTTATACTGTGAAACATGCTCTTTATAGACAAGTGCATGCACTGTCAGGCCTGTCTTCCTGCTGAGGCATTCTAATTGGCACCCAGCCGCTTTCATACGATATAGTATGGAGTACTAGTGAACCAAGGGGCAGAATGCATGAAGGTCATAGCACATGTTTCTGAGGGGAGCAAGTTGATTAAGAATAGTAGAGAGGATATTATTGTAGTGCCTGACTAGGACCTTTGGGGATGGAGACTCAAGCATTCTCATTAAGACTGAAGGACTATGTTTTTTTCTCAGAATGATGTTACAGTGTGTTAGGTTTTTGATTAACGTAGAGGGAAAAAGTGCTGTCATCGAGGTTAAGAGGTGTAGTACCTAATGAGTACACAATATCTAAAGTGTGCCCTCTGGGTAGGGAAATTGATAATAAATTCAAAGGTCTGGAGGACATTTGGACACAATTAGCAGTATCAACATGAATATTAAAATCTCCTAAGAGGAGAATTGTAGAATACATAAAAGAAGCAGCTTAGACAATTCATTAAGAAAATGACGGTCTTTCTGGTTGTGTATAAACTAAAAAAAAAGAAAAAAGAAAAAAAGAGGGGCTTAGGCAACAAAACAGAACAGCAAGCTCTCCAGTGCACTGAGTTTTATTATGTGGTTTATCCACATACTAGAGTAGTATTGCTGAAAAAAAAAAAGTCATTAGTCATTGTTGCCAAATTTTGCTTTGACACATAGTCAAAGTCTATGATGTGCTCTATATTTACAATGACCCTAAATGATGCTGTATTGGTAAGTGAGCGGGTTTTTATAATGCAAACTTGGAAATCAAAGATGTAGTTGGATACGGCTTCTGTTTACTGATATGATCAGTGAGAGTTTGGCAGCACCGTAGCATGCGCTCATACATCAAAATCCAAAAGCTATAATTCAGAACTTGACTCTCTACTTAGTCAATTCCAAGCAAGGGACAGATGGTAAGAACCAAATATACAGTACTAAGTATCCTGAAGTAGTTTGAGTAGCCCGTTTAGCAACTCAGCCTAATGAATAGCCTATTAGCAAGCTCAGACAACATTACCACCAGTGTTCAATACGGGAAACCAGTTAAGACCACCCACCCGTGAGAGAACCCCATACGAGAACAACACAGCCAAGAAGTGATGACTTACCGGAATGTAGTCAGCCGACAAGAAGCAGAATGACTTTTCAGGGGCTTGTGTTAGGCCTGTAAATGCCAGCCACTCTGTAATGTATGTAGAGATAAGGTTTTATCAGGCTCACTTGAGATTTAGGGAAAGTGTAAAGCAGGTTGTGTTACAATTGAGGTTGAAAGGTTAAGGATAAACTTCAGATAATGGATGAAACCATTGTAAAATGAAGAGGAATTTGAAATATGTCAGCATAAAACCTGGTTGATTAGTGACAGCACCTAGTACAATGAAAAAAGGAGTAATAATACAAACAGTAATAATATAACCAAACTCAATATAAATGAGGGAAAGTGTGTATCTGTATCTTCATCTCAAAAAAATAAAGCATGCAGAGAGAAAAACCTTTCATGAATGGCCCTCAGTGATTGGGTTTATGAAATATAAATGAACCTAAAGCTATTGTCTGTAGTTCTAACTAAAATGAAAAATGAATAAGGGATTCCCTCTCAAATGGATTCAGGATCTCTGATACTGCTTAATAATTACTATTCTTCCAGTTTACATCTTCAATATCAACTCTATCTGCTGTCTTTATTACAATTTTTTGTCCCCTTTTTCCTCTTCTTAATTTCTTGCCATGATTCATTCTTCCTGACAGGTTTCGCTTTCCTCTGTCATTTGTCTCTGTTCCTCCATCTTTCAGTATGACTTTCTCTGTCTTTCTGTCCCCCTTTTTTTTTCATTCTCATTTGTACTGAAGTGACAAAACACTTCCAGAAAGTGATGGACGGAAAGTCTCACCCATGAGTGAAGTGTAATGATAGGCACACAAACCCATACTTCTCAATCAATCCAGCTAAGTGACTAGGGATCGTGTGGGTGGTGAAATATGCATCACTATTCATCAGGATCTGACGATGCAGAAGGCAGAACCATTCCCTCACAGCCCGAAAGATCTACACTGCTGGCACCCACTACATTCTCCACAGCTGGATGAACTCCTGCAGTGCTCACTGGAGACTAGGTTTCATTCGGAGGTAATTCAACACCATTGATTGCACTGTATCCTCCATTTCCCACATCCTGCTTTAATGAAATTCTCTCACTAGGCAGAAAAGGAAATTTAAATACATCATGAATCTTCATGAAGGCTTTCAGTCATGCAGCTCATTTTAAATTGTCTAGCAGTCTCATGAACACTGTTTTTTTTTTTGTTTCCTTCACATTTGCTCCAGTTTTGCTCTGATCACTACTTCCTGATTATTGTTTTCACATGTGTCTTGCATCTTGTGTAGACCCTAGGAAGTGTTTATATTGTGTGTCAGGGATGTAACTGAACAAAATATTAATTAGAATAAAAATATTTATACTGAACAGATACAAATAGAAGGAAGAAATGGCACCAGGACGCATTGTGGCAAGTTTTGCTGGGAAACCTTGGGTCCTAGCATTCATGTGGATGTGACCACCTACCTAAACATTGTTGCAGACCATCTACAACTCTTCATGGCAACAGTATACTCTAATGGCTGTGACCTTTTTCAGCAGGATAATGTGCCCTGCCACACTATAAATTGTTCAGGAATGGTTTGTGGTAAATAAGAAGAGTAGGATGTAAAAATAAATAAATAAATACTTTCATTCAGTGCCTCTTCTTTCTCAGTCACTGCTGATGATGTAATGGATGTGTCAGCAACTGGAGATCCGATTCAGGGGGGCATTTCACTCTCTGTAATCACTTGACATGACTGTCACTGATAGCCTGCATGAATCTTCATAAGAAAGGAATCAGCTCCAGCTTCACTTTTTCATGCCACTCTGTGTCATTCTCTCCTGGAGGTCCAATTGCATGTCTAAAATTAATATGCCTGAACATATTGTTAACAGCAAATAATCCGATCTGGATGCCAAAACTGAAACCTTATACTGATGACTTTTTATCTTTGTAAGACTCCTGCATTTCGCTATGGCATGTTATTATCTAAAACAAATGATCAAACTGTGACAAAAGTACATTTGACTAGCAAGGTTTTTAGGATTTATCTTTTGGGCGGACTAACTGCATTTACCACTGCATTCTTCTAAATTAATTTTTAGCAGCCTAAATTAAATTCTCTGTCATTTTGGTGAAATATATTCACATTTCCTGAACTTAAATTATAGCCAAAGCATATTTACTGGCTGGAAAAACTGGCTGTTTTACAGTTTTACCCACAAGCTCAAATATGTTTTTCACATATTTCTAGTGACTGATGGAAAACATGTTGATGTATAAGGGCAGATTTTATATCACAGAGCCAGTGACTGGAAAAAAGAGCCCTTTACTTTATTATTGCTAAACACACATACCCTTACATCACTTATCATCTTTTCAGAAGCATGTCACTTTTTTTTATTTTGTCTTCCCTTTGTTTCCTGAATCTAAACTCTATATACTGTATAGCTTTAACGGATGTGAGTAACAGATGGAACTGCATCTGTCACTTTAACATATCTTTAGCTCTCAATAATTTTTAAATGCAGGATTCATCTGGTAGCCTTGGTGATCTTATGCTTTTAAAATAGTCTTTTTAATCGTTTATTTAAAGGTTTACATAGCCTCCTGGTGGTCCAGAGGCAGGATCCCATGCTCTCATTGCCGCAGCCAGAGTTCGATTCCCAGGCAGGGCGCCAACCCAGCTGCTGACGAGTTAACTCTCAGTACCAGTCCCAAGCCTGGATAAAAATGGGAGGGTTGTGACAGAAAGGGTATCTGGAGTAAAACCTGTGCCAAAATCATGCGGATCAAATGATCTGTTAAAACAGCAGACCCTGCCATTGCATGGGACAAATGCTAGGATGAAATTTTTTTTTAAAAGGTTTACATAGGAGACTAGAGCTATTTGGTTTATTATTTTTAACTGTGTTTTTCAGCAGTATGATTTAAAATTTTATGCCTCACATCCAAGTATAATCTTGCCTAGCTTCACAGGTTTCAGCCTTGCTGGTATTTCATAGCCCATGGCCAAAGTAAAGACACAAAATACACTGCCAGTAACCACCCATAAGTGTGTAGAATCACTGAATTACATTACATTCTACACAGCTGAAACATGGTCATGTCCCTACTGCCAAACCCCTCCCGCTGCGCAACTTTCTTTACTTAATTATTGATGTACCTTCTGAACTTAAGTCACTGGCTTAAGTTGCCTACATAGTGCTAGATTTTTTATTTTACCCTTGAAATCCATTCCATATTTTTTTATATTTTGTAATTTGCATTTATGCCCAAAACATGGTTCAGGATGAAATATTATGGTTCAAATGAACTTTCAGATGATGACACAGGACATAATTCTGCTTCCTTATCATGTAGGCCTGGTCAGTGTGGACAGCCTAGAGATACATGGGACTACTGTGGAGAGTGCCACTTGAAGGACATGGCAGTGGCTTTGACCTGCTGTTGCGTCAGTCAGTTTTGTGCTCAGATCTCCATCATTGAACATTTGATTGCTTCAGCAGAACGGAATTTATGTTAAAATCTATATGCCTTTGAGTGCAGGTGAGGGTTCTTTCCAGCTGCACTCGGTGGATTTGGAGCTGGAGGCCATGGAGAAGCAGATCCACGACCTACAGGTGAAGCAGGCCCAGCTGCGACAGCGGAAAGCAGGGTTGGAATCGTCCCGGACTGATGCTCACCTGTCCCAGGTAAATTCGCGGTGTGAAACAAACACTCCCACAACCTCAACTCCGTGTGCTTCTCTGCCCAGGCCCAGCGCACCAAGGACGCGGCCCGCACAGGTTTCGTTCACTCTGGCACCGGGGTACCACGCAGCCTGGATGCAGCAGCAGTGGAAGACGCGAGCCAAGCCCCGGGCAAGGACCTCTCCCCCTCTGCCGCCACCTGTCTTCGAGATCTTGACCGCTTCGCTTCCCTTTGCGAGACGGCGTGCGACGCGGTGATCATCGGAGACTCCATCGTCCGGCACGTCCATGCTACCGTGGCTAAAGGTAAGGTGCGCACTCGCTGTCTTCCTGGTGCTCGTGTTCTCGATGTCTCTGCACAGGTACCAGCGATCCTGAAGAAGAACATCGGAGCTGTGGTCCTCCATGCTGGCACGAACAACATCAGGCTGAGGCAGACGGAGATCCTGAAGAAGGACTTCAGGAGCCTGGTGGAGAAGGTACGCACCACATCACCCATGACGAGGATCATCGTGTCAGGACCACTTCCCACGTTCCAGCGAGGAATCGAGAGGTTCAGTAGACTATTTGCTTTTAATGAATGGTTACAGTCATGGTGTCAAGATCAGAAACTACCCTTTGTTGATGACTGAAATCTTTTCTGGGAGCGTCCTAGGCTCTACCGTCCTGATGGCCTGCACCCAAGCAGAGTTGGAGCAGCAGGCCTCTCAGACAACATCTACAGGACACTACGCACCATCTGACTGGTAAACCATAACCCAGATTACAATTATGATAGCTACTGCTCAGCTCACCAGATTGATACAAGTGCGCACATAGCCATCTTATAGAAACTGTGTCTGTTCCCCAAATAGTGAGATCAAAGAATAAATTCATTAATAGCCCTCAAAATAATCTAATCGCAGTTATACCTGAAAAACGCCAAATAATTAAAGAAAAACAATTTCTAAAGTTTGGGCTTCTCAACATTAGATCCCTTGCATCGGAAGCACTTATTGTTAATGAAATGATCTCAGATTATAGTTTTGATACACTCTGCCTTACTGAAACCTGGCTTAGGCCAAATGAATTCATTAGTCTGAATGAGTCCACTCCATCAGGATTTTGCTATAAGCATGAGCCCCGTCAGACTGGTCGTGGAGGTGGTGTTGCAACTATTTATAGCAACTCTCTTACCGTTACTCAGAAAACAGGAACCAGGTTTAACTCATTCGAAGTGCTTGTCCTTAATGTTACACTCACAGACATAAATAAAAAATCTCTACTATATCTTGCGCTGGCCACCATATATAGACCCCCAGGGCCCTACGCTGATTTATGAAAAACATATTTCCGATATTACAAAAATAGCCTTCTTCCACCTCAGAAATATTGCCAAGCTTAGGAACATTTTTATCTGTATCTGATGCAGAAAAGCTAGATCATGCATTCTTGACCTCCAGACTGGACTATTGTAATGCATTACTAGGTGGTTGTCCTGCATCTTCAATAAACAAGCTACAGTTAGTCCAGAATACAGCCGCCAGAATCCTTACTAGGTCAAGAAAGTATGATCATATAACCCCCATATTATCATCCCTGCACTGGCTACCTGTTAAGTTTAGAATTGATTATAAACTAGCACTACTTACGTACAAGACTCTAAATGGTTCAGCTCCCACATATCTAGCCAGTCTTCTAACACATTACAATCCATCACGCTCCTTAAGATCTCAAAACTCCGGACTTCTGGTAGTTCCCAGAATATCAAAGTCTACAAAAGGGGGTAAAGCTTTTTCGTATTTAGCTCCTAAACTTTGGAACAGTCTTCCTGACAGTATTCGGGGCTCAGACACAGTTTTCCCAGTTCAAACGTAGACTAAAGACATATCTCTTTAGCCAGGCATACACCTAATAAATCCCATAACTTTGTACTCCAATACATCTGATTAAATGCACATCATCATCTAGTGCCTGCTAATATTATGAATAGCAGCTATGCTAATTCCTTTCCATTTGTTTCCCTTCTTCTACCCATCCCCGAGTCACACAGAGATTGTGTCAGCTCCTGTGGCATCCAGAGATGGACCAGCTCCAGCTGGGTTCTGCTTTCTGAGGACTGGAGTATTCAAAGCAGCACTGCCAACCCTATGTGCACGACAACAACCTCCTAATTACTTTACACATAACATTCTACACATGCTGTATCTGCATCACACAACTAATGCAGAAAGGACATTGTTCATATTACACTCTCCGGTGTCACCCAGATGAGGATGGGTTCCCTTTTGAGTCTGGTTCCTCTCAAGGTTTCTTCCTAATACCATCTAAAGGAGTTTTTCCTTGCCACAGTCCCCTTTAAAAGGCTTGCTCACTAGGGAAAATTTTGTCTAAAATCTAGGACTGTTTGTTTGTATGTTTATTGTTTCTTATGTGCTGTAAAGCTGCTTTGAGACAATGCTCTTTGTTAAAAGCGCTTTTACAAATAATATTGAACTTTAATTGAATTGAATTTAAATAATGAACTCAGAAATTATGCTGATGCTCATACTTTTTAAGTTGCTCAAAAGCTCCTGCTTACACAATTCCACTGACTATATACAGTTGTAGAATGGAAATTATTTATAGTCTGGTTCATTTCATGTAGTTCTTCCTTGCCACCCATTGCCTCTGGCTTGCTCATTAGGGATAAATAAATTTTAAACATTGTCAGTTTTATTCTGAACTATTATATTCCTGTAAAGCTGTCCATTGTTAAAAGCTCTAAACAAATGAAAATTGTATTGAATTAAAGTATTTTATTAAAACAATGAGCAAGAAAAATAATTAAAGGTCCGATTTGTGCATAATCTATCCAGTGCATGCATCTCCCACATAACAAAGTAGGTGTATAACAAACATCTAAAGTGGGGTTTGGCTGAAAGAGAAAAAAGCATTCAAAAAGAATTAATGGCATGTTAGAGGATCTGCTGTTTCCTCCAATGTCCTGACAGTCTTATTAGGATCCACGGCTTCATGGATAACATGAAATACCAGGAGATTTTAAATGAAAATGTTGCTTATAGTGCTAATCACTTGGATAAATAAAGAGGAAATCGGTAATGGACGTGTTAGCTCACAGCTTTATCACAGTGAAAATCTGTTTAAAGCAGATAATCCTTTTCATTTTTTCATAAACCTTGAAAGCGCATGCACTTTCATACACATTCATGACGAGGGAAGCACAAATGCCCCTGCGGAGGCAATGTGCTTCATTGATTTGAGCCCAACAGTGAGAAAAGGATTCTCTCTCCAGTCTTGGCTGTGGGAGTCCATGTGAATCAAGGCAAAGGAACTAGTTTGGTGTTCATGATAGGGGAAAATACTGCAGAGATGCAAGGTCGCTTACTGTGTGCCAGGGAGCTACCTCATTGCACTGTGATGCAGCGGGTAGTGTTGCCGACTCACAGCCCCCAGGGTCCCTGATTTGATCCTGAGTTCGGATTACTGTCTGTGTGAAGTTTAGCATGTTCTTCCTGTGTCCCCTTGGGTTTCTTGTGGGGTTTCTGGATTCTTCCTACCTACATGCCTGTGGGTGGTTTGGTGGTTTCTAACTTGCACCTACACACTGCTCTGCACCTAGATGTGACTCTATGTGAACAGTGCTGGGGGATGGACTGGTGTCCCATCCCTGGAAGTCTTCCCATTTCACGCCCAATGTTCAGGGGATGAGCGTCACACTCACCATGACTCGAATGAATGAATGAAAGGATGAAGGAATGAATGAATGAAGCTCTTTGCCAGTTGACCTAACTTACAATATATATGACTTTTACAATGGGAGGAAATAGAGATGAAGAGATAGACAGAGAACAGTGCATGGTAAGTATGTAGTTTCAGCATGTTCATCTAATATGACTTCAATGATGTCATTTTACTGTCACACCAAATTGAATAGCCATCTGGGTTCAGCTATAAAGAAGCTGATGACTACAGCATTAATAGATCCCCAGATGGAGCTACATCCACTCAACCACATACATGCATACACTCAATTACACAGTAATCAGGAAGTATAAAGTAGACAGGCAGCCAGAGTGGTATATAATGGCACATTTTCCTTATTGACACAATAGTCTGTGTGTGACTGCAGCTGGATGTGCTCATTGTCTTGGCATGTAACTGCAGCTGGATGTGCTGATTGCCTCAGCCAATCGATCACATGGACGAATCCAAGACCAAGTAATGAGGCATTTCTCCAGGGGCACATTGTGCTATAATGTAAATATCCAAAGGCTGAAGACCTGAAAACCTGTGTAGTTAAATAAATAAATAAATAAATAAATAAATAAATAAATAAATAAATGAATGAATGAATGAATGAATGAATGAATGAATGCATGAAAGTAGCTTATTAGACCATGATGTTTTGCCTTACTTTTACTATAATTAATACCAAAATTTGATGTGATATAAATATGATATAAATACCTTATTCTTAATGTCAGGAATCTATCAGGAATGTCCAACAACAATGCAAGATGTGGTCCTTATGTTTTGTATCTGAAGAAAAGTAAAAATCCATAGTTAATTTCACAACGAACTTTTCCAACGAAGAGTCATCATACCTGTATGCAGAAGTATTGATTTGTGATCTGGTTTGTTTATGCATGACATGGCAAACTGTCTCGACTCTACTGGTCAGATCGTAATAAGATTAATGCATTTGCATTGCAGATTTGTAGCAAACTGCAAACTTTCTTAATTCCAGTGTGAATTTTTGCTCCATGGTTAAATCAGACAATGTGTACAAATAACATGTGATGCTAATTGCTAATTCATGAACCATTGCAATGAGTTCTTTGTTTACCCAACCGTTGTATCTGTTCTGTCTGTGCACAAACCCAACTGTTGAACTCCTTAATCCATTTCATTTGACAAAATTTTCAATTTAATACAAATATTCAGAAAGCATTTGAGATATCCATTGAGTATAATTGCAAAAAATTTTTTTTAAACCTAGCCAATTGTAGTGGCTTGCCATATCATATTTTATATTCCTTAAAATCTGCTTTATGACAATGTCCATTGTTAAAAGTGCTAAACAAAACTGAATTGAATGTAAGTGATTTGGTGAATACTGGTACCAGAATACTGGTACCTTATGTATCTGTGGATAAATAAGGGTCTGTGCGAAAACACTGGCAAACAATTATGCTCAAATGAGGCATCTTGGGCTTTGACTGGCACTGCGATTCCACACATCATTGTCCAACACTGAGTAATCTCGTCTGAGTAAACTCGCCTTTTACAGTTAAGTCAACTAAATTTTGTATGCTTTGTGTGTCTTATTTATTTTACAGATTTAAATATGTCATAGTACCAGTGCCTTGAAACATATAACACACTGTGGAGATGAGTCTTTATTAAGTAGGATGTACATCCTAGGCTCACACCACCCCAGGAAAGCTTCCTTCAAGTAGAAAAACCCAGTTGTTGGTTTTAAAGATCCTTTTAGGCTTCTGTTTATTTTGTGAGTAAAACATTCATTCATTCATTGTCTACCACTTATCTGATCTATTCTCGGGTCACAGGGAGCCTGTGCCTATCTCAGGCGTCATTGGGCATCAAGACAGAATACACCCTGGACAGAATGCCAACCCATCGCAGGGCACACACAGGACAATTTAGAGATGCCAATCAACCTACAATGCATGTCTTTGGACTGGGGGAGGGAACCAGAGTACCCAAAGGAAACCCCCAAGGTACAGGGAGAACATGCAAACTCCACACACACACACAGCAGGAATTTAACCCCCAACCCTGGAGGTGTGAGGCAAACGTGCTAACCATTAAGCCACTGTGAGTAAAATAATAAGTTTTTAATAAAATACTGATTTTTGTCTTTTCCAACCGCTGCCTAATTTGAGATATAAGTGGTATTCCACAAAGATGTTGTTGTCTTGTTAAAAGAGGACAAATAATACGTATTTGATCGCTCAGTAGACACTATATGCCTTAACATACCCAGCTGAAAGGAATAGTCATTTTCTGGCCTGCCTCGGGTACAATTATCACATTCAGACTATGCTATTTAACCCTGAGAGCAACTGTGATTTCCAGAAAATCATATGAAAGAACAAATAAAAGAGGCAGATGCTGTTAAATACATCAGATGACCAGCTGCTCTGAGAGATGAGGGGAACTCACAGGTCTGGAGTGTGTTAATAACTGTGAGACAAATGAAAAAGTGTGAGTATGTACGTATTTCAAAAACACAGAGATCCTAATACATGGTGAACAATAATGGGTCAGTTCATTTTTCAGCAGAGGTAGTCATCTTCACATTTTTTTTTCCAGACAGAAAATATCTATCAATCAATCAATCAATCAATCAATCAATCAATCAATCAATCAATCAATCAATCCAACAAGGTTTAACACGGTCCAAACGCACACAGATAAAGAACTACAACAAAAAAGAGCAAATGCATGAGATGTAACAAATTTTAATTAAAGACTCCACTCAAGGTGTTTTTTTATTTGTTTGTGAAGCACTTGTGAATAATATTACTTCAGCCCTTCAACCCTATTACTTTACAAGCTAGTCTTAGGAGACACTATTATTCTTTACTTTGGATTACTTTTGATTAATTAAGTACTGTCATTATTGTTGATTATGATTGCCATTGTCTTTGTTACCATATTTCACTGTTTGTATCACTCTGAATGTCTACGTTTACTACATAAAATTACAATTTTAACAGTCACACTGAAACCGTATCTACAGTAGAGTTAGCAAACTTTACAATTTTCATGAATATAACTTCTGAATTTAAATATGAACATTCTTCAGATGAAAATGAAAAGGAAGAAGGAAAGTTTCACCGGATGTATAGGGAATGTCTCAGTTATTGTAAGCTAGCTGACAGGCTGTCAATAAGTGTGGCTTCTTTGGGATTTAGAGTATTTCCATTCATGGAACAAAAAAATAAATACAAATTTGGCCAGTCTGTGATGTAAAATGTCGAAAAGGTAGTATAAAAGAATTATCATACTTGCAGTTGCAATTTCATACTAAATAGTGGCACAGTAATAGTGACTTAATGTTGTTGTTGTTGTTCTTTCGGCTACTCTCTGTTCGGGGTCGCCACAGCGGATCATTTGATCCACATATTTTGATTTTTACACCGGATGCCCTTTCTGACGCAGCCCTCCCATTTTAACCACCAGCACTGCTAACTCTTTAGTGGCTGGGTTAGCTCCCTGTCCGGGAATCAAACCCGGGCCAAGACAATGAGAGCGTGGAGTCCTGCTGCTGGACCATTAGGAGGCAAAATAGCTACTGGCCCATACGGGGGATCAAATCTGCAACCTTGCCATTAGTTGCACCACACTCTAACCAACTGACCTAACCGGCCTGTATGATTTGTGACTAAATACAAAGATTTTGGTGTTTGCTTGTACAATACAATTACATATCCTTTTATAATATTTATAGATTCCTTAAGAGAATCTTGCCATGCAAAACAGCAGGATATTTTTCCCATGTCTAAGGCAAATCAGCAGTGCAATATGTAAAAAAAAACCCTAGAAGACAGACATAAACATAGAGGATAAGGTTGGTGGCTAACTTTTAAGACTAAAATGTATGAGTCTTTTTTAATTTTGTTAGTAAAGTGTCCTATGTAGAAATGAAAATATATAGATCTAGGGTCATTTAAATAGAGATATTATGTAAGGCGCTCCTTTAGAAACCTCTTTTCTCTATGTCTTTGGACTAGATTCATTTAAAATTAAAACATTCTGTTTCCTATGCACAAACTATTCTTCCAGAACATAAAAAAAGTTTTATAAAATATAAAATATAAAAGTTTCAACTTTTTTTTTCTTCTAGAGTTTCAGTATAAAAGTGATGAAAAAGTTGGTGAATATTCATACATTCATTCAGAGGTTTAAAGGTATGGGTGAAACCAGACTGGCAGACACTGTATAGAGAAATTTGATAGAAAGGAATAGCACCTCCTTGATCATAGAGCTTTTGAAACATTACTAAAAACCTGAGGTCCAGTGATGTTTATTTCTTCATTTCTCAGGTTATAGGTGTGCAGGTCAGCACAATTAGGAGGAAACAATCATAGAGATTGCATCTATAAAAGTTCTAGAGAGGTAATTAAACATTCACTGATGAAGTCTCAGAGACTTACTAGTTTTATACAGTGCTTATGACATGTTTGCAAAGATATATTGTGTTTATACTGTCCATTATGAAAGGATTCAGATAACAAGTCCAATTCGTTTGTTTTTGCTGTACAGTGAAGACTTTTGGGTTTGAGATTAAAGGATAAATATGAGACGTTAGATCAGAATTTCAGCTTTCATTCCCAACTTAGATTCTAACAACTTAGAAAATGTTTTAATTTATTCATTTATCTGTTTATTTATTCATTTATTTTATTTGTCCTAGCTCATTGTCTTGCTGGATGATGAAGTTCCTCCCAATTGGATTGGATACATCTCACATCAGCTTCCCAATTCAGCCATGAGAATGAGTTCGACTCGTTCTTTTACTGTCAAAGGTATTCTTAAAGGCTATCTATAAACAATAATAAAATAAACTAAGTATGAAAAATATTGAAAAACATCTTGTTAAATAGTGTTAATTTCCCCTGTGTATGGAGACTTTTGGGACACCCTGTAAATGAGGAATGAGTCATTTACAGAATAAAGAATGTAAAGTCTGAGCCATGATACTTCCTCCACCATGCTTGGCTGATGAGTTTGTTGAGTTTTCTCTTTAGGGGCACGGTGGCTAGCACGCTTGCCTCATACCTCCAGGGTTGGGGGTTCGAATCCCCCCCCTCCGTCACGTGTGTGTGGAGTTTGCATGTTCTCCCCATGCCTCGGGGGTTTCCTCCGGGTACTCTAGTTTCCTCCCCCAGTTCAAAGACATGCATTGTAGGTTGATTGGCATCTCTAAATTGTCCGTTGTGTGTGTGCCCTGCAATAGGTTGACACTCCGTCCAGGGTATATCCTGCCTTGATGTCCAATGACACCTGAGATATAGATCAGATAAGTGGTAGACATTGAATGAATGAGTTTTCTCTCTTTTTTCAGGTTCAGAATGGCTTGCTTTTCTCCCATAGACAGCTCTCTGGTCTTCATTTTGGTTTATCCTTTTTAAAAACAAATGTAATCTTCCCAGAAACCCAGGACTTAAACCAAGAGTAGATATTTACAGCTATAAATTGTTTAAAGTATCAGTCTAACATGTCACGTGGTCAACAAGAAATAACTGAAAGTTGTGTGTTTTTTATTCACCCCAAACAAGCGAAAGGTGCCATGTTTTAAGTTTTTTAAACACATCTAGATGTAAATATCAGGAAATTGAAGCAGAAATTTTGATCCATCATCTCATATTGCTCTTTTGACCTCAAACCCAATCATCTTCAATGACAAAATAATTTGTCTTGCCGTTTCAGTGCTTTCGGAGGGTACTGTAGATAGCTCATTTATGTAGCTTGATATTCTAACTCCCCCAGTGTAAAACACCTTCCCTCATCCCTACTCCTGATGATTAATGACACTAATTTATTTTAACGTTTCCCGTTTTTAAATGGTGCTTACTTGTTTCCTCTTTTAATTTCCTCTCTTCTTAGCTCCTCCCTTTAAGGAAGAAGAAAAATGCTGCATGGAATGGAAATATAAACTAGACGAAACAAACACAAACATATTTATCAAATAAGATGCTCTTGCTCACTGATGCATAACTTTAAAGCAAGATTATCAAATTCAATTACTGTTGACTAATTAAATTCAATTATGGATGACTAATTGCTGATACAGAACAGCGATTATTGCACATGTACATCACACACTTACAGTATGTTAATGTTTTAGCCTAAATAAGATTCTGCTTATGAACAGACCTCCATTTTTAAAGCAAGGCATATAAATATAACGCAAGGATTTTACATGTACCCATTGTTTATTTCATTAAGATGAATAGTTTTTCTGATTTTTGCATCATTCATTTGATCACCAATTTGTTCATCATTCATTTATAGCCTTGCTTCCTGTGGTACAAAAAAATATCAACATAAGAATCATATGTATCCATACATCCTGTGTATCGAGAAGCCTCTATCTCCTTTCTTCTTTATTCCTTGTCCATTAGAATTGGTACATTTTTAAAGATGGTGGATTTTGATTGATTTTTGGGCCACCAACTGAGCAAGGCAAGCTTGAAGTGCCATGGACTTCCATCATTACTTTGCAAAGTCTTGCTCCAGATTTTCTTTTCTGTCTTGTTCTAGCCTGTTCCATATTTACCGATTTAGTCTTGTGGTTTATTGGTTTTAACATGTAGACACACATTCACACACACATTTATACCTAAGGGATAATTTGGCATCGCCAGCCCACGTCCTAGATGCTTTTAGGAGTTTGGAGTAAACAGAGAAGCACATGGACATGATGAGAACATTTAAAACACCATGCAAACAGTAACCTGAGCTCAGGACCATGGAACTGTGAGGCAGTTTTAATAGCACTACACCTCTGTAAATTGTAAAGAATTAAAAATTAATATACAGTGGAACCTCGGCATACACAATTAATTCATTCTGGAGTTGCTAAGGCAACAATTTGTATTGTGAAACAAATTTTCTCATAAGAAATAATGTAAATGCAGATAATCTGTTTCAGCTACCCAAAAATATTATTAATATTACAAAAACAAAGCATATGAAAACTGTATGGTTGCTTACAAAGAACAGACCCAAGCCAAGCATTCCATGTCAAGGGTCCTCACAGGAAGTCGTGCCACCAAGCTTGGGCTAAAAACAGAACAGACCACCCACGCCACCACTCTGTCAACAAAAAAATGCACGAGAAAACACGTAGCTTTTGAATACTTGCCAAAGGCAAAGTTGATACCAACTTTGACTCTGGGTTGACTCTTTCATAACAGATTTCTCTGACTGAAGAAAATTTGTAAATTCTCGTTTTGAACGGCTCCCGGACGTGCATGAAACTTAGCTGGCATTTGATTTGGTTCATTCGTATGCCAAAAAGTCTTTGTATGCCGATGCAAATCTCTTGCAAAATTTAAATTCTTAAGGCGCAAATTCGTAAGGGAGGGCATTCGTATGCCGAGGTTCCACTGCACTTGATTTATGCCCTAAAAGAGTACTACTTCCATCACATTTTTGGTTTTATTTTTATTTTCAGAACTACCTGATCAGGAGTGTGATGTCATTGTGACTGATACAACAGGAGGATAAAGCGTCATAGGGAAAGGGAGAACAGTCTGATGGGGTGAAGGTGGCACAGATGTGTACGTATGCGTGTGGGTTGTGTGTACATCTGGAGTCTGTTACTACATCTGTCTCAAAAACTGAAGACCCAAAATAGCAGGATATCATGACAAGTTACATGTGGCACTTTAAGATTAGGGGAAAAACAAATAATCTGGTAGATTATTATTAAAGAATACAGAGGAATAAGTATGGAAAAGAATATTTTTAATCTTGGGTTTATAAAAGGACAGATTCCACAAAAAGATGCTAATTATTGGTAAATCTTTGGAATTTATTTATATGTAAAAAAAACCTGTATATACATTTCCGGGCAAAAATGGTCAAGATGGTCAAGTGGTGAATGAAACGAATATACTGTATACACATCAGTTTGAGAAGACAAACCAACTAACACCAATCTATATTAAATTTCTGATCAAAAGTGGGATATAGAAGAGTAATGGCCATGTAAACCTTTGTATCCAGTTACATTCAGAATATGTTGCATACACAATGTCACTAATATTTAGTAAAAATGTTGCTGAACACAAACACTTGTCCTTGCCTATTGGTTAAGAAGTACATTTGAATGATGTTTTGCTGAGCATGCTATGATTTAACACTAAATGAATTAACACGTGACCATGCAGAATTCCATTGTTAGCTGCTTGTAGCAAGGGTTTTTTGGTCATTCTGACTGAAAAAGCCTCTCCCTGTGAGGGAGAGTTAGTTTGGATATAATTATATGTAATATGCAAGCAAACATATTTTCAATAGATCTGCAAACTTATGGTTCGTATAAACAGTTCATTCAGAATCCATAAGGCGAAGGAATTCATTTGAGTTAGCTTGATGGTGTGTGGCTTTATCTACGGTATGGGAAAGTTTGATTGAGTCCTTGTTTGATCTCCATTCCAGTGTCCAATCTAAAGGATTGGCTGCATGAAGTTCCCTTGAACTGAAATTACTTCTGAAATGGAGAGAGCAGGTGAATGAGGAAGAGACTAATCTTTTCATTTCTTACTCAGGGACACTCTACTACAAAGACACACACACACACACACACACACACACACACACACACACACACAGGGCCCTGGAATGTATTGACGGCCTCTTTTGAAACCAGACACATTGCTCAAGACCAGTGAATTTCATGCTTCACATGATCAGCCAAGTGATTTATTCCTCTCTTCTATAAAACAAGGGTTAAGAGACATGACTCGACTGAAAAAGGAAATACATTTTCCTTATTCAGAGTTTCCATCTACATGTTTTCTGAAGCATAAATAGCAACAAGCTATAGTAAATTCAAGCCGTGTTGTTCTCTAAATCGCAAACAAGGGGCAGTGTGTAAAAGGCAGGGTCTAATTGGGATCAGGCTTTCTTTATCAAAACCTGATGTAAACCTATTCGAGTTCACCTGTGACAAAATGAGAGGCCAGAGTAATTTATGGAGTGATGAGGTCAAAAAGGTGATGATAGAGAAGTGTGCAGTCAGCTTTCAAGCACAGATCTATTACAGGAGCTGAGAATGAGACAAAGAATTGCTTAAATGTATGATAATGTTTGGATGGCACAGTGGTGCAGCAGGAACTGTTGCCTCAGAGCTCAAGTGTTCCTGGGTAAAGTTTGGGTTACTGTATGTGTGGAGTTTTTCTGTTGTTCTGGTGTTTCCTCCATGTTTGCTGGTTAACATGCCAGTAGGTGGATTGCTCCAAAAATGCCCCTAGATATGAATGCTTGAGTAAACGTGTATGTGCATAGTGTCTTGCAATTGTTTAGTGTATCATCCAGGGTGGGTCACTTGTCTCCTGCTCAGTGTTTCTGTTAATCTGACCAGCATAAAGTGGTTACTGAAGATTCATTCATTGTCTGCCGCTTATCCGAACTACACTCGGGTCACGGGGAGCCTGTACCTATCTCAGGCGTCATTGGGCATCAAGGCAGGATACACCCTGGACGGAGTGCCAACCCATCACAGGGCACACACACACACTCTCATTCACTCACACAATCACACACTACGGACAATTTAGAGATGCCAATCAACCTACAATGCATGTCTTTGGACTGGGGGAGGAAACCCCTGAGGCACAGGGAGAACATGCAAACTCCACACACACATGGCGGAGGCGGGAATTGAACCCCCAACCCTGGAGGTGTGAGGCAAACGTGCTAACCACTAAGCCACCGTGCCCCCCGTTACTGAAGATGACTGAATAAATTAAAACCATTGACTGTAGGTCTGTTCCAAATTTAGGGCTTGAAAAACTTGAAATCTCATAACATGTCCAGAATTAGTCAAATCCTGATATAATCTGCAGATTATATCTAACTATAGCTAAGTTCCACTAATGGTTTTTACTGATCAGTGATGCTGAAGTTAAATTGCACTAAAGCTTGTTTTGCATGCTGTGCAAGTTACATTGGGGTTGCACTCCAGTAAAAACTGAATCACAGCTGTGAGGAAAAAAATCGAGACTCAGTTCATACAAAGATTATTGTGCATTGGGCATTCACCACCTATCCCCTTGATTGGCACTGCCTCACCCCAGGCTCTGGTGTACTTACATTTGTATTTTGTTTTGGTTTCCATGTTGCTAACTGAAGTGTTCTGGGCATGATGGTACCCAAATGACAGCCATGGCATCACAATATATTGCAGCTGATTAGAGTTAACATAGAACTTGTAATCAGTGTTTATTTGTATTCTCTGTTTATATAAGTAATGATGCTTATATGCATATACATATGTGTAAATTATTCCTGTCTTATTAATTAGACAGCATAACCATAGTCACACTATGAACGTCGAGACGAAATCTTATCAAGTTGACTCAAAAGGTATTTTGTAGACTTTTTTGCTCTTGCTCAAAGCACTATGTTTGATCAAAAAGTGTAGCAAGATGGTGGTAGCATCTTGTGGTGTTGAGGCTTTTCATCAGTAGGGTCAGCAAACAAGAAACAAGGACTGGCTTTAGATCTAACAAGTCAGTACAGGACAATCCTAGAAGAAAACTTGCTCCAGATTCAGTCCTGAGTGATTGTATTGTCCCCCAAAAGGAGATAAGCATATTGCCAAAGCTGGAGCGGTTCAAAATTCAAGAACCTAAATGTTATAGAATGGCCAGGTTGAAGCCCAGACCTCAGTCTGATTGGAAATGTGTGTCTTTTTATTTGTTCAATACAGATAGTTAGCAATAGTTAAAATTTACAGTAGCAACAAGTAGAACAAATAGAGCCTGAAGTCTGAAAATCTGCTCATCACTTCTTACACAATGTGTGAAAAGAATAGTATAGCATTCTATAATGAATCTTGTTTTTTTTTTATTTTTGAACATGTTTTTGTATGCAAGAAAACGTGATTAATCACTCAAACATGTTTTAACTCATCTTATTGTGTTAACATACTTATTCATATGTCTATAAGGTTTCTTTGATAACAATAGCTTTGTGTTGTTGTTAAATAAGTAACAAGGTTGAAATGTGTGTGTGTGTGCACGTGTGTGTGTGTGTGAGAGAGAGAGAGAGAGAGAGAGAGAGAGAGAGAGAGAGAGAGAGAGAGAGAGAGAGAGAGATGATTTATATGCTTGCTATTTGCACTTCTCACTTAACACCACCTTGCTGAACAGTCACTCGCTTATACACCTTCGTTTTATCATCGCTATGCTGTTGATTCTCTTCTTGTCCTAAGAACACCTTTGTCTCAGCATATTTTAGCTGGCTTTACAAATATTACAACCTGTGCCTCAACATTTTGAAAACAGAGCTGTTAGCCATTTAAGCATGTCCCTAAATCCATCAATATCTGGATGAAAACATAGTGTAACAATCAATGATTACCTTCCCCAGACCACGTTGTGATTATCTTGTGATTTGCTCCGTGTAATATCATTAATCTAGATTTCTCAGAAAATATGTCATATAAGGAATAAACATAGTTTGTCTGAGAAATATACAAATGAATGGAAAGGACGAAAGCAGCCATATATGGGCCAGTAAACTCCGGGTAACTCAGCTAAATTATGGCGATATCTTGAAATTCTTTCCCAGAAAGACGTATTCCATCACATTGCTCTTGATACCAGTTACAAAACAAGGCTTGCAAATCTATCTAATTGCATAGATTACCATTGTGAGTAATTCCTTGTGCTATTACCTAGGAGCATTTCTGAGAGACATTTGCATTTGCTTTGTGATACATTGCTGATAAAATGGTTTCCTTTATTGGCGTTTCTCTCAAACTGGGTTGGTTGAAATCACCTTTTTAATCCAATTCAAACTTTGCAGCAGTTTACTGGGTCATTTATAGATTTACTGTCCTCAAAAGTAATTTATTGGTTCCCTTTAAATCTTAGCCAGCTAAGCAGTGATTTGATTGACTGCATATGCTCCATCATCATCATCATCATCATCATCATCATCATCATCATCATCATCATCATCATCATCATCAGGGATGCAGAGTAATTTAGTCATCTGCAGGTAAGATGTAACTGATAACCACTTACAATATAAAGATTGTTTTTAAGATTAAAATTCCCCAATCATCTTTTCCATACTTGAATTCTGATTAAAATTCTATTTAAACTCTCACAGTCTGTTTTGCTTTGCTTGTAATAGCAATTATTATTATATTACACCAAAAAATATGGGTTGGTCTGAAGCCTAATGTTACATTACATTTGTTACATCAAATCCTCTAGCATCTGATCTAGTAAAGCCTGATGTCTTTATGATTCCAAATAAATATTAAGCATTTCCTATTCATGTCTACAAGTGATTTACTGGCTCACCACAAGGATCAGATCAGATCAGATCAGATCAGATCAGATGATGTTTAGCTTTAACTTTTTACTAGAGGCCAAAAAATGGATTTTGGGGTATCTATGTTCAGCATTGAATTTCTCTGTCATGTCGCACTTCACAGCAGTGATTAATGGCTCCTATGAAAGTAGATAGATCTTTAAAAGTTTGTAGTGTTCCCTAAATAATTCTTATAATAATAATAATAATGATAATAATAATAATAATAATAACAATAATAATAATAATAATAATAATAATAATAATAATAATAATAATAATAATAATAATAATAATAATAATAATAATAATAATAATAATAATAATTGGGGGCATGGTGGCTTAGTGGCTTAGTGGTTAGCACATTTGCCTCACACCTCCAGGGTTGGGGGTTTGATTCCTGCCTCTGCTGTGTGTGTGGAGTTTGCATGTTCTCCCTGTGCCTCAGGGGTTTCCTCCGGGTACTCCGGTTTCCTCCCCCAATCCAAAGACATGCATTGTAGGTTGATTGGCATCTCTAAATTGTCCGTAGTGTGTGATTGCATGAGAGTGTGTGTGTGCCCTGCGATGGGTTGGCACTCCGTCCAGGGTGTATCCTGCCTTGATGCCCAATGACGCCTGAGATAGGCACAGGCTCCCCGTGACCCGAGAATAGTTCAGATAAGTGGTAGACAATGAATGAATGAATAATAATAATTCTGCCAAAAAGTTTTTGCCTCCTAGAAAAGTTTTCATAGCAAAGTTCTATCTTCTAAGCAAATGGTGATATCAAACCCATTTCTGCTCTCTAAGATGCTATCTAAAACTTGAAGGTGTTATCTTCAACCACTAACATTCTTGGTTATCCCAACAGACGTCTCACATTGAAAGCCAACACTGTCCTGATTCATTTTATATCAGACTTGCAGCAATAAAATAATTACTTTGTTTAAAAATGTCTGATCATCTGAATGCTAGGTTTCTAAGAATGTGCATAGAGGGGTTAAATGCATTCTTAGGAAGTATTTTTAAGTAAGAAATCTGGTGTTTCAGTGTATACACTTAGTTTTGTGTGTAAACCATGCATATGCACATTTTTTTGCATAAACAGTGATTCATCAAGTTTTTCTATGCCTTGAGGATGTGCATATATTTACTCACACTCCTAACCATGCATAGAAAAAAGTGTAACAGCGGGAAAGATGATTATGAGGCACATTCATCTCACATATCAATCATATCAGCATAATTAAGAGAGTAATTACTGCAGTAATTTTTTGCACAACAGGATGCAGACAGGAGACATGCAAAGTAAAATAGTATAAAGGTACTTTAAAATATTGATTGGGGTTATATATTGTTAGAAGATTTGGTTCATGCATCATTGCAAATGGATGGAGGTTTTTTTAAGGAACGTAGGAAAATTTGTGCTGAGTGATGCCCAGTGCAATTTTTGTTTATCTCTGTTCTAGTTTTCCAGTTTTTTATCCACAGGCACATTTCAAAGGGAAATTGGAGACGAGCATTTCTTATCCAACGATGAGTCAAGTGATGACTCGTTTATGATGGAATGCATTGCACATCATAAACTGGCAAGGGAAAAACACAGCAAAAATCACATCATCAGATGTTTGCTAAATGTAATTGAGGCAACAGAATGCAAACATACTCTTAAAGCTTCAAAATCTTTAACAAAAACTATATTTGTTTATGGACAAACTGCCTGTGAGGCTAAAAAATAAGCTATTTAAGGTTGTAAATACTTCCTTGTCACAGTGTTTACCATATATGGTTCAGTTTACCATATATGGTGATTTGTGGGAGTTTCTTTATGCAAATTATTGTGGTTGTTCCAGAGCACATCAATTCAGAATGTGTGGGATTTCTCAATGTCCATTGCATACAGCTGTGTGCATACACGTGATAAATTTTCTTGTGTATACTGGCAAAGCTTGTTCTATACACGGTTTGATTAACGAGACCCCTGATTATGATGGTGTGGCAGAAGGGATGTGGTTAAGCACCGGCTATGAATGGGAGGAGTCTTGGAGAATGAGCAGGTAATGAATGATGGTCTGCACCTGTTTGTGGTTTATGGTAGCCTATTTATGTGCTTCCTTTCCTCCTCAGTAGGCTTCCAGATGCCTGAGAACAAAATGGGGCTGACCCGACCCGACCCGACCCGACCCGACCCGACCCGACCCAACCCAACCTGACCCGACCCAGACTGAGCTGGAATAAAGCTGGACAGGGAGACTCTGCAGGTAATTAAAAAAAATATGTCTGTGTGCATAAGAGTGCAAAAAGGCATAGAGCTAAAAAGCAGCCATTAATAATAATAATAATAATAATAATAATAATAATAATAATAATAATAATAATAATTAAAAAAAGGCTCTGTACTCCCCTGTCTCCCATGTCTCATTCCCCACCTTTTCAGACCAGATAGTCACATAATTAGACTCACCAGGTTTCTGCTGAAGACATCGCATGTTTTTGTCTATCTGGTCCAAACTGTTCTGGTTCCCTTTGTGCATTGCATGCTACAATATTAAATTATCTTAACTGAACATGAAATAGTGTTCAGATGTAATCAGGTGTTCAATTTGAAAAGCCAAAATCATTAGATACTAAACTGTGGCCAAATGTGGAGAGAATCCACCACACACTTACTGAATCAAACTCTGTTCAAGCTATCAACCCTTCACTGCTGACTAAAAGTTCATCAACATTAGTGATTTTTTTTTATTCCTCCATTGTTATCAACCCCAGCTTTAAAGGAAATTTCAGGACGTCAACTCTTTTCCTAAGACACAAGCACTCTAAGAGTACTAGAAATGTGGGAGCACATTGACCCTAATACAAAAGACTCTTGGCAGTAGCATTCACATTTAATGAAGTCTGAATATA
The DNA here is from genome assembly GCA_033459395.1 of Hemibagrus guttatus. NCBI lineage: Eukaryota > Metazoa > Chordata > Actinopteri > Siluriformes > Bagridae > Hemibagrus > Hemibagrus guttatus. The sequence goes on from JAUCMX010000020.1 coordinate 13,281,352, forward strand.
TTACACACTCAACCGGCAATTCAGAGTGGAAGAGGTGCACACCAGCCCAGGCTGCACGCTATACAATTCATTCAATAGTGAAGGATCTGAGAGAGATACAGATAGAGAAACAGAATAGAGGATATAGACGTAAGTATTAGACTCTAGTCATTATTATAAAAAAGAATATTTAAGACTAATCACCCATGCCATCTAAAAGAGTATAAAAAGAGTATAAAATGTGGCACCAAATAAAGTCAGTAGAAAAGACAACACAACTAACTGTGTATTATCTAACTAATGATACCTAATTATGTAACTAAATGAGACAGTGATACATGGGTAACATGTATGAAGACAGTAAAGAGATCAATTAACCAGCAGGCAGTGTCGAGCAAATAATATCCATAAATAAATATTAAAACGTGAGAGAGGATTAGATGAGAGAAGCAAGAGACATCATGGAATAAATAACCAAATTAATGCAGGACTGAACTCAGGAAAGGTGCACACATTAAGTTAAGCAGCCTTTAATTGTTGCATATACATTAGTGCACAGTAAGATTCTTTCTTAACATATCCCATCCTTGGAGAGTTGTGGTCAGGGGGCATGATGCAGCACCCCTGGAGCAGGGTGGGTTGGAAGCCTTGCTCAAGGGTCCAACAGTGGCAGCTTGGCAGTGCAAGGGCTTGAGCCCTGATCTTCCGATCAAGGACCCAGAGACTTAACCACTTGAGCTCCACAGATACATGGATTTAACTGGGGTCATTATTAGTAATTATCATTAATATGGGAAAAGCAATCAATTATAAGACAGGGCAGAAAAACAAGAAGCACATCACATGAGCTCAAAACAAATCTGACAAAATTAAAAAAGTCGGTCTTATTATTATATATCCTTCCTATTATAATAATTCACTGTATTTACTTAATAATCCACATTCATTCATTCTCTATCGCTTATCCGATCTATTCTCAGATCACGGGGAGCCTGTGCCTATCTCAGGCGTCATTGGGCATCAAGGCAGGATACACCCTGGACGGAGTACCAACCCATTGCAGGGCACACACACACTCTCATTCACTCACGCAATCACACACTACGGACAATTTAGAGATGCCAATCAACCTACAGTGCATGTCTTTGGACCGGGGGAGGAAACCGGAGTACCCGGAGGAAACCCCCGAGGCACGGGGAGAACATGCAAACTCCACACACACGGCAGAGGCGGGAATCGAACCCCCAACCCTGGAGGTGTGAGGCAAACATGCTAACCACCAAGCCATTGTACCAATAATCCATATTATGTCCTTAAAATAATGCATATGAATAAGCTATTTACAACAGACAACACCACATGAAGTACACTATTTCTTATTATTCTATTTAAACTTTAAAATGTTTCCAGAAATGGTTAATGTACTATTACTTCATCCTAGACGGGAATTCCAACATTTTGGAATAATTCTCTGCTTTCATCTACAAAAACCAGTAACTGATTGAGTTTTAGGACCTTCAGTCTCTTCCAGAGTAGCAGATGGCACTAAAGAATTTAATGATATAACATGACAGAGAAAGAACCAGACAAATGATGATAATGCAATCTGAATGCCTGAGTTCAAATTAGGTCTGTTCTATTAGAATGGAGAATTCAATACCTGTGAGACTTTTAATGTTGTTGATTAGCACAGTAGGTGCAATGATCTGTAATTGTTATGGTGTTCATGAGAAGATGTTCTACACATTTTCTACATTTTTTCTCCTGTCTGTTTCTTTTGAAATCATCATTAATTACAGAATACACTTAGCTAGGGTTTATATATCAGAATAAACATTACCGTGTGTGTGTCTCTGTCTGTGTGTGTGTGTGTGTGTGTTTGTGTGTGCGTGTGTGTGTGTGTGTGTGTGTGTGCAGCTAAGTAACTATTGAACAGAACACATGTTGGGTAAATCTCACTTAACAATTAGAATCAGAACCATGAAATTATTTCTGGTGTCCAAAAAATATTTGAGGTTCAGAAAGTTTAATTCTGTACATGCATCATTTTTTTTTTGTCATTTCTGTGAAATACTAACTAGTATTAAACTTTCATCAGATTAAATCCAACATTTCGATAGCCATTTAGTTGCCATTAAGTAAAGAAGTCTTTATTTTTCACATATTCATTACAACACAGTGGAATTTTTTTCTTCACATATCCCAGTATAGGAAGTTGGGGTCAGAGCACAGGATTTGCCATGATACGGTGCCCCTGAAACAAAGGGGGGTTAAATTTCTCGTTTAAGCTCAAAACAGCATCAGCTCAGCAGTTCTAGGACTAAGCTTCTGATCAACAACCATGAAACGACCACTGGCCCTCAGGAGCTAAGTGTACTAGGTGATAGAGATGAGGTTTATTGTAGCATCAAGGTTTCCAAGGAAAAACACAGGAAACCTCTAAAAACCCAAGCACAATAAAATAAAGGATTCAAGAGACTTAAATTGCAAAAAAATTGCCACCTTGTATACAAGGCTCTTATTCGAATTTTAAGCCAAATTGCAAATCCTCCTTTTCAAATTCTTCGAGTGCTGAGTGAACTGGTCTGTTCAACATGCAGAGTTATATTACATGATGAACATACAGTACACTGGTTCACTGTTATCTACAGTGTAGCCTATAGGCTGTGTGTGCCTCATACAAGTGCTCTGATAGAAACATCCTGAGATCATTACCCCCCACTCCCTCCCCTTCACCCTCTCATCCACTAGGGGGTTCTCTAACACAGTGCAAGATACTCACACTCAGTGTTTTCCATAATACACCAGAGCATTATAAATATCAGGCACTGGTCTCTGTTCTTTACAATGTTTCTTTGGCCTTGTACAAGGAATTTACCCTATAAAGCTTATCATCTAAGTTAAGGTTGTCCTTCTGGCCTCGGGGTGTTTGCAGAGGTGAGTTTCTTATCTTGCACCTAGATTTGATCCTCTCTATAATCTGTGGACCCTCTCCTGTTTTCCACTTCTGTTTTTATCCTGTTTCTTTGCCAGTCTGTACCATGAATTTTATGAGGTCATGAAGTGTTTAAACTCTACAAAGGGCCTTTTTCGCCAATTCCCACTTCGTCTAAAAGTAAACAATAATGATTAGTTGTAAAAGAGAGCAATATTTTGCTACTTCAATTTGTTATAATGCAGCAGTGTAGCATCAGGATTTTATTTTGCACATAAAAATGGCATCATCCAGTTAGCTTCCCAAACAATGGCCGCATAATTCGGATCTGGTGGCTTCTGACTTTCATATTTCAATTTTTTACCCAAAAAATCTCTGTGCTATAATGTTACCATGATTTACTGTGGTCATTAATAGTAATTATTGTTAGTATAGTATAAACCTTAATACCATAAAAAGTAATATTGTATATTTTTAATGGTGTAGTTTGATAACTATGATTAGTACAGATTCATTCCTGCTCCATTCCATTTTTTCCTGGTTCAGTGATTCTAGAGCTGCTACTGGGAACATTGGGTACAAAACGGGCAAATTCACTATGGATGAGATGCCAGACTATTCATAAGATGCTATATACAGACAAGAAATATATTCACCTTATTCTGCTGAGACATCCTACTCTCTAGATCAATTTAAAGATCAATACTTAAGTCCATACCAGACATGTCCTTTTGTCATATTTATTATGATATGAACAGTATATTTAGAAAATAACAAAGTGAGAGTTAAAATGGTGTGTCTGGACTAGTGTAGCCATTGAAAACCAGGAAATTCTTGACTAGCAGTGGACAGCATGGAAAGACAGTAACTTGGGTAGTAGGTAGAGTAAGAAACAAGACAGGAAGGAACACACAATGTGCTACAGAGCAACACAAAGAGATACCAACAAGGCACCCAAGTGGGAGGATGAGGGATGAGAAAAGGACTCTGAGTGACGCAGATGTTTGGCAACAGAACACTGACAACGAGTACAGAATGGTTCTCCAGCAAAGTTTGTCAAAATCCTGGATGGTCTGGGGTATCCAGCAGGCCAAGATGCATGCAGAGGGGGCAGGTGTTACAGAGCAGTGTACATTTGACAAAAAGGCATTTGCAGTCCTAGAAACAATAGCCATGGTTGAAGTGGACAGGCATTTTCAAGCAATGACCACCAACATCATCTTCCCAGCAGCTGAGAGATTTGGCAGTACCTCTACACCATGAACAATGGAGAAATTAAGATTCATTAGCTCAGGCAGATGCTAAACAGCCCACTAAGCTGATTCAAAGTGGCAAGGATAGTTCATTCTGAACTGTGCAGTTTCCTTCAGAAGAAACTGAGTGGCTTCAAAGACTGAGGAACTAGAAGTGCAGGAAGTGAATGGCAATTCCGGCTGCTAGGCCAGGAGCACAATGGTCAAGTCAGCTGAGAGGAGATCAACCACCACATAAAAAACTTTGCCTTTTTTTTTTTTTAGATGCCTTTCCTTTCAGTGCCACTATAGGGAATGCTGTGGCTATTACATATTGATACAGACCAGAAAGACTGATTTAGCATCATGCTGGAGGAAAACCTTTCTTAGTAGAGTCTGCACAAAACATAACAGAGGACCATTAGGGCACGGTAACAACCAGCTTTTTCTCTACATGCAGTCCAACATTTTTGTCCTTCTTCTGAAAAGCTGTGCACTTGGGCTGATTGTTAGTAGCTTTATTTGTAGTCTCTAGCTGTGTACGTGTCCAGCAATATGCATGTTCAAGCTGTGTAGCCAGCAGTCAAGAGAGCTGGTACCGGAGTATGAGCCTTGACATTACAATACACACAAAAAGCACTTATATATACTAGTATTTTCAGTTTGTAGGGGTTTCAGTGTGCTAATTGACTATCATTTAATTGACTGTAAATAATCACTGCTAAAAGCATGCTAGACATTATAAAGATGGGGTAGCTTAATGGATAAAGTGTTATCCTCTTAAAATTATTTCATAGTATTCATGAACAAATAATGTAATAATTGCAGTATCCAGGCCTATGTTTACACTAGTAAGCGACAAAGATAGAAATATCTTCTTTTTTTTTCATGTACAATATGGAGCTGCAACTTCAGTCATAGCATGTCATCTCCAGGTGCCATGCCAATATCCTTATAGCTACACCTTTATCATTTAATGATTATTCTAGCCTTAAATAAGCTTGTGTGACATCTCCAGTGAGTCAACAAACACAAACAGTATAAAGTATTCGCACACCTGACCATCACACCTATATGTGGGTCTTCCCCAAAAGTTGGTGCACACAATTGAGCAGGGCATCTCTGTGGAAATATGTTCCAGAATATCCCAGATGTGCACAAAGTCCATAAAGACATGATTTGTCAAGGTTGATTTAGACAGAGCACATAGCACTGACCTCAACCCCGCTCTGAGATGAACTGGAACACCAGCTACAGTACGTGCCAGGCCTCCTTGCCCTCCTTGACCAACATCAGTGCCTGACCTCACTAATGCTCTTGCAGCTAGATGGATAAATCCCCACAGTCACGTTCCCAAATCTTGTGGAAAGCCTTCCTAGAAGAGTGGAGGTTATTATAACAGCGAGGTGTGCACTCATGGTTTGCCCTAATCAGCATAAAAGAAAGAGGTATGAAAGGTACATAATTAATGAAGCCGCCCACTGATCATAGTCTCTCGCTGTTCCTCTCAGATCCAGAGAGAAAGACAGTAGTATAATAAATTGCATACTCATAAACTATTTGCAGCAGCTTACTATATATAAGATTATTATTGATGTCCTGTCATAAGCATACAATGAATGCCAACTTATCAAACTTTTTCTTGGCCGCTCAGTAGGTCACGTTCGGCATTAACACAACTTAAACACACCCATCTCTACTACACTATTGTGTGCATCTCACTTAACGGGTAATTTATTGCTTGTCAAAGCATACACTATACAGTCTGTGTGTGTATGTGTATACTGTGTATATGCTAGATATAGATATACGGGTAGTTTTTAACATAAACATGGGTAAAATGAATCATCAAACCAACAGCAGATAATGTATGGAAAAAGCTATACAAAGGGCTAAGGCACACTTTATATGACAGAGGTTTCAAAATACATTGCTACTACTACTACTACTTTTTTCTGACTGTTTTTCACTAGTTTTGCATTTGGCTAGGGTCTGTGTTACTACTGGTAGCATGAGGCAATACCTACAGAGGTTGCACAGGCAGTCCAACTCTTACAGGATGTCACATTAACACATGCCATTGACAGAAGATTTGCTGTGTCTCCCAACACAGTCTCAAGAGCATGGAAGAGATTCCAGGAGACAGGCAGTTACTCTAGGAGAGCTGGACAGGGCTGTAGAAGGTCCTTAACCCATCAGCAGGACCGGTATCTGCTGTTGTGCAAGGAGGAACAGGATGGGCACTGCCAGAGTCCTACAAAATGACCTCCAGCAGGCCAGTGGTGTGAATGTCTCTGACCAAACAATCAGAAACAGACTTCATGAGGATGGCCTGAAGGCCCAATGTCCTCTAGTGGGCCCTGTGCTCGCTGCCCGGCACTGTGGAGCTCGATTGGCATTTTCCATTGAATACCAGAATTGGCAGGTCTGATAATGGCACCCTGTGCTTTTCACAGATGAGAGCAGGTTCACCCTGAGTACAGGTGACAGACGTGAAAGGGTCTGGAGAAGCCGTGGAAAACATTATGCTGCTTGTAACATCGTTCAGCATGACCGGTTTGGTTGTGGGTCAGTGATGGTCTGGGGAGGCATATACATGGAGGGACGCACAGACATCTACAGGCTAGACAATAGCACCCTGACTGCCAATAGGTATCGCGTATGGAAGCCTAGGACCCATTGTCAGACCCTACGCTAAATTCTTTCTTCGCATATCCCATCCTTGGAGGGTTGGGGTCAGAGTGCAGGGTAAGCCATGATGCAGCACCCTAGGAGCAGGGAGTGATGGGGTTTTTTCTCAAGGGCCCAATAGTGGCAGCTTGGCAGTGCTGGGGCTTGAACCCTGATAAACATCCCAGATCCTTAACCACTTGAGCTACCACTGCCCCATTATGGTATGGCTTATTAAGGAGTGCAGTGTATTTTATTTAGACTAAGCTGAACAACCTGATTTATGTACACTATCATTGCCCATTACCTAGGAATCAACGTTGTTTGAAAGGCACAATTATTTTCAGAGTTTTAGTCAATATTGTACATACCAGGGCAGGAATTAACAGCATTGGATGCAAAAAAGGGCACAATAACCCTTTGGGAAAGAATTAAAACAACCTATAACTATATAGTTATATCTTAATAATTCACATCAGAGTAGTACAGAACAGTGCTCTAAAGCACCCCATTTATGTCTCTGAAAATGAGTTGTGTGAGTATTTATAGCTGCTAAAGCCTAGGCAGGATGTAAAAGTGCTGGTATAAATCAATGGGAAAATATGTCACTGCTTCTTATGCACATTGTCAAATTGCAGCATGGCTAACTTTACACTCCAGTTCTGTTATGCAATTATTCTTTCTAAATCTCCCCAAACACACCCATTTTTCGGAATGTCCCAGCAAAGCAAAACAGACTGTGAGAGTTTAAATAGAGTTTTAATCAGAATTCAAGCATGGAAACGATGATTGGGGAATTTTAATCTTAAAAACAATCTTTATATTATAAGTGGTTATCAGTTACATCTGACTAAATTACTCTGCATCCCTGATGATGATGATGATGATGATAATGATGATGATGATTATGAACAATACTCCTACTACAACTACTACTACCACTACTACTACTACTACTACTACTACTACTACTACTACTACTACTAATAATAATAATAATAATAATAATAATAATAATAATAATAATCTGGTGGATTCTTTGATTATTTTGTACTATTAAGCTAATGAATTTCAATTTGCCAGTGACTTTTCTGATCAAATATTCATCACTGACACTAAAAAAGGAGCTGCATTAATATATTATACAGAGAGAGTGGTAAGCTGAAATGTGGTGAAGGGCTGAGCTTAGCTTCACAGATTTTTGTAATATATGCAAAAATATTAATGAAGGAGATGAGAGCCCGGAAACTGTCATTCAGTGCTCTGCAGCAGAAAGTGTCACAGTGTGTGTGTGTGTGTGTGTGTGTGTGTGTGTGTGTGTAAATATTTGCATTAACTTTGAGGCAACCCCACATTTACAACAGATGTTCTTAAATTACTATTAAACCTGTCAACAGCTGTGACAGCTCCACCCCACTCAGCCTGCTAGTACTGTCAATCTAGTGGGACGAACATGGACAGATAGTCGGTGTGTCCACATACAAGCGTACACATGTGCACTTACATGCACACACACAGTTTCCAAAATTCTTGCATTGATTAATTGTTAGACCAATAACAACTTATTCCCTTTACAGCTGATGTCCTAATCAGGTCTTATATGCCAGTAGAAATGGGAAATTTCTGGATCTGTTTTATTTGAAATGATGAGATGAGATGAGATGAGATGAGATGAGATGAGGTGAGATAAGATGATAAGAAGAGATGAGATGAGATGAGATGAGATGATTAGAAGAGATGAGATGAGATGTACCGTTATTAATCCCCTGTAGTGAAAATTTCAATGGATCTAAATGATTAATAGAGTTAGGAGTGAGCTGTTTTCTCACATCATGGTCTTTTATTGAGAGACGGCTGGTCAAAAAGTCAAAAAGGGTCAGAAACTACACACACAATGCACACATTTGCACTTATTCAGAAACAGCAATACTATATAAACATTATTCATATCATCAGTCATGGTATTATATTCATATGCTATATTTTTAATATTTTGTCTATTTATACAGCTTATTAATTTTATTTTATTTCTACTTCATTTTCAAATTTCCATTACTGACGTTTTTAATTTTTATTTTTGATAACGCTATTATTTTTTATAACACGGACAGTCGTAATAAAAAATTTGATTCACTGCATGTCGTACTGTGTATGATTGTGTATGTGACAAATAATATAATATAATATAATATAATATAATATAATATAATATAATGTAATGTAATGTAATGTAATGTAATGTAATGTAATGTAATATAATATAATATAAAATTTTAATTCAATATAAAGAATGTTAAGCAAGAAGGTGATTCCATGATTAGGATGCAATTAAGCCCTAACTCTTAAACATGAAACTTTCTTTTTTTCTCATTTGCAAACATGCATTTAATCATTCATATAGTCTTAAACTAATCTTAGGCAACAATATCACTTTTTGTGTTAAGTGTTTTTGCTGACAATGGCTGTATTTTGCTCTAAAATGAGCAAAAGGTTGAATTAGCGCATATATGGACAATGTCATATATCGATGTTTTCTTTCATCATAATTTCCCATTATTTGTAAATGTAGTATTAGGTTCCACTGTTATACTGCATGTTTCAGTAAATCCAGATGAGGGAGAACAGCTTAATAAAGATAAGGAATGTGTAAAAATAAATATTAGCCACCGGATGCTAAGTAACTTCTTCCTACTTCCTTAATTCCGACAACACTGAAGTACTTTTACTAGAGCCACAGGCAGCAAGAAGCAAGCTTTCTGATTACATAGTAACTCTGGATGGTCTTTCAGTTGCATCATGTGCAACAATAAATAACCTTGGTGTGATTATTGACTGCATTCTCTCACTTGAAGCTCATGCATGTAATATTACTAGGATTCTTCTTTCCTCTCAGAAATATTAGTTTTTATATTAATATTAATATCTAAGATAAGAAATATAATGTCACTACATGATGCAGAAAAAAATAGTGCATGCTTTTGTTACCTCCAGGTTGGATTATTGTAATGACATGCAGTCTGGATGTTAGTTAGTTCAGAACCATTACTAGAACCAGAAAACTTGAACCACATCAGTCATCTTATTCACACTGCACAGGCTTCCAGTAAAATCAGGCATGGCATTATGACCACATGCTTAACATATTGTGTTGGTCCTCCTGTTACTGCCAAAACAGCCCTGACCCAGTATGCACTGTGTATTCTGACACCTTTCTATCAGAACCAAACATTAACTTCTTCAGCAATTTGAGCAACAGTAGCTCGTCTGTTGGATCGGATCACACGGGCCATCCTTCGCTCCCCACGTGCATCAATGAACCTTGACCGCCCATGACCCTGTCACCGGTTCACCACTGTTCCTTCCTTGGACGACTTTTGATAGATACTGTCCATTGCAGACCGGGAACACACCACAAGAGCTGCAGTTTTGGAGATGCTCTGTCCAGTCCAGATCCAGTGGTCTAGCCATCACAATTTGTCCCTTGTCAAACTCGCTCAAATCCTTACACTTGCCCATTTTTCCTGTTTCTAACACATCAACTATGAGGACAAAATGTTCACTTGCTGCCTAATATATCCCACCCAATAACAGGTGCCATGATGAGAAGATACTCAGTGGTATTCACTTCACCTGTCACTGCTCACAATGTTATGGCTGATTGGTGTAGATACTACTAATAAATTATGAAGTATTGAATGGTGTCATGCCACAGAACTTGCCAGAACGGTTGTTTTATCTACCATGCCTGCTTTGATCAAAAAATGCAATACAAAAGATGAAAGCTACAGCAGGGGGTAAATCTTGTGCACAGTCACAGTCCCCAGGGGCAATAAGGGCATTCTATCAATTTACTATATGTTAAAATTCATTATTTATTTTTAACACAAAGCACAACGGGACAATATTTTCATAGTCAGCACTCAATCAGTACAACAATGACAATGAAAATAATGAAATGTAACAGATTGAGAGAACTTAATGTTCTTTTTCCAAAAACTTCAGAGCATCTTCCTGTTGAATGTGTAAATGGTGTGATATTCCAAATACTTTTTTTTTGTAACCTGAGAGCTAATAATAATAATAATAATAATAATAATAAATCTCATCGAACACTGGTGTACTCTACTTTAATTATGCTCCCAAATCTCTATAAAACTCCAATATAGGAAAAAAGTGCAATAGGGAGACTACAGGCTAGGCCTTGGCGGAGAATATATGAACCAATTTAATTGCAAGTGCTTGCCTAAGATTGCAGCACATAACAAATTCAGCTTCGCCCAGAGTAAAAAACATTACATTTCAAGGCTTAAAATAATACAGTTCAACCACTGGTTAGTGAATTTGTTTAACACAAGGAAAAGATACCAATAATACATTTCATTCGATTTCTTTAGATTATTATCCTCTAACATAATTTAACTGAAAAGAAAAATCTACTGAAATATCAATCAGTCTCAGTGATTAGACTAGGTCATTAGAAGGCAGTAGGATTTCACATTTCCTATAAATCACTCAGGTCTATCATTCTTTATCTTCGTTTTACTTGTTTTGTTCTCTTTTATTTGTCCATTGTATAATCCTTCTACTACCTTGAAAGGAATGTGGGGCTTGCACCAAACACCTGCATTCATTTTTGATATTTAACAAAGTACTTATAAGCCTAATCAGAATGGTTATGTTTTCTTTTTCTTCTTCTTCATCTTCTTCTTTTTCGACTTCTGAATTTGTTCTTAAACATAATGGGAGGCAAATATTGTAAAACTAATTTAATCAGATGCTGCAGAATTCCCCCTGCTACTCAGATAAGTAAGGAGACATATGCATCAGCTAATGGCATTGCTATAACACTTGCATTCATGTTTACTTGGTATTAGTGGTGTGTAGAATTTATATTCAATTCAATTTTATTGATGTAGCGCTTTTAACAATTTACATTGTCCCAAAGCAGCTTTACAGAATATAAGAAATATAGTACAAAAGGTTAAGATTAGCCTTCTGGTGGTCCAGCGGCAGGATCCCGCGCTCTCATTGCCATGGTCCGGGTCCGGTCCCTGGGCAGGGTGCTAACCCAGCCACTGAAGAGTTAATTCTCAACTAAATGGGAGGGTTGTGTCAGGAAAGGCATCAGTGTAAAAGAGACATGGTAGTGAGGGCATGGTTAAAAGCTAATGGGAGGGAATGGGAGGAGGAGGCATAACATGTAACAAGTAGGTCCTTATAAGTATGTGTAGTTAATGAGAAATACTTAGATGCTTGTTTTTCAGTTAGTAAAATTAGAGAGATAGAGAGAAAGAGAGAGATATCAGTTTCCCAAAATGAGTTCATAAATTGGTCTCATAACAGTGAGTGCTCTCAACACGGTGGAGTAGCATGATCACATCACAATAGTCTCAGCTGTAAACTGCCAGGTGGTGCAGTTTTACTCTATGCAGTTTAGACATGGGAGAACATTCATTCATTCATTCACTCATTGTCTACCGCTTATCCGATATATTCTCGGGTCACGGGTCACTCAGGCGTCATTGGGCATCAAGGCAGGATACACCCTGGACGGAGTGCCAACCCATCGCAGGGCACACACACACTCTCATTCACTCACACAATCACACACTACGGACCATTTAGAGATGCCAATCAACCTACAATGCATGTCTTTGGACCGGGGGAGGAAACCGGAGTACCCGGAGGAAACCCCCGAGGCATGGGGAGAACATGCAAACTCCACACACACGGCGGAGGTGGAAACCGAACCCCCAACTCTGGAGGCAAATGTGTTAACCAACAAGCCACGATTTTTTTCCATATATATTCCATATAATTTTTCCATATATTCATAAAAATGGGCAAAAAAAGTTATAAAAGTTATAAAAGTTATAAAAGCTATAATTCCTCCAAAAAGAGTTTTGGGCTGATGGTATCCTATGTCTGTAACTTAGTGAACCAGTGTTGATGTATTCATTGATAGAGACTTCAAAGCACTTTTGTACGTCACTCTGGATATAAGGACGTCTGCCAAATGTCAGAAATGTAAATGTAAACATGTCTCTCTGTGTTGTAAGTTGACTGTCTGTGTATGAGCGTGTACCGTAATTTGTACTCCTACACAAATCCAATAATATGCAGTCTCTAGAGAAGTTAAATGACTGCACATGTCGTGTGTAACGCTGTCAGACAATGGCAATACTGAAATAGTTGAGAAGCCACAGGAGTGTATATAGGTGTCAAGAGTGTGTCATGGGAACAAATTCAATATTTGCAGGGCCTTTCCCTCTTGGCTCTGAGAGGTGTGTCAAAACCCAACACACCCAGTGGCAGCAGAAGATTAATGTCTTCTTCAGGGAGAGAAAGAGAAGGAGCGATGGAGTGAGGGAGAGGGAGAGGCAAAAGTGCCTCACAGTACCACTAAAGCAAGCATAATACAATTTCAGCTCACACTGAAACTGGTTGGAGTTAATTATCTCTAAAGATGAGGGCATTTAAATAAGGGGGAAAAAACTCAGGGCTATACACATACTCTGAACACAGATGCACACTTCCACAATCTTAAATTGATTAACTAATTCCTTTTGTGTGTGTGTTTTTTATGAGCACACAAGCAAAACTGCCTGGGATCCTTTTGGGTTTTTTTTTTTAAATTGCACACACTTAAATGTTAATGTTATTGCACATTTAAACAGTGGGGCACAGTTGCTTGGTGCTTTTGCCTCACACCTCCAGTGTTGGGGGTTTGATTCCCGTCTCCGCCATGTGTGTGTGGAGTTTGCATGTTCTCCCCGTGCCTCGGGGGTTTCCTCCAGGTACTCTGGTTTCCTCCCCCAGTCCAAAGACATGCACTGTAGGTTGATTGGCATCTCTAAATTTTCTGTAGTGTGTGATTGCGTGAGTGAATGAGAGTGTGTGTGTGCCCTGCGATGGGTTGGCACTATGTCCAGGGTGTATCCTGCCTTGATGCCCAATGACGCCTGAGACACGGGCTATACTCTGAACTATACTCGGCTCCCTGTGGCCCGAGTATAGTTCGGATAAGCGGTAGACAATGAATGAATGAATGAATGAATGAATGAAAAAGGTGGACAAAACATTTTTTGCCTCTGGTAAAAGAAAAAAAAACCCCATCATGATCTAAAGTATGGATACTGCAGTACTGATCTACTCATCCCGACTTGTGGCTGATTTTTCACTCACATTACGTTGATCACTCTCAGCTAATTACTGACTACTCCTGTTTCCTGTTCCAGCCACATTACCTCGGTGTATTTATGCATGCTTCATTCACTTCACTTCATTGCAAGACACCTCTGTGTGTCTCTAACACGCTTCCTTCTGCAGTGCTAATAGCAAGTAATATTTTGTTTAGCCTACAATAACTTCCTCTCTCTAGGATGTTTGGGCAATCAAAGTACATTTATACACATTTGTGGAAATCTATACCTGCTGTTCAGCATATTGATCCAATGCTGCATAGTTGTGAATAATATGGTTTGATGGGCAAATCTTTCTGTAGAAAGCACTATTGATTATTTTCGAACACACACAGCCTCCAGATGGCTCTTCCAAATCACTGAATGATTGGATTTTCACCCATACTCATGATTATATTTAATGTTTTTTTGTTAATCTCATGTGCTATTGTGGGGGGCACGGTGGCTTGGTGGTTAGCATGTTTGCCTCACACCTCCAGGGTTGGGGGTTCGATTCCCACCGCCGCCGTGTGTGTGGAGTTTGCATGTTCTCCCCATGCCTCAGGGGTTTCCTCCCCCGGTCCAAAGACATGCATTATAGGTTGTTTGGCATCTCTAAATTGTCCATAGTGTGTGAATGAGAGAGTGTGTGTGCCCTGCGATGGGTTGGCACTCTGTCCAGGTTGTATCCTGCCTTGATGCCCAATGACGCTTGAGATAGGCACAGGCTCCCCGTGACCTGAGAATAGATCGGATAAGCGGTAGACAATGAATGTTCTATTGTCTTCTCTCTGTTATAAAATCCAGTCCATATCCCTAGAAAGAAATATAATTAAGTTCTCTATAATTAACATGGCTACGCATTCCAGTTTAATGAGGATGTGAGCAAGGGGATTAAAATAATTCTTTTGAAAAAGATAAAAGATTCTCTCTTTTTAATATTGCAAACCCTTCATTACTTGTCTCTCATGTCACAGTTGCGATAGCAGAAAAAACTCACTGACTGACTGTAGAATTCCTCGCTTACTTGATTCTAATAAAGATATGCTTCTGACTATCTGTCCTCGTGGTGAGGTCACTCTCAGTATAAAAATAACTAATCTAATGGATTTTTTAGTAATTATTGTTACTATTTAAACAAATAAAGGAATCTCTCTGGTTTGCCACAGAGCACAGTGGATAATCTTTGTTTTTGACAATAAAGATGGAAATACACCGATCAGGCATAACATTATGAGCAGTCACAGGTGAAGTGAATAACACTGATTATCTCCTCATCATGGCACCTGTTAGTGGGTGGGATATATTAGGCAGCAAGTGAACATTTTTTTAAAGTTGGTGTGTTAGAAGCAGGAAAAATGGGCAAGTGTAAGGATTTGAGCGAGTTTGACAAGGCCCAAATTGTGATGGCTAGACGACTGGATCAGAGCATCTCCAAAACTGCAGCTCTTGAGGGGTGTTCCCGGTCTGCAGTGGTCAGTATCTGTCAAAAGTGGTCCAAGGAAGAAACAGGGGTGAACCGGCGACAGGGCCATGGGTGGCCAACACACATTGATGCTTCAGGGGAGCGAAGGCTGGCCCGTGTGATCCGATCCAACAGACGAGCTACTGTTGCTCAAATTGCTGAAGAAGTTAATGCTGGTTCTGATAGAAAAGTGTCGGAATACACAGTGCATGACGGGTCAGGACTGTTTTTGCAGCAAAAGGGGGACCAACACAATATTAGGCAGGCGGTCATAATGTTATGCCTGGTCTGTGTAACTATGGGAAAATCAAATAAAGTTCTGTACACCTTCGCTAGAATGTCTGAAATTTTAGTCTGAAAGTAAGAAAACTTTTATTTAGTTACACTATGCTATTGTCTCGTTCAAATTATTGTCTCCTCAATGTTTAACATCTTAGGTCAAAAGGTTTTAATCTCAGTTCATTATTTAATTCATTTGCAAACACAGACCTGCCCATACCTACCTACAGTCACCCAGAAAACCTTGCTCCATACCATGTTTCTTTAACCTGCTGTCACGTCACATAACGACATGGACTGTTTCACCACAACCGAAAAACTTGGCTGCGATGGACTAGAACACCTAGCAACCATCATCATCTCACAGACACCAGCCTTTCAAGTGCTTGCAATTTCACTAATCCAAGTGGAATTAAAAAAAAAACTCTACAAGTTGTATAACAAAATAAATAAATAAATAAATTCTGTAAATCTCAATGTCCTAAAATAAATCAGAGAAGATCGTTAACATTTCTGGAATTTGGCAGACACCCTTTCCTGGAGTGACTTACATTAATCTCAATAAATCAACTGAACAATTGAGGGTTAAGGGCCCAGCAGTGGCGGACCCTGGATTCAAACTCATAACCTTCCAATCAGTAGTCCAACAGCTTAACCACTAAGCTACCACATCCCCGGAGAGATGGTAAGAGATCTGGGACTGCTGGTCATAATCCGACACTTATATTGCTTATATTGGTAGCGTTAGATCTGATTACAAGATTGTTCATTTGATCAGTACTGCCTCAGCTGATTCTGCCACTCTCAGGGGGAAATGGAAAATCAATCCACTCCTAGTTTCATACCGGTATATGAGACATACTGCAGTGCTGTAGTCAAGATCCAGAAATCATTTAAGTTGAAATGCCTTGGTATCTTGTTCAGAATCATTATTTAATGTATATGTCCTGGTGTTATGATAAACGTCTCTGTTTGCCTGTATCATTTTACAGAAGCTAACTGATGGAAGTGTTTAAAATTGTGTCCAGATCTATTGAAAATGCACCAAAGAATGCTTAGCCCATTGTTTGTAGAGTCAGATATATGTCCAGCAAATAGGTAATAAAATATGTCTCTTTATTGGCACCTGGCATGTGCAGTTGTGTATCTTTTAATTTTGTGTGTGTGTGTGTGTGTGCGTGTGTGAGACAACCTTTTCAGACACTCTTGGTTAATCCGGGACGGATCATTAGCCCTTTTGTAGCCTACTCCTTTCACACATTCTGTATTTTAAAGCTGTGGGAATGGAAACATGCACCGAATTGCTTTCAGAGATATCTTCCATGCAGCCAGGCCAGAAGTGCATTTACCCCATTTACACATTAGCACAGCATGGAGTCCGTTCACTCATTCAGCTAGGCTTGGACTTCCATTTACACCCAGTAATGCTCTCAGAATTCAGAAAAAAGAGTGTACAGTATAAAAGGGACCATGTGTCACTAACAGTAGGCTGCTCAGAGAATATAGCACGCACTTCAGCTTTTTTTGTGCTCTTCCACATGGTATGGTAGTCAGATCATTATGTAAAACAGTTTTTTTTTTCCAGCTCATGTACATCTTTCTATTTAAAACATGTAGAGATCATAATGTGTGACCATGATATACTAAGGCATGGGAATGAGATCATTAAATTAAGAGAATGAGATAATTAAGTTGTGGCCACAACTTAATAACACAAGGGAGCGAGAAAATGCAGCCATCTATTAATAAGCCATGGTCATTGTGTTGTTCCCAGCTGGTGTGTCCATTATACGGTGGATACAAAAATCTACATCCTTGTTAAAACCGGAGGCATTTATAAGGGAAAAAAATAACTAAGATAAAATATGTCATATCAAAACACCTTTAATATGATCTACAGAAGCAACCAATAAAGTGAAAAATATATGAATGTTTTATTAATTTATTATTATATATTTATTATATATTAAATATTTTAGTGGAGGAAAAAAGGGGAATTAAAAACAAATAATAGTTGTTAAAATATTATTTATTTATAATTCCCTTTTTTTCAACTACTAGTACTACTACTAGTACTACTACTACTACTACTAATAATAATAATAATAATAATAATAACAACAACAACAAAACAACAACAACAACTATTATTATTATTATTATTATTATTATTATTATTATTAAATATTATTATTAAATATTCCTTATTGTTGATTATTATACTAATAATACTTTTATTTTAATACTATTTATTTATTTATTTTACAAGTGACTTAATTACAACCTTTTAATTTTCTACATCATAAAATCCTCAGTTTTACCAGAAGTTTGTAGGACTTTTATGTCCACTGAATATACAAGCTTTTTATGGAAACCACTAAAATGACCTGCAGTTTATGTGTTTTAGTGTTTTAATTTTTTTAAATTCACACACACACACACACACACACACACACACACACACACACACACACACAAAATAACTAGGTAAATTGGTTAGTGTTTAATATATAAAATGATGAAGATCTCAGTTATATAATTTATAATTTCAATAATTAGGTCCAATAGGTAAAGTAGTTGAGACATCATTGTTCTTCATTAGGAAGTTTGTTAAATATTATCCGAGGAAAAATGATGTTTTCAGCAAAGACATGTCTGGCTGATAAAATGTTTATATGACTTCATATTTAATAATAATAATAATAATAATAAAAAACAGTGTAGCACTCTATTATCTATAAAATAAAGTTTGCATCATATACTGTACACTATTTATATAAAAAAGATTATGCATTTATTAATCACTGTAATAATAACGAATAAATAAACAAGCAAACAACTTAAACATATTGTTTCCTTGACTTAATAATCCCGAGTCCATGTATTAGGATTTCATCCCCATGTGTTATTAAGTTGTGGCTACATCACTGTGTTCACAGGGTCACCACCACCACCTGCTCAGATTTGGCTTGCTTACAGCCACGCCAAAAGAAAGCTAGAGAGTCAGTCGAGAGAGAAATATCTGTTGCCAAAATCATGCACTGGCACATTTACTGTAGAGATGGCACCAGAACAATCTGTAAAGCTTAAATGCTAATTAGAAGAGAGAGAAAATTAGGCAACAGAACAAATTTTGTGGAATTAGTAAACATGTTTTTTCAGTGAACAGTGATTACTGAAGAGTCAGGAATGATGACAAGGATTCGAAGATGCTTTGGCTGAGCAAAAATGATGACCCCGATTGAAAAATGATGACAGAGTAGGAAATCTTCCTAGGAGGATGTGTGTGTGTGTGTGTGTGTGTGTGTGTGTGTGTGTGGCTCACTTGTTAATCAGAGGTTGGAGTGGGAGGCTAAATCCTACCACACTGCTTTAACCTGACAGATAACTGTACTAATGAATTGTACTGCATCCTATTTTCAACTGCAATTCTCCACCATTTAAATATAGAGAGTAGTGTGTGGAAGTGTGGAGGTGTGGTACAAGTTGTCACATTTTAATAGACACTTTATTATGTATACCTACTTCGTACCTACACCCACTGTCCATTTTATCAAGAACATCTGGCATAAATGTGAACTTTTTCTTCTTTTGGTGTACACAGCCTGCCACTATAGGACCGGATATTATAATAAGTTGATATTATTTGGTTGGTAGACTACTCTCATGACTCATCACAGCAGTGACACTGACAGGATAGTGGCATGTTAGTGTATGTGATGCTGATAAGAGTGTGTCATATACAACAGTGTTATTTTTTCTATGTCAGTGTCACTGCAGAGATGAGAAACTGACACTGATGTGTCTCAGTTTGTGGCTGTTAGCGGAATAGTTTGGTTTTTCAACAGCTTTTTAAAGCTAAATAAAGATTTTTTTTTCAAAAATTCCACAGTCTAAATATAGAAAAGGATAGTAAATTATTATTATTATTATTAATATTATAATTATTATCATTATTATTATTTTCTTCTTCTTTTTTTATTAATAAAGAAGTTTTTTTAATAAAGATTATCTTCTTCTCCTCCTCTTCCCCATTGTTCTTCTTCTTCTTCTTCTTCTTCTTCTTCTTCTTCTTCTTCTTCTTCTTCTTCTCCTCCTCCTTCTTCTTCTCATCCTTCTTCTTCTTCTTCTTCTTCTCCTCCTCCTCCTCCTTCTTCTCCTCCTCCTTCTTCTTCTTCTCCTCCTCCTTCTTCTTCTCCTCCTCCTCCTCCTTCTCCTCCTTCTTCTTCTCCTTCTCCTTCTCCTCCTTCTTCTTCTCCTCCTCCTCCTCCTTCTTCTCCTCCTTCTTCTCGTCCTTCTTCTCCTCCTCCTCCTCCTCCTTCTTCTTCATCTCCTCCTTCTTCTTCTTCTCCTCCTTCTTCTTCTTCTCTTCCTTCTTCTTCTCCTCCTCCTCCTTCTTCTTCTTCTTCTCCTTCTTCTTCTTCTTCTTCTTCTTCTCCTCCTCCTCCTCCTCCTCCTCCTCCTTCTTCTTCTCCTTCTTTTTCTTCTCCTCCTCCTCCTCCTCCTCCTTCTCCTCCTCCTCCTTCTTCTTCTTCTTCTTCTTCTTCTTCTTCTTCTTCTTCTTCTTCTTCTCCTTATTGTTGTTGTTGTTGTTATTAGGAGCCCAAGTGCCAAAGGTGCATACTACTGTTATTTCCTTATTATTCCTTGGCTCTTCTTCTTCTACTGTCTAGGGTAGCCATATAGAAAAAGGTTATGAAATATTTCACACAGATTGAGGTGTATCTAAGGAGCGTTCTAACCAAATTCAGGCCAAGTACCACCAACACTCTAGTGCCACCATCAGTTCAAATTCGGGCCTAATGATTATGTCATAACATTTGAACCATATGTCCAAAAGCTAAAACCCAAGCATTCCTTAATTTCCGACAAATTAAATTTTCCACCATCTTGAATTTAGTCAAAAAGATTTTATTTTTGCTACTTCTCCTACAACTTTAGTCTACTCATCACTTAATTTAGCAAATTTGAATTCTGATACTCCAAATGGATTTCCTATAATAAATCAACAAACTTGACAGCAAAACCAACAAACAGGAGGCTGTATTTTATCAACAACTTTGTCCAACAACCATGATCTGAAGGCTATGCAACAAATTTTAAGGCAGTTGCCACCTACTGGTCAAATTTCTTTGCTATTCCTCCATCTGAACAAATGTTATCAATGGAAATTGAAAACCATTCTCCAGATATATATATAAGTTTGGTACAGATATATACTAACCCTAACCCGAGGGAAGACCTCAGGAAACAGAATCACATTAGATCTTTTTACACTGCAAGAAAAAAAAAAAATCAATTCAGAGAAGGAGCAACCATGTCCACAGGTCAAAGTAGCAACAGACAACACCACAGGTTGTCCACCCTGCTGCCCAGTTGGTCATTTAGACCTTTCCTCCAACAGTCAGAGAATTCCACCATTGTCTGTGTTCACTGTGGACATCATCTCTGATACTACAAATCACTCATGAATCACTTTGCCTACATTTACGACACTGCTTTCCTCTGATTACCCAGGCAACAATTGTAGCACGTCTGTGAATGTACACCTCACTGAATTGATTTGCCCCTGTAAATGCTGCTTGCACCTTTAATTATCATTATTATTATATACGCATGATGCTCTGCAACAGACAGGCACAGCTTCCAGAGTGTATTCCCACTTCCATCTGAAGTCATTCTGTCTCTTGAGAGTCAATGGGCAAAACAACAGTCCCAAAATAACACTAAAGACAATAGGGTTTAATTCACTGTGTGGCGCTATGTTATATTACTATACATACTTAATTTATATTCAAAATCAATGGCCTGTTTTATAAAGCCTGCCTGCCCATTATCTCCACCATTCCAGGAAGAAATTTCCACAGGAGACTTCCTTTAAAACACTGCTGTAGTGTTTAACACCTGTGCTAAACATTCAGTTAAACATTGCTGATGAATATGGAACAGTTTTTACATTCATACAAGCAAGACAAAGAACTTTTAAAGTTTTTAAACTTTAAAACATAATGAACATTATTAAGTTCTGTGTTTAAACCCTTTGGGGTTGAGACAAGAAGAAGACGAAGACGAAGACGAAGAAGAAGAAGAAGAAGAAGAAGAAGACAAAGAAGAAGAAGAAGAAGAAGAAGAAGAAGAAAAAGAAGAGGAAGAAGACAGACAAAGAAGAAGAAGATGGAGAAGAAGAAAAAGAAGAAGAAGAAGACAGAGAAAAAGAAGAAGAAGAAGAAGAAGACAAAGACAAAGAAGAAGAAGATGGAGAAGAAGAAGAAGAAGAAGAAGAAGAAGAAGGAGAAGAAGAAGAAGAAGACAAAGAAGAGGAAGAAG
Organism: Hemibagrus guttatus; assembly: GCA_033459395.1. Taxonomy (NCBI): domain Eukaryota; kingdom Metazoa; phylum Chordata; class Actinopteri; order Siluriformes; family Bagridae; genus Hemibagrus; species Hemibagrus guttatus. Next base: position 13,303,420 of record JAUCMX010000020.1, read on the forward strand.
ACAAAGACAAAGAAGAAGAAGACGGAGAAGAAGAAGAAGAAGAAGAAGAAGAAGAAGAAGAAGAAGAAGAAGAAGAAGAAGAAGAAGAAGAAGGAGAAGAAGAAGAAGACAGAGAAGAAGAAGAAGAAGAAGAAGAAGAAGAAGAAGAAGAAGACAAAGAAGAAGAAGACAAAGACAAAGAAGAAGAAGACGGAGAAGAAGAAGAAGAAGAAGAAGAAGAAGAAGAAGAAGAAGAAGGAGAAGAAGAAGAAGAAGAAGAAGAAGAAGGAGAAGAAGAAGAAGACAAAGAAGAAGATGGAGAAGAAGAAGAAGAAGAAGAAGAAGAAGAAGAAGAAGAAGAAGAAGAAGAAGAAGACAAAGAAGAAGAAGGAGAAGAAGAAGAAGAAGAAGACAAAGAAGAAGAAGAAGAAGAAGAAGAAGAAGAAGAAGAAGAAGAAGGAGAAGAAGAAATACTCTTTTGCAACATTTAAAAGAATTTCATTAAAGCTTTGAGGACACAACAAGTTTCTGTTCTATGGGGAAATAACACCACATTGTCATTCTGCTACTGCCGAAATTAATGTTATTATACATTTGTTGTGAAGCCAGGTATCTTTTGAGGTACCACGAGTCCTCAAGGAAGCTGTTTTAATCAGAAACAGGACAGAAAACTGACTACAAACATATGCAGCACAGCCATGCTGAAAAAACCCTAAAGCACATCTGGCTAGAGTGTCTTCAGCTCAATCATCTTCCAACTAGCAGTTCATTCAGGGAAAAATAAAACATGCTGGCAACATGTAGAAGAAACACAGATGTGAAACATGTGTATTGCTGGATTGAAAGTGTTATACAATCTCTTTTCAGGCTCGGCAGACTGGATGAAGCTGGCAAGATGTTAAAAGTGTGAAGTGCAAGAACTGGATCCTGAAACCTTTATCTGAGTGGTGAAGATCAGCAGGTGCATGGTGGTGGATAAAGCTGCTGACTCATTGGAAGACAACATTGCAGTTCCTTACTGCCAGCTGCTGGTCCCACCATGCTCTATGATAGACGCCACCATTGATCTTGTTCATTCAAATCATCGAGACATACAGTATAATGTAGGTCATATAATCAGACATAAGTAATATACACTGATCAGGCATAACATTATGATGATTAACACTTATTATTTCCTCATCATGGCACCTGTTAGTGGGCGGGATATATTAGGCAGCAAGTGAGCATTTTGTCCTCAAAGTTGATGTGTTAGAAGCAGGAAAAAGCGTAAGGATTTGTGCGAGTTTGACGAAGGGCCAAATTGTGATGGCTAGACGACTGGATCAGAGCATCTCCAAAACTGCAGCTCTTGTGGGGTTTTCCCGGTCTGAAGCGGTCATTCATTCATTGTCTACCGCTTATTCGATCTACTCTTGGTTCACGGTGGAGCCTGTGTCTCAGGCGTCATTGGGCATCAAGGCAGGATACACCCTGGACGGAGTGCCAATCCATCGCAGAGCACACACACACACTCTCATACAAATCACACACTATGGACAATTTAGAGATGCCAATCAACCTACAATGCATGTCTTTGGACCAGGGGAGGAAACCAGAAAACCCGGAGGAAACCCCCGAGGCACGGGGAGAACATGCAAACTCCACACACATGGCAGAGAACCCCCAACCCTGGAGGTGTGAGGCAAACATGCTAACCACCAAGCCACTGTGCTCCTCTCTGCAGCGGTCAGTATCTATCAAAAGTGGTCCAAGGAAGGGACAGTGGTGAACCGGCGACAGTGTCATGGGCGGCCAAGGCACATTCATGCACATATGGAGTGAAGGCTGGCCCGTGTGATCCGATCCAACAAACGAGCTACTGTTACTCAGATTACTGAAGAAGTTAATGCTGGTTCTGATAGAAAGTTGTGTCAGAATATACAGTGTATGACGGGTCAGAGCATTTTTGGCTTTGAACAACACAATATTAGGCAGGTGGTCATAATGTTATGAATGATAAGTGTACGTCTCTTCTTTTAATCTAGTTGACTGTAATGATTATATGTAATATACAGTATAATATCCAGCATAACCAAACATTGACTACTATAGGTCACATTTGGCAGTGTTTAATGTGTTAAGTGTTTAGGTAACTTTTCTGTTTTGTAACTAGAGAGTAACACTGAGTTAGAGTTGAGAATGTACCAAAATTCTTATCTTTGCTCTCAATATTTGAATGGTCAGTAAACAGCATCATTGCCGCAGCTAAGTGGTTGTAAACAATGTTATGAGGACCTCTTAGAGATACTCAAACACAGACACACACAGATTTATTAGAACATCTGTCTTAAAAAGGAGTGTGTGTGTGTGTGTGTGTGTGTGTGTGTGTGTGTGTGTGTGTGTGTATGTATGTGTGTGCTTATCTATGCATGCAGTTTTGAGTCTTTATGAACATGTGTTTGTGTGTGGTTCAATGGAGAATAAACATAGAAAGACATGTTCATTTGCATGCATGAGAGAGTAAGTAGGATTACTGTGTAACAGCCGAATAATAGACACGGCTACATGCCATTTGTGTTAGCTTCAATTGCTGTCATTGGTCCAGATATTTAGGGGATGGCTTAGACTCTGTGACTCAATTTTCTGTTGCTGAGGTTATTTTATTATATCCTTTAAAAAAAAAATTATTGGGCCTTGCTTATCAAGCTGAATACAAATGGATTGGTTCATGAGTTGTATTTGCAAGCATTTCTACAAAAAATTTTGGTATTCATGATGCTCTTGAGTGTGGGAAAGTTTACAAACGAATGTAAATTTCAACTTCAAATTCTTACACACACACACACACACACACACACACACACACACACACACACACACACACACACACACAAACAAAAGCATCTTCCATTAAAAGACTGTCAGTGAGTGTGCAAGTAGCTGAAAGACAGTGAGAGCCAGACTGAGAGAAAAAGCTGTAACAGAAAGCCAGCTTGAGAGGTGTTGAACAGAGCGTGAGAAGCGATTCGGAGAGATCCAGGCAAAGAGAAGGGAGAGAGAGAAACGGCAAGAGGGAGTAAGGCGGCTTGCTCTTCACGGTTTGTGTGCAGCTGTGGCACCTAAGGCGTCGGAATCAGACACTCAGACCAAATAGAAGGAGTCCACCATCACAAGCTGAGAAAACTAACGGTTTTCACACATAAATGCAAGGAGATTGGACATTGAGGAATGGATTGACAGGCAACTGCACCTGCTTTACACTTGCAAGGTGAGAGACAATAGGGGTCTGAGGTAGTTTATATGACACTGCTCACTGTAAGTCCTAAGAGTGTTGAATGTTTATGATGGTATAAATCAGATCTGTAAAATAATCCACCAGGGTACACTACACACTCAGAAAGACATGGCTACTCAGCTTCAGTCTTTGAGAATGAGTGATTAACTGCCACAGCAAATTCTAAAATATAAGAGGAATAATTTTGCACCAGATGTTGCAATGAGATCAGTGGGGGTTCAGTGGGATCAGTTCTGCTGCTGTCTCACAACAATATAAATGACAAGTCATGTTTATCACTTGAGAGGGCTACACACAGACTCATTCACTCGCTACTTCACACATAGCTACAATTTAGAGTAGCAAATCTACCTTGGTTTAGGAGGAGAGAGACAGCCATGCTACCCACACTGACACAGTCTCACCTCCCATTTTCGTACAAGGATATCCAGTCATTCATAACTGGTAAAAAATAGTAGTAAAAAATATTCATTCATTGTCTACCGCTTATCCGGACTATTCTCGGGTCACGGGGAGCCTGTGCCTATCCCAGGTATCATAGGGCATCAAGGCAGGATACACCCTGGACGAAGTGCCAACCCATTGCAGGGCACACACACACACACACTCTCATACTACAGACAATTTAGAGATTCCAATCAACCTACAATGCATGTCTTTTGACTGGGGGAGGAAACCAGAGTACCCGGAGGAAACCCCCAAGGCACTGGGAGAACATGCAAACTCCACATCCTCCACATGACTGCCATTTCTTTGTAAACACACACAGAGCGAGCTCTCCCATTGTATGCCCATCACCAACCTTGCAACAGCTGTCCTGCTCCAGACATTAGAATAATATCAACATGCTCTTCTTTTTTTCAAAGGCTTTCTTAAAGGTAGTATGGAAAGAAAGTATGGAAAAAATTTTGCTTAGAAAATGTCTTTATTTACGCTATGTATTGAGACTTTTAGTACACCATGTAGAAGCATAATTTTGCATATAGCCATATTTATGCAGCAATATATATATAATATTGTGTTGGTCCCCCTTTTGCTGCCAAAACAGCCGTTACCCGTCGAGGCATGGACTCCAGTAGATACCTGAAGGTGTGCTGTGGTATCTGGCACCAAGATGTTAGCAGCAGATCCTTTAAGTCCTCTAAGTTGCGTGGTGAGGCCTCCATGGATCAGACTTGTTTGTCCAGCACATCCCACAGATGCTTGATTGGATTGAGATGGTGAATTTGAAGGCCAAGTCAACACCTCAAACTCATTGTTGTGATCATCAAACTATTTCTGAACCATTTTTGGTTTGTGGCACGACGCATTATCCTGCTGAAAGAGACCAACAGGGAATACTCTTTCCATGAAAAAGTGTACATGGTCTACAGCAATGCTTAGGTAGGTGGTATGTGTCAAAGTAACATCCACATGGATGGCAGGACCTAAGGTTTCCCAGCAGAACATTGGCCAAAACATGGCACTGCTTCCGGCGGCTTGCCTTCTTCCCATTAGGGCATGCTGCTAATAAGATGATGGATGGTGTCCTGGAGTATTTCCTCCCAGATCTGGACCAGGGCATCTAGACTGTCCAGGAGCTCAGTGATGCCCTGGTCCAGAACTGGGAGGAAAATACCCAAGGACACCATCCATCGTCTCATTAGGAGCTTGCCCTGACATTGTCAGGCATGCATACAAGCATGTGGGGGCCAGACAAACTACTGAGTACCATTTTGAATTGCTGCAATGAAATTTCAGCAAAATGGACTGGCCTGCTGCATCATTTTTTCACTTTTATTTTCGAGATGTCTTTGAATTCAGCCCTCTGTAGGTTGATCATTTTCATTTCCATCAAACAATGTGGCGTCCTTTCGTTCCTAACACATTACCCGGTCCATATCAGTATAGCTATCCGGCATGATATTTCTCACCATTGAGATCTGAAGTGTTCCTTAAATTTTTTGAGCACTATATTAATAGTCAGTAATATGGAATGTGTTGGGAATGAATTAATGTCCACTGTTGGCCAGAAAATTGTATGTTTGTATATTGTATGTTTCAATGTGAATTTATGTAGAATTATGCAGCTACAATAAATAAATAAATAAATACTTATGGCCTTTGTCGGAGATATGAAAAGCTTTCTCATATATATTTATTATTATTATTTATTCTTTCTGCTTACCTGGCTCATACTCCTCCAGGTATCTGGCAAAAATAGAGGTCAGAAAGTAGCTGTTGAAACCCTAAAGGGCAAAGCAGCATACTTTCTTCTGCTTCTATAAACAGGTGAAGAAGCAAGCCTTAATGACCTCCTGTTCTCTGTTTTCCGTTAAAGCAGGTTACAGTTAGGGTCTTTGCAGCATGCAGACACAAACTCTTTGGCTCCGGTGACCTCCGGCATCATGTATAAAGGGTCATGTATCAGGGAAAAACAAATGTTAAAAACACACATATACTTTTTTCCACACGGTTATTAAAATTGCCCAGACTAATATAGTTGAGGTTAATAAGAATCTGCAAAACTTTAATAATTTTAAGAAATAAAAGGGATCGTTATTATTATATTTCGTCTTTTATTTAGTACTCCCCTGAATAAGCTATTCCACATAACTAATCTATAAACTATTGAACGGGATTACTGATGTAAATTGTTATTTTGCCTTCAAGGAAACAAATATCTTATGTTTAAGTACTACATGGGGAAAAAAAGATCTTCAAACATAATACTAGCATATAAACTTATGTTAAATTATCACATCAACTGTAAATTGCACATATATCATGCATATATACATATGGTAGAGCTACCATAATAAATTAAATTATTGGAAGCATAAGGATCTGAGGAACTCTGACACAGCCAGATTGTGATAGCTAGATGACTTGGTCAGAGCATCTCCAGAAGGTGTTGATATGGCCTTCAAATTCCCCAGATCTCAATCCAACAGACCATCTGTAGGCTGTGCTAGACAACAAGTCTGATTCATAGAGGTCCCACCTCCCACCTTACAAAACTAAAGGATCTGCTGCTAATGTCTTGGTGCCAGATGCCACAGCACACCTTCAGAGGTCTTGTGAGGTCCATGGCTCGAGGAGCTGTTTTTGGTGGGAGACCTACAAAGTATTATGCCTGTGATCGCTGTATGCATGATAAATATGAGTATAAATTATGTGTGTCATGACAAATTTATAACCTCATGAAAAAACTAAATAAATCATATATAATTTCCTGCTTACTGTTGACCACATTGACAAAAGGTGCCTTTAAGTCTTGTTGGAAATATTATAATTATGAGGAGAAAACACATGTAATTATAACATAAACTCTTTAGAACCTAGGGGAGATTTCCAAATAATAATAATAATAATAATTATTATAATAATAATAATAATAATCATGGCTTCCCCTACTGT